>JARFJB010002464.1:165000-695000 GCA_036346205.1 Vesta saturnalis | reverse complement strand
CCAACACGGTTACATTGAACGTAAAAGCATAGAGACTACTGTTTATGATTTTGTTAATGAAATAAATCTATATTACGTTGGACAAAAACTTTGGGTGTCTTTCTGGACTTGTCTAAAGCGTATGACTGTGTGAACCATGACATTTTGTTAAATAAATTACAAAAATACGGAGTTAGAAGTACGTCGCTTAATTTAGTTGTCATTCTTAAAAAAACGAACACAACAAGTTAAACTGTTAAGAGACGGTAAGACCCATTATTCGAGAGCTATCAGACTTGAACGGGGTATTTCTCAACGCAGTAGCATCGGGCCCTTACTTTTTGTGTTTATTTAAACGATGTATCCGATGTAGTTGGTTACGGAGGGCATACCTTAATAAATTATGCAGACACCTCTTTAGTTACTAGAGCAGAGGAATGCATTAGCTTGCAGAATGAGACACAGTAAATAGTTACAGGGATTGAAAGCTGAATGAATAAAAATGAATTAGCTTTAAGTACAAATAAATCTCAATATGTTTGTTTTAAAAACACCAATCAAATTCGTTTAACATATACCTTCCAGAAAGTCCCCAAAAATTGTAGATTTGCACAAAATTTTTGGGAATTATCACTGATGAATATCTAGACTGGTCATATGGTGTTGATGAATTAGTACATAAATTAAACAATCTCTGTTACAGTATCAGAATAGTTAAACACATAGTAAAGCACGTCGTACTTAGGCCGATTTACCATGCAACTTTTGTCGCAAGATTGCGTTTTGGTATTAATATTCAAAGGTAATAAAAAACTTACTAAGTGGTAGTTCGTATTACACATAGGTGGCTCTTCTTATACTCTATAGGAGTAGAAAAAACCATAGTACAGGGCTCGGGTGGTAATGCCTATTACGCACTGGACACGCGTTCGCTCGTGCGTAATAGGCCACTAAATAAAATTGAAACGTTCAAAGCTGTATGGTTTACAAAAACCGCACGTACGTAAAGTATATTTATCTATCAAAAAATCACTAATTCGAAATAGAGCTGTTAGATATAATAAAATCGTTGCGGTGCTTACTATAGCTTAACCTATCTATGAACAATATTTACCTATTCTTAAAAACTAAAAATTAGCGCCAAATAGTTTGGTTGCTAAATTTAGTGATATTTTATATTGTAAATCAGCCTTCTACTTACTCATAGTTAAAAAATGAAGCAGCATTACTTATTATGTAAAATGAGTAAGGGGTCAGGCCGGTTAGGGGCCAACTGGGCAATTTTAATACTCCATAAAATTATGAGGGATTGGACAGGTCAACTGGGCAAAACTGATAAAATTAGACGAGCCATCTCCCCAAAAACGCTACAACAGCTCACGTGATTGCTAAACCTAGTAGACTTGTGTGCGTTATCTATAAAAACAAGTTTAGTTACATTAGTTTTGTATATCTACTTTAGATTAGATAAACAAAACTACTGTAACCTAACAGAATTAGATTAGAAAAACAAAACTACTGGAACCTAACAAAGGTAGATTAGATAGAAACTACTTTAATAAAAAAAATGCATGTGCCGGGATTCGAACCCGCACAACCGCGTGGCAGGTTGTGACTGCTACCTATGACCCACCAGCGCTCTTGCACCCTTGCATTGAAAGTGATATTTAAACCTTTAATAAAAATTCCGATTTATGTAGCTAAGGCATGGGCAACTTCCACCAATAGGATTTCATAGCACCATCAGTCTACTAGGTTTAGAAATCACGCCGCCATCTCGGCAAAGTAATCAAATTGAATAAATCGCTAATCCTCTGTAGGTAAGGTTCTTAAGATGGGATTTCACGTTAAATGGTGCCTTGGTAACGAAACACTTATATCATCGATTTTGTTTAAACTAAAAATATCTAAGTACCTATATAATAAAGCACATATTTCATAAAAATTTAGTTTACAATATTTCTCATCCGTAATTCAATTTACAACATTAGTTTCTAGAATTTCTTATTTCTAAGTATGAGTGTATGATCACGTTCAGAGTACCGACAAACAATGCCGCTTTTGCAAAATCCCACGAATGAGAAGTAATACTAAACAGTAAACTCGGTTAGTTCAAAAGGTCTCTTATGAAAATCGTTTCTTAATATACTATTTTGAAATCAATCAAACTTGACTTGACTTTGGAGATATGAGTTGAGTACAACTTAATTAGTATTTTACCACTCATCTTCCTGTTTTTGTGTGTCATTTACAATTTTATGCTTATTTTAAGATATCAATTATGGATTAGTTAAAAAGTTTAATCCTCATTTTACATTCAGGTAAAATACACAATTTTATTCTTAACGGTTAAATTATTCTTTGATATAATAATGACCTTGTTACCTACAATACTTTTGCAGAATCTTTCAGAGAAATAGTTACAAATATTATCAATTCAAATGATTACAAACATACCGAAAACTTAATAGTTTATTCATTTCTGGTTTACTTTAAGATCGTACAAATTGTGGATATATTTATTATTTCCGCCATTTTCGAGAGATGTTGAACGTCCATGCTAGGCTGCTCTTTATCAAATACATTACGACCTTGAAAACGTTATAATTTAGTTATACAAATAAATCTTGCTTTGAGTAACAAAAAAAAAATTAATTAAAAGGAAAACTAGGTTAGTTTGGTATTTAATGTGTTTACACCTGTCCCATGGATTGTCATTTCTTTTGTATTTTAGATTTTTGTCAATGTGAAGACAGAAAAAAAGGTTCTTTACCTAGACCGCCTACGACGAATGAAGGGGACATTGTAAAATGTTCCGCCTTCGTGTATCGTTAGGATTTTATGGTTTAAGCACCCTTAAAGTAGTGTCAATTCCCGCCAATTTTTTATGAGATGCGTATTTATTAGTAAGTTTTTGGACTGTATTACTAAAATATGCGATTTTAAAGGTAATTAAGACAAAGAAATAAGATCGTTATATGAATCCCCATTAACTTCTCAATTGGACAATGCAATTTTCAAATTTAATGAGGAAATAGGTAATTAACTCGAAGGAATATTGATTGAAATGAGGCCGTCTTAGATTTAAAGCTTGATAAAGGTATGGTTGGTTGTGAAATTATGTTGATACCATATTTATTTTAATGCAAAAACAATAAATAAGTATTTGGGAGCGGCTGTATTTTATGTTATTTATATTCGTTTTTATGGAATTTAAAGCAATGCGAATACACAATCCCGTGCCCTCTCGACATTTAATTGAAGAATGATATAGGTTATAAACACTGTACTTAGAAATTACGCATGAAATGGGAAATGGGAACATTTTAAATAAAGTTTTTGGACGCTCGAAAGGGGAACGAACGAAACGGGAAAATACCGTCCACACTACCTATGAAAATTATTTTGTAGGATTGTTGTATTATGGTTTTTTTTACGCAAATATGTTTAATGAATTGAATTGAGGTCGAAAGAGTAGTCCTTAACCTCGAGAAAATGCATCGAATGGGCAATGTATCACTTAAGTAAGCAAGGTACAGCTAAATTAATGACTGATACGTCAATTACTCGATGAAACTTACAGAGTTACATTACTTAGTAAACTTTTATTAACACTGTGTGGGCAGAAATGGATCCATCCACTCCACCATGAAGGAATGATACCAAATCTATTGCTTTGTAAATGAAAATGAAATACTAAGTTTTTGTTATTTATTCATCATTCTTGAACTTCTGTCTTGTTCGTTTTATCTTCATAACGCACCTACATCAACGTTTTTTGAATATTAATCAAATTTGAGAACTATGTGTTAAGTTTTCGGCGAAATACAATGTTTTCATTAGTAAGATTTACTAATGATCAAGTATTGTACATCTGTCCCTCCAAGGTAATTCCAACTGATACGAAGGGAAACGTGTACGCCAAGTACAAGAATGGTTCAAGATATAAGGCTGTAGTAATATCAAAGAGCGGTAAGTGATTTTTATTTTTAATTTTATGTAAGCTTTATGCCCGAATTTTTAATAACTTTCATCCTATTTACAAAGTATTCGCTTTTTATTTTTATTTTAAACACTTTTAACCGGAACATATAGGTTTGAAACCCTTCAACAAAACAAATTACCTACTTAATATATATGAAGAATGATAACGTGTTACATTTAGTAACAGTTAATAGTTAAAACTGTTTTGTAGTTTTAAATAATTAAAACAAGGAATTTATTATAATGATAACTACTAATACACCATTTCTACTTCAGCTATAATTTTGATTTTGATTGCCATGTAGTAAAATAATAATTGTTATTATTAGTATTAATGGCAATCAATCAATAATAATGCATTTTCCTTAATTACAAGTAAATTATTTGTAATTTCAATTGATTTTTGTTGGATTCTTCGATTTATTAATTAACTACTAGTATTATTAAGTAGGTCAATTTAATAATAATTTTGTTGTTTATTAAACATAACTAATGAAATATAAGGAAACTTAAAGCAACTTAGTTTGACAATGGGAATTCACAGAGCTGCGCCCCATGCAAGAAAATTTTATTCTATAAGTAGTTTTTTTGCTCGTTTTTTGCGACTTTAACCCATTAGTGCATATTGTGTCTTATAATGGACGCCCATTTATTATGTTTTTGTGACGTCATGAATGCAAGTTCAGACTTGTTTGTTATGAGGAGCCCTTCATAGCATCTCAGGTAGTCAAGGAGTAACAGTGTATTCATTGATTTCAATCAGTGTGGTGTTTCGTTAAGTTTTAAATGGACCCTAATTTATATTCTACACGTGGTGGTGGGTAAGTATTTTTTTTTGTTACAATATAATTTAATTTTGAGTTTGCATAAATTCTAACTGTTTTATAATTGTATGCAGTGTTCGTTTCTGAGTCATGAATGCAAGTTCAGACTTGTTTGTTATGAGGAGCCCTTCATAGCATCTCAGGTAGTCAAGGAGTAACAGTGTATTCATTGATTTCAATCAGTGTGGTGTTTCGTTAAGTTTTAAATGGACCCTAATTTATATTCTACACGTGGTGGTGGGTAAGTATTTTTTTTTGTTACAATATAATTTAATTTTGAGTTTGCATAAATTCTAACTGTTTTATAATTGTATGCAGTGTTCGTTTCTGAGTTTACTGTTTTATTAAATATTTTTTTTATATCAGAAAAATTATGTTTTTTGTTATGTCCCTTATAATGGACACTATGCACCGAGACCAAAACCACTGTTTTTGCAGGTTATCTCTACATCATCTGTTAGAGATTTTAGAAAGTGATGAACAGGGTGATCAACCTACAAAAATGTATATGTTGCCTCCAGACGAAAATTCCGCGGAAACAGAGGAGGACAGTGATAATTCCGATGAGGAAACTGCCGACGCAAATCATTTTTCAAGAGGAATTTTGAGCCAACCGTGCGAAGCGCGTTATGATGATTCAGATTTTGACGAAGAAGATGATAATATTGCTCTTTCGGTTATAAAAAAGGATTTAAAAGATTCCCAGAACAATAGTTTGAATGCAGTACCTTCTACTTCGGGTATTTCCAACAGGTATACAGGTGTACACCCTCCTCCATGTAAACGAAAAAAAATCAGTACTAAGTGGTCCCAAAATATGCCTACTTCCAGTATCAATAAAGATTGTAGTCCTAGAGATCCATCAGAAGATTGTTATATAGCTCAGACGCCACTCGATTTTTTCAACCTTTTTTAGGATGAAAATATAGTAAATCATATTGTCACACAGTCAAACCTATATGCACAACAAAAAAATGTTCAGCTGAATATGACCCAAGATGAACTCTATGTAATTTTTGGGGCAATGCTATTATCAGGATATTCTATATATTGGTCCAGTTCGGATGACGTTCCAAAATTACTATACAGTATGAGAGTAAATAGAGACGATATTACGAAATTTGCATTTTAACGATAATGTAGCCTTTGATAATACAGACGGATTGTACAAATTACGTCCAATTATAAGCCACCTAGGTCAAAAATTCAAAGCGCACGGTGGTTTAGAGGAAGCAATTTCGATAGACGAAAGTATGATACCGTACTATGGCAAACATTACGCCAAACAGTACATAAAAGGAAAGCCCATTAGGTTCGGTTTCCAAAAATTGGGCTTTATGTACAGCTAGTGGTATTTGCGTAGCTTTTGAAATATACACTGGAAAATCTACAAAAGAAACTCAATTTGGGTTAGGTGGAGATGTCGTCCTATCACTTTTGGAGAAAGCAGAAATAGATTCCAATTTAGGTTACAAAATATATTTTGATAACTACTTCACCGGAGTACCACTACTTACTTACCTTGCTGAAAAACAAATATGTGCATCTGGTACTACAAGGGAAAATAGAACGGAGCGATGTCCTTTTCCTGACAAAAAGGCGTGAAATAAAAAAAGTAGGGGTGCATGTAAGTTTTTTGGAAGTGATACAATTACTATTAGTACAATGGAAAGACAATAAGGTGGTGACAATGTCATCAAACTTTTCAGATAATAGCCTTGTTAAAACCTCTCGTTGGTGCAGGGAAACCAAAACAAAAAAACTAATTGATCAGCCAGAAATGATTGCAGCTTATAACAAGGGTATGGGAGGAGTAGATAAGATGGATGAACTAGTTGCAGGTTACAGAAATCGAATCAGACAAAGGAAATGGTATTGGCCTATTTTTGCATACCTATTTGACGTTACAATTTCAAATAGTTGGTTGCTTATGAAAAAAATAAAACCTACAGATCGTAACTGCGCAAGTCTTTTGAAATTTCGTAGATATTTGGCTCAAGCACTACTATGTAAATACGGAAAAGGCCCTTCAAGAGGACGAGTGTCTACAGCGACCGAAGATGTGAGATTTGATAATGTTGGACACCTTGTTGTGTACTCGGAGACACATCAAAGATGCAAACAATGTACGAAGAAAAGCAATTTTATCTGTGAAAAGTGTAATGTGGGTCTACATCCAAAATTTTTTTGCATGGGTTTACTATTTTTGACCTAAATGAACATATTTTGCACAATAATAACATTAGAAATTAAGAAAACATAACCTCATGCACTAATGGGTTAATGATCGGTGTACGGTATACAAAATAAATCAAGTGAATCCAGATATGGCGACCCATTCAATTGGTCCGCTACGACCAATCCATTTTTCTACATAATTAATCTAAATACTGACGGACGGTAAGAGCGTTTTGTGTTGGTACACCATTTAGGAGAAATCTAAGTTCACTATGAACACTTCATGTCAACAATGTTTAAAATAAACATTTTCTTATAACGATAGAAAAAAAAATAAAGTTTATTGAATTTTTATAATTTTGCATTATTGTTTGAAAATTGTTTTTTTTTTAATAATCCGCTAATCTAAGGTGGTAATTAAGAATTTAAAGACCTTTTAAACGAGGTATCACTTGAGGAGCCGGACAGTGCGACCGGTGAGCCGGTTATCTTTATAATTACATCGTTCAGTTCGACCACGACGGCTTCTCCATCGGATTAAGGTGCTAATTAACTCTTTCTAAGAATCAAAACAATCACCTTATTAGGTATGATTAAGGTAAATTATAAAAAGACATAATTTTTGATAAAATGCCATTTCTAAAGTCTCTTATCTTCGCTTATATAAAATTCTGTTTTTTTCTGTGTTGCACTTTTCAATTTTTTTTGGAACATTTCACTGAATTTATTTTAATATGTTTCAGCTTGAAAATTTATTAAAATAGTTATAAAACTAAATAAACTAATATTTTAATATTTGATTTCGAACTTGTTAGAAATTAGAAAGTATCGGTAACGACATAATTTTTTTTTCCAAACTTTCATTAAACGTATTACAAATTTCATCCTGGTCGAACTGAAGGGTAGGCTTAACTTACCTTTCTCCAAAAGGCATTAATGCCTAACCGTTCCCCATCACTTGACCCCTCTTTTAATTTTAAAGGGTGAGATTTGCCTCAGCTAGGAGGTTTAAGCTAAATAGTTGAAACTACTCAAATAGTGTCCCTTTCGTAAACAAAATAAACGGGTCAAAGAAATGTTTCAGTTGTTTTTGTAATTAAAAACGGCTTGTTTCGTTTTTAATGGACCACCCGGTACCGTACAGTTTTCAATTCTAAATTATATTAAGTTGCTTTTGGAAGAAAGTCGCTAATAATCCCGTTAATTCAAAAGAATGTTAAGGCTCTACAGTACATCTGACAGAATTTTATTTTGCGCCTACCTTTATGCAAAAAATCGTACACTGCTCAAGTAGATTTTTGTTTACCTTACGTCTAGGGTATGAATAGTTTTTTTAGGACAAGTAAATCGGATTATACCCTAACTAAATAAGTATAGAAAAATATTGTTCTAGTAACAAGTTGTAGACAAACGTAAATTTGCAAATGTATAAATTTATATCCGTATCAAATGTGTTACTTTCAAGTTTTCATGGAATAGCACAAATACTGCTTGAAATCCATTAATTAAATCTAATAAGTTTGATACCGCTGTATTGTCATGTATGTACCTACCGAAAAAAATTTATAGCTATTTATTTACAGTATCACAACTAATTTGCAAAAAAATTCGAAAATTTTCCGTAAATCTATGAACGACTTCACCTACATACCTTTCGACTATTATTGTTTGCATACTAGTACATCCTGTCTTACGCTAATAACAGTAAGATTTGAACAAGTTTACCTGTTATGAATCATAAAACCTGTTCGTTAGGTAAACAACTCATTCTGGACTGCTAATAAACAATAAGTATATATAAATACAAACCCCTTGCGACACACTATTCTGCATAGTTCAGTCAGTGTCGATCTTTAGTGTTTTGTGCTAAACATAGTTCATTTTGTAATTTTTTTCACTTCATATCATTAGAAAATGGGTCTACATAGCCAAAAAAATTTAACTTCTTCCGCCCGTAGAAAAAACAAAAAGAAGTTTTTGAAACAAATTAGTCGATCTCGATTTATAAGGTAAGCATGTATTAATTCAACAAGTTTGAAAAAAATTAAAGCAATATAGTAATCGATTTTCATTTTTCATATTACTCTGGTATGAGTAATGAGGCTTATACAGGGTGTATTAATAAAAATTCTCAGGTAGGATATTTTGAAAACTCATAAAAATATCTACACTTTTAGCCGTTTTCAAATATACAGTGCATCCATAAAGTAACGCATAAATTCATTATTAGCTAAATAAACAATAATATTAGAAATTCCCGAAACAGGTTGATTTTTGATTTTAATTCACTGTTTTTTTAAATTACAATCTAATATACAGGGTGAACCACCTTTTAAATTGAACACCCCATTTTTTTTCAATTTCCGGATTTCCCTTACTGAGCCGATTTAAAAAATGTATCACACGTTGCTTCAGATTGGTACAGGGTGGGCAAAAATACAATGATTTAATCATAAGAAGTTTCTATTGGTACATAACTTCGCGAATTATGAATTTTATTACCTAATATCGCTACATTTTCTGTGGATTTCATCATATTAATAACTATCCTCTACCCTTTTTTTAGCAATTCTTCTCGCCATCACAAGAGTTTCCAAGAAAACATTACATCCAATGTTGATTTGGAAGAATTTCCCGATTTAGAAATTGATGCAACAAACAGTATGGTCGAAAAAAATGAAATGGACGAAAATATCACCGGCCGGCGTGTAGTTGATTTGGTTGCAGTTTTGAAATCCTTGAAATCTCTGAAACATGATGGATTTGGCTGCAGTTTCTTCAATATGCGTTTAATTTCTGAAAAAAAGACTCGGCTTGGAAAGTTTATTAACCTTTCAGTGTGAAGTATGCAATAAAAGAGAAGTAGTTTCTACAGAAGGCGAATTGAAAGGCATTAATAAATCTGCTGTCTGTGGTGCAATTTCTATTGGAATTGGCCACACTCAAACAAGCGAGTTTTTGTCCTCATTGGATGTACCTTGTATGTCATCAAAAACCTTTCTAAAATATCAGTCTGAAGCAGAGGAAACCATACACCAAGTTAATTTAAATGATATGTTAGCTGCGGGTGCAGAAGAATCGCGTTTGGCAATCGAAGCGGGTGACATCGATACAGATGGTGTACCTTATACAACAGTAATTGTCGATGGAGCATGGTCGAAGAGATCCTACGGAACAAATTATAACGCGTTGTTTGGTGTGGCAAGTATAATTGGTTTTAGAACTAAAAAGTTCTGTACATGGGGGTAAAAAACAAATACTGTAGGTTCTGTGAAAAATATAAGGTTAGTGACATATTACCGGAACATAAATGCTACAAGAACTGGACCGGGACTTCTACATCTATGGAACCAGCTATTATTTTAGATGGTTTTAGGTGCTCAATGAAGATGTATAATTTACGATACAAATACTGCGGTAAAACACAGAAAGCAAGAAAGTTTTCCACTAGCTAAAAAGATAGAACATTTACGACACGGTATAATTAATGGACCACGACATGTACTTGGTGATCATTAAAACTGCATGGAAAACGGAAATCTAAAATATTTTTGCAAAGGACAAAAACTTGGTGAATGTAACATTCATCACAAATTAAAAAGTTCCCCAATTTTCGAAGAATTTCAGAGTGCACTCATGCGTGTTGCAAACAATTCTGCAAGTTTGCTGCATGATATAGACAATAATAGTGTTGAGAATTATAACTCGATTGTGAATAAGTTAGTGGGTGGAAAAAGAATAAATTTTTCCTTACGTGGTTCTTATGAAACTAGGTGTAGGGCAGCAGCCATTTCTTATAATAACCGAGGTGCTTTTGTTGACATTGTATTACAGCAGTTTTCACATGGAGAAGTGGGCAGATTCACTAAAGAATATGCAAAGAATGTAAGAAAGAGGATTCACAAAATTTCAAAAAGAAGAACATGTATTTTTAACGCAGATAGTGATTACGGTGCTGTCATAGACAATGTAAAAGATAAAAGTGAATACGAAATATTTAATAACACGATAGGTCAACATTCAAATCCTACCTGGCAAGAAGAAAGGGCTAATAGAATAACTGCTAGTAACTTTGGAACAATTTGCAAAATGAGACAAAATACTAACACTAAAAATTGCTAAACAAGTTACCAATAAAATTAAAAACAATGGAACATGGTATTAGAAATGAAGTTCATGCGAAGGATATGTTTGTCAAGATAACCAATCTAGACGTTAGAGAATCTGGAATTGTTGTAGATGCAGAATATCCTTTCATGGGCGCATCTCCTGACGGACTCATAGATCACGATACAATTCTTGAAGTGAAATGTCCGTATTCCGCAAGAAACTATAAAATAGAAGCCATAGAAAATAAATTAATTACTTATTGTGAAAAAGTTTGGGCGGACAATGGCGTTCAAATTAAATTAAAACGAAATCACAACTACATGTATCAGATTCAGGGACAAATGCATATTGCCCAAAAACGATATTGTTATTTTGTAGTTTATACAAATGTGGATATGCATGTAGAAAAAATTCAATACGATCATAGTTTTTGGCTTACAAATATGCAGGAACAGTTAATTAAATTTTATTTATTAGCGTTATTGCCTGAAATTATTGATTCAAGACAGGCCAGAGGAATGCCCATTCGGGATTTAATATATAAAGACTTACAGTAAAACGTATAAGTTCATAAAAAAATTAGTTTTTTATTTCATTATTGTGCTAATATGTATAAAAATGATTTATAATACTAAATCATGTCATGTCAGGTTACCACGTGTAGATGATACATTGAACTTTAAAAATTGTTAATTTTAATTAAATAAATGTTTAAACCTTCATTTATTGCCGGTTCATTAACCCAAAATTGCACATAGATTATGTACAAGAAATTGGTTTTAATTGTTATTATTTATTAACATATTCCATGAAATTCCTTATACTTTCCTTCCCAATTGGCTCAAATACTAGTAATGATATAGAATAAGACAGTAATGACAATTGGCGCGAAATGTCCTTTCTACATGTAAATCCTATTGTTATGATTACTTTTTTTCAAACAGGTCAAATGAAATGAGATGAAATTTAAAAACAAGAAAGCTCTGTCAAAGTATGTTCATAAAACCGCAGTGGGCGGTCCAGCCTCGTAAAGGATTTCGAGAAATACCTAGTAATCTTTTGCTACTGGTTGTCAAGTTTCCTGACTGGTTAAACCCTCGTTATTTTATAGAAAGTTAAATGTAATGTTGGTTGCCTAAATTTACTTTAATTATTGTTAAACAATGAGATAATGAGAAATGATAGAAGAAAATGCCCATCGTAGCGTACTAGATTATGTCAATACCTACACGTTACTATAAAACATACTTCGATTACTATAAAGATAACTTAACTGTGATGTATAATAGTCTTACCTTATTTTATTAATTACACCTAAAGAGTTTTAATTACATACAAAATTTCATCGTAGCGGAGACATGTAATACACTCAAAATCATTCTAATAATTGGAATGGTTTCCAAGATTATTAGTTAACTCTTTAAACACGTTTTAAAAATTGAACCTTTTTGTTAAATATTTCATTAAGTACCGTAGAGCCTTAAGAGGGGCACTTATGCCGTCGAACGCTCTCACAGCGCTAGCGTCGATGTAAATAATTTATTTTAATTATTTAATTTAAAAAAACCATAAGATGGCATATTTAGTGAATATAACAACCTTTTAGCGCAGTGTTATTGTACATACACTCTTCTATTGGTCACAATGGGGCGGCACTAATACGCTCCATTTGCACAAAGAAATAATGATTATATTGCAAAGTCATTGAAGCATTTATATAACTGGTCAATTGTATAAATCTGTTTCCTGATTATAGTGCAAAACATTATTGTTATTTGATTGTTTGAAAATTTGTGCTTATTGACTTTATATTCAGAAGTATTGTTACTTGATTGTTTGTAAATTTGTGCTTGTTGACTTTATATTCAGAAAAAGGTAGTACCTATTGTATAAAAATTTCCAGGTAGGTATAAGTATTTAAGCAAATGAGGGTTGCTACTTTATGTTATACCATTGGTTACAAAATTAATGGTTATATCATTAACTGTAGTAATACAGGACTAGCATCACTGAGGTTAATTGACTAATCAATCGTAACAGATTTATTGGGTTTCCGGACGTATTTTGACAATAATCAAATTAATATTCATATTATATGCAAAAAATCATTCATCTATTGCTCATATTTACAACATTAACGTAAATCCCATCCAATTCATAATAATTTAGGTCTTTCTATATAAATAATATTGTACTCAAAGTGCAGACAGGCACAGAATTGAACCTGTAATAGTAATAACTTTAATCGCGATTATATAGACCTTGTCAAACTCATATTCAACATAATGGTATTTGAAAAAATGCTTATTTAAAACTATGCAGGAAAGATTTGCTTGTAAGTCCGTTTTTGTAAATGGCGAATTACGAGAAGTGGGAACTCTTAAAGTTATGTGTCTTTTCATCTATGTATTGGTATACTTCATTTTATTATAGCCTATTGTAAAACACCTAGGTACTTACACTTTTTTGGATTTCACAAAATGCCGAAAGGAAACCATTCGCATACACCCAAACGAACTAAAAGGGCAAAAGCAGCAAAACTATCGTGGTGCAAGCGAAGGTTTGTATTTTTTTTTTCGCATTATTCTTTCCCAACCTTATCTTTTATACTGTCCTAATTCAGCATGTTTATCTACCCTACCATTCAGGTACCCATTGCAGCGGTACAGTTTTAGTCGTCATTAGAAAGATGTCGGTTATCTTTTGAAAAACTAGGTCAATCAAATTAGCTAAAAATTGGGTAATTTTTGATACGTTTTTCTAATTATTTTGAAAGCTAAAAAAAGGTTATCGCAACTGTCTCAATACCACTTCAGTGTTACTTTCAGGGGTTTTTGTTGTAAGTTTGTTTTCAAGGAACAAGGTCATAGGTCATATAATGACTGCCCATTTCGTTCTCACGAAATTACACAAAATTAAAATTTTAACTACACTCCATCTAATAGTTTTTTCGGGAATACCGTTGCCGTCACGTAACGTGACCATGACCAGGTTCTGTTTTACCGGGATATTTTTTAGCACTAATGTGTGGTTACTACATAACATGTGCAGTTTTTAAAACATTCTTTTATAGAAAACCGGATGAACCTTTGGAGTTATTCAGTGGCATGAATAAAGAAAATGAAAGTGATAATGTAGGATCAATCAGGTATAATAACCAAAATAGGTATAGCTTGTATTTCTATAACATTCCTTCTAATAGTCGTGAAATCAACACACCAAGCGAGATAACTTATCACAGTTCTTCGTCTTTTGAGGAATTAGAAAATGTGATGAGAAGGTAAGATTTCAGTATTGTGATACAAGTAAACGATAACGTTTGAACTATATAAAGGAATTCGAATTGGTGCATAAAAAAATACGAATCACCTGTCAGGAATGTCAGCACAGAAAAGACCCAAGAAAATGGGACAATAGATTCAGATGAATATGCAAGGTAGTTTTACGTTTATATAACGCTTTTACGTCATAGTTTTATTAACAAAATGATATGATGATTGTCTAACACAATTGAAATTGTAAGGATTATGGAACATGAAATCGATACTGAGCCATCCACATCCTCAATATCTAATGAAGCTATAACAGGAATAGAATTGTAGAACTTGGGTATGTAATAGGAAAGGTTTTATCAATTCAAGCATCCCATTTAAAATCTTGCACCTTGGGAGTGTACATTTACACAAAGAAATTCGGAAGGGTACTGGTCTAGTGAGTTTGATTTATTTGAAATGCTTTACTTGCGAAAAATATTTTCATTCGAAACTGAAGATCGTGAGAAGCCAACAATTAATTCTGGAGTAGTGTGGGGGACTTTGGCATCAGGGAGTACGTATTTGCACACGTGTGAACTTCTAAGCAGCATGGATATACCTCCAATTTCCCAAAATTTTTTTTCTGATATCGAAAATAGTTTATCAGAGGTTAGTACGTATAATCTACATAACCTTTCGTTGCTACTTATGTACGTCTTGAAATACGGTAACTCAAAAACAACTTGTGTCTTTAGGGATGGAAGCGTTTCCTATGGAACGAAATTGAAGATGCTGGAAGACGCGAAAGAATAAATGCAATAGATAAAGGCAATATGTGTAGTGATGGTACCCCTTGGATTACAGTATATGTAGATGGGTCATGGAGCAAACGCTCGTATGGTACCAATTTTAATGCACTTTCAGGAATGGTAAGTTCATAATAATAAACCTGTTATGGAGGTTCAAGTGGCAACAAGCCATCACTAAACACATTGGCGTTCCTATACGATAAAACTATGTTACCTTATCGTTAACACCCATTAAATGCTGAATTTTTGATTGTGTACAGGCGTCCATATTAAACTGAAGACGCAATAGCTAGTCTCCCAAAAGATTTAAATTTAAATTTTAGGTGGGTATAATTGGCCAATACACACGAGAGCTGTTGTATATTGCAGTACGGAATAAGTTCTGTAGTATTTGTGCGAGGGCAAAAACTAAAGGCATCGACTCTGGAAACCACCTCTGCTATAAGAATTGGGACGGTCCCACAACAGCCATGGAGGCAAATATGGCAGTCGAAGGATTTTGTAAAAGTGAAACCATGCATGGATTGCGCTACTGCAAATTTATTGCTGACGGGGACTCAAGCGTGTTTGCCAAAATAAAGCAGGAGGTCCCATATGGTGCAGAAGTAAAAAATTGAATGTACCAACCATGCTCTAAAAACTATGGCAAACATCTTCGAGCCATAAAAATGATACAAGTATCAACTTGGCTGGAAGAAAACTGTTGACCTTGGCCCAAATCAAGAAACTGACGAAAAGAGCTAAGTGTTCCATATACGAACACGCAAAAACGGCCAAAACATCGATCTATTGCAATATGATCTTCAATATGGATTTCATCATGTGTATGGGGACCACTCCAAGTGCAGAGATGAAATTTGTAATGATGTCGGAAATGATAACCACAATAAAATCCCTCAGCTCAAGACCACCTCCATTTATAACCACATCAAAGGTACTTTTCATTTTTAAGTAATATTTACAGTTTAGTTAAAGATGTTTTAGGAAGTGTTAACTTGTTAGCTAAAAAAGCTCACCTTTTAATAGAAAATAAAAACAACAATGCTGCAGAAAGGCTTATGAATATAATAGCCCGGTTTAACATGGGCAAAAGAGTAAATCTTATTCAAAGGAACTCTTATAATACCAGAGTTTACCTTGCGGGGCTACTACTACTATAATAATGCCCATAACTGGTCCATCTCCGCATGGAGAACAATATTCCAGAAAAGTCCGGGAAAATATTTTAAGAAGTTTGTTCATGGGCAAACTAAAATGGACAAGTAAAGTTAAGCGACGACTTTATGAAAGTCCAAAGATACGCAAGAATATCAATAATTCACTTCAGCCAGACAGGCACTATGGTAAGCATGCAGAAGAACCAGTCATGGATGACCAAATAGTAATAGTGGAGGTAAAAAAAATATTAAATGACCTACAGGTATGCCAAATATCCACTTATACCCTGACTATAGAAATGTGCCTGTAGGTAACCGCAGAAGAACGACGTGCTATTGCGTTAGAATCCATTGGTCAATTTGGTAACAGAATATATGAAAGTGAGCGCGAAAAAAGGTTAACTGCATCACTTTTTGGACGAGTAATAAACCGAAGGCCCCATACTCCATGTCACGGCATTGTTAAGACTTGCTTATCAAAAAGTAATGTTTTCCTTATCTTTGGAATATGGACTTTCTAAGGAAGCAGTGGCCATATCTTTATTTGAGTTAAGGACTGACCTAAAAGTACAAAAAAGTGGACTTTGGATCGATTTGGAAAATGGTTTCCTAGCGGCATCACCTGATGGTACTGTATGTTCCATAATAAATTACAATTTTGATGTAGTCAAGTAGTTAAAAATGCACAAATAATTTCTACTTATTGAAATTGATATAAAGGTGACACTTGCGTTTATTTGGAATATGTGTTTCGTTTTAGGACTTGTCAATGATGATGCTCTTGTAGAAGTAAAGTCTTTTATGCATGCTCTAAGTTAGGAGTTAATAGTTTAAGTGAGGCACTAGATATTAACAAAAAACATGTTTGCAAAAACAGAACAGGGAGAAATTTCACTTAAAAGAAAACATCCATATTACTACCAGGTGAAACCAAAACTTGGTTTCCTGATTTCACTAATCACAACATGTTTCAGATTCAAGGACAACTTAATATATGCCAAAAACAAAAGTGTTATTTTCTTGTATATGTCAATGATAACATTGACATCTTTGTGGAAGAAATTATAAGAGATGAAGACCTTTGGAGGGATGTAATGTTGCCAAAATTAACGCAATTTTACAAAGAGTGTATAGCGCCAGAAATCGTAAATGATAATTTGTCAAAACATAAAAAATGTGTAGACCCTCCGTTCATCTTAGACGCAATTAAAAAATATGAAGCAAATAAGGCGAAAAAGGCAACAAATAAAAAAATTGAACGATGATTAATACGAATGAATAGCAAATTAATACCAATTGATGTGGTAGATGTATATATTCACTGAATAAGTCAGTACTTTCTTAAAATGAGATTTGAATAACGTTTGTACTTACTTTTATTTCAGACAAACACATTTACAATCGTCTCACTAAGTCGCGAAATTCTGAACATATTGTGATTAGCAACAACTTCAAATTTTACTTATCACGGCCAGTGGTCTGTACATTTATGTGAGTCATCTTCCTGTTAGATGTCTGTTGTAAATTGATACATAGGTACATGATTATACAGAAAATTTTTTATTAGATCTTTTTTATTTTAAACTTTATATTCAATTATTCACATAAAAAGCAGTATTATTAATTTTACATACATGAAAAGTTTACCTAGAGGTAAATTTTTTATTTATGTACCTAATAAAGTTAATAATACTTTTTAAATACATATTTAGTTTTGAACGTATGCGTTCATAACAAAACTAATGAGACAACAGTATCAGTAACAATTTTTTTGTTTGTTTATAGACTCGTTGATTGACAGATACTGTGAATGAGGATTACGAATATACCAAGTATAAGAAATTATTTGAGATGTAACAAATACATTTATCAAACTGTTATTTATACCAGGATTAGGTTTATGTTTTCAAATTTTTTGTATTTCATAAATTTGTTATAACATCCCAAGTAATTTCTTAAAGATTTTAACCTTAGACAAGGAAAGTTCCTTGTCTCAGATTTTAACATTTACTGACAAAGATAATTTTGTAATTGTTATCGAAACGTTTAAATTGACATAAAATATAAATTAAAAATACACCACTTAAACCCAAAAGGTAAGTAATTTTATAATGTGTAATAATGGTGAAAGTTTGCATTTTCATACGTTATTTTTAGTTTGAACGTACTGTAAAGGCAGTATTAAGTTCGCGTCGAGATGATCTCGCGTCGAAGCGGCGGTGTCGAAGTCGGATCGTCGAAGTGGCCGAGTCGAAATAAACTGTTCCGTTGTAATGGATTGGTTCATAAAATATTGTTTCTCCTACTAACACGAATAAAAAAAAAATATATCTTCACGTAATTTTAAGAACGTCGGATCTTTATAAACGATCTAGATCCCATTTCAAGGAGCTTGGATCTTTGTCTAGATCCCTTTTCATATATGGATCTTGGATCTATATCTTCCAAAGAAATGGAACTTTCCCAACACTGATTGTGAATCAGTGTTCAACATTCTGGTAATAAATATAAGACAGGTTCAGAATCTAAATTTCGGTGGTAATCTACGATGGATGTGATGTGAAATAATGTAAGCTCTAAAATTAAAAACACGTAAATATGGAATTTCTGTATTCCAGAATAATGGATTACGAATTTTTACCTAACGTAATTTGAAATTAAAGAAGTAAGGAAATAAATCATTTTAATTTGATTCAGGAATACAAATTTATTCGTATTCCTTATAAGTCAATATAATGGGGTCGCTGCTGACGAGACCATATACAATTACAGAGATAATATTATGATAAGATAATAAAAAATATAAATTGCAGTTCACTATAGTTGACCATTTCGTGAAAACTAAACGCAAATTAGACATGCATTTTTTTTAACATATTCAAGATCGAGCTGGTTGCATGTTCAACGAATTAAAAATATAGTAGTGCCCTCTTTTATATAGGTGCTACATTTTTCATTACTATACCTATTATAAAACTGTAAACAGCTGGCAGTAATACAAGCGTGTACAGTGTATGTGAATTTTCAAAAATGATACATTTAAAAACTACAAAAGGGAAAGGCGCAAATTTTACTGTACTTGTTGAATATACGGCTCCGCTCCGAATGACGCTATTTTTAAAGCAATCGTTATTGTATAAGGCCAATATTTCATGCAATATAGGTGGGTAAACAAATCACAATTTCTCATTAATTATTGAATATTATGGTCTCAAACTACTTCATCTGGAGTACAAGAAAATACTCTCTTATAATAATACATTGCAGTAGTAAATACAACATTTACAAAGGCGATTATCATTTTTGAAAATTTTACTTGTGGTGCCATCTAGTCGTTGAAGTTTCAGAAGTGCCCGTCTTAAGGGCATGTGATACCCTGTTGAAATGACTAAAATCTTAAGTTTCTAAAGTAGGCAACACATCATGCATAAATCTACCCACATAATTTTAGTACACAACAGAAATACGTAGTTCCAAAATAAGACTAAAATTTATTCAATCACTCAAAGAACGGCTTAGGTAAATCCCCTTAACAGGTAACAAAAAACACAATACAATACGAATTTCTTTTCATATTTATTTTAGAATCCCCGGTCAGTTTCATCAATAAAAATCTACTTTGTAAATTACGATTAGCAGAAGACAAAATATGATGGCTATCAAATTTATTGTATTTGTAGATGAACTGCACTTTTTCTTTCTAGCTGCTAAAAATTAGTGCAATCTAACAACTTCACTTCTATACATATGCGGTACAAAAATAAAATGAAAAACAGTCAAAAGTAATGTTTTTTTACATTTAATTTATACATTGGTAGTGTCATTAAATAAATAGTTGATGGTTCCTTATTTAAATGCCTATAAATACAGTTCTAAAGATCAATCAATACTTAGATGTTCGATGAAACGCAATTATGTACGGGACGTATTCCAAAATGACAGAAGCAAATTTATTGGTAGTGATGGACTTTTTTTAAGCCACACTTTTATCTTTCTTATAAAAATATATCCAATAGCATCCAATCAATCAGAGGAAGATTTTTTTTAGATAAACACCATAATTCATTTAAATTTATGCATTCATATATACGTATAGTAATATGTACAAAACGTATTGTAATAGAACGAAAAGTTTTGACAGATCTTTAGGTACTGCAAAAGGCGGTTTTAAAAAATATCGGTATCTTTGTTGTGATGGCAAAATACTAAATAAATATATATAATATATATATATATATATATATATATATATATAATATATATATATATATATATATATATATATATATATATATATATATTTGTTTACTTGTTTCTGGTTTTACCGAAAAGGTGGCCATGTCCGATTTTTTATACGCATCTCAAGAGTACTTCAATAAGAGTTCATACATAACATATATGGAGGAATTTCTTCCATTGTAAGAGATTGAGTATTTTGAATTCAACGAAATGAATAAAAAACAAAATAGTGATATCATTATTATTATTTATTATTTTTTACTTGGTTGATTGTGTTCAAAATCTCTAGCTTTCAAACCTCTAGGTATTCTTGGATCTGCTAGTTCAGGTAACATACAATGAAAAAAAAATCTTTCAATTTTTCTAACATACTACTCCAAATGTTTTCATCTTTTCTTATTCTCAAAACAACAAAATCACAATCGGTGTACAGAACAAAATCACAATAATCTTTCTTTAGTATATTTAATTGTCCTTGAAAAAAATAGTTATGAGTTGATTTTAATTGAATATCACCATCATCTATTTTGACACATAAGTTCTTGGTTTTGTCTTGTATTGCTTGTCGAACACTTTTGCCTCTAATCGAATACAAGCACTTAACTTCAACTAGTCCATTTTCTTCGACCAATCCATCTGGACTTGCTGCTAAATACCGATATTCTTTTGAAACAAATAAACCACAAGATTTAACTTTTCTGTTTGTTTTTTGCTCATACATTTCGATGGCTTTCCTTTCGTTCAATCTTCCATAAAGAATTGCCGGAGTAGTTAAATTGGGAGAGGTATATAATAGGTTTTTTAGTAAATTGTGGCATGGTGTAGTAATTCTGCGTTTACAAATTGGACCAAAGCTAGATGCTGTAAGTCGTTTGCGGCGTGCTTCAAACCATTTGATATTATTATGTTGGCCGATGGTTTCCTTTTCTATTTCGTGTATATTTTCAGCTTGTAACTGAATTAAAATGTTTCCTTGTTCTTATTGGAATTGTACATGTGACAAATCTGGATTCGCTGCAGTTGGTCCGTAATCTTTTCCAGCAGATTCGTCATCGACAATAACTTTTCTTCTATTTCTTTTAATACTATTTTGTGCGTATAAACGTTTACGATCCCGTTTTTTGCAAAATTTAACAAATGTGGACGCAGTATTAGTCTGAGATAGGCATTTCCTATGCCAAGAAGGACCCGAATTGAAAGATAATCCAGCTCCTTGACAACGACGTCGGTAAGCACCACTCTGTACAAGATTGGTTCTTTTTCCACCAGTAAACTTAGCAACCATAGACCTTTCTGCATGGTTCGTGGTAACATTTTTTATAAGTTTATGCGCCTTTCTTACAAGGAAATCGACGTGTTTGTTAATTTCTTGAAACATTGCCGTACTTTTCAGCAAAGGAAGCAAGTTTTCTTCGTTTGCATCCTTTCTAGTGCAGTACACATCCCTGCACTTTGAATGATCTCCAAATACATGATTTGGTATATTTCGTAGATCTTCACAAAGTTGTTCTGTAGAAGATTGCGGCGATTTCGCAATTGCTGACCGAACCGCTGCGCTAAGCCTAGGTAATCTAGATTTTAGAATTTGCCTTGCAGATAATTCAAATTTACTATTTGCAGCAATTTTATGCAAATTGGAAGTAAACGCTCTTGTAGCATGGTTCGCGCATTCTAATTTGTAAACATATCGCCCGTAAGTAACATTTTCAATAATTCTTGTATAAACGCTAGAGTCACCATCACCAATTACATATTTATACCTAAGTCTGTGTTGTCTTTCACTCTCATTAAAACCTTGCACAATTATATCTTGCTCCATGCTACTAGATGATCCTTTATAATTTTTGAAACACTCATGGGCGGGTGGTTGCTCTTTCTTCTTGTGGCGTTTTTGGCACATATAACAAAACTTGTTTCTTACCCCTAAAAATAGCAATTTTTTTGTATACGCTCCAATAATACAAGCAACACCTGACAATGAAGAGTAACCATGACCATACGAACGCTTAGCCCAACCACCGTCTACAATTACAGTTATGTAAGGCATTCCGTTTTCAACATTTCCTTCTTCAATAGCACGCTCTCTTTCTTCGTCTGCAGCTCTGGCCATTTGTAAGTTTAGTTCGTACTCCCATTTACTCCCAACAACTTTTTCTAATTTCCGAAAATATTTTGAAGTCATCATTGGAATATTTATCAGCGAGAATAATTCTTCTGACTGAGCATATCCAATACCAATTGAGGTTGCTCCCCAAACCAAGCATTCGTTTATGTTGCTATCAATCGGATGTGACTTTTTTTCACAGACCGAGCAAGAGTAGTATAAAGAAAACATAACGCCACGCTGAATTTCCTTACATAATTTCATGTTACCCATAGTGCAAATACTCTCGTGTTGGAAGGTTTGTTTTATTTACGACAGAAAGTGGCTGATGTTCACAATCCGATTTCCGTCAACAGTCATAGATTTTTCTTCGGCGGATTCCAAGCGTTCTATTTCCAACTCTGGAAGATTTTCATCTGGAAGACTAAAATATTTATTAGTTTTCAAAAATGTAAAAAAAAGTTTTCATTATAAAGGATATAAAAACCCACGGAAAGAATTATAAATTTTTTTTTTAATTAAAATTAAAAATTTAGTTTCCGATTTGAAGCCATTTTAGAGGTACGCAATATAACAATTTATTACTGAATTTCGGTAAAATCGATTACACTTATTTTAAAAATATTATAAATTGAAAAGATCATTTGTCATAGTTTCAAAAAGAAACATTTCATTTACTCAAACTGTTGCCTCGTAGCACTTTCACGAGATCAAAGCACAAAAAATCACGAGCTAAGTGGTTTTTAATGTAAGTGTGAGTTAGAGCAAAGTAACACCGTTTTTGTAGATAAAAGTATTTCCGAGAATTACCGCTTGTGTTATGAAAATTATTTCGTTCCATGAATATTTCCCGACGTTACCTTTTCTGGAATTTAAAAATACTTACTTTTGAAAATACTCGACATGTGTGTCCTCTGGAACGTGATCGCCTCGTTGTATCAATTTAATGACCATTTCCCTCCTTCTTCGGGATCTTTGCACTTTCGACGCCTTCCCGCGCTTTCTCACAATATAAGAACTTCGCATTATATAACAAATAACAAAATGTGTAACAGTACAATAACTATAACAAACCAAAACAAATAACAACACAAATATCAAAAAATAACAACTCGAAATCAAACCACTCAAACTTGCTATATTACGTACTATTTATTGCGAGAATAATAGCAAACTAAACAATGTACAGGTAGCTGATGGGCGAGTCTTCTTACTCTGTATACAAATATTGCATTTTTAATCCTATTATTTATTTTATTATATACTTTGTATAATAACCTGAAATGCATTTTCCAACCGACTTATTTATGTAACAGCGGAATATAAGACAACCATTTTGGATTATTAAAATAGGTCGGAGTAATTAATTAATGTCAAAGTAGGTAATTACAATGACTAATATTAATAATTATATCATTTTAAACGTTTCGCCTAGTTATGGCTTGTCATTATAAGAATACGGGTTAAAGTGACCAATCCATAACAAGGCGAAACGTGTATAATATAACTTATTACGCACTTTGGAATTCATTAATTATTCCGACATATTTTAATAATCCAAAATTTATAATCAGTGCCAGTATAATTTATTCGATTTTACTACATGATAAAGAATGTTTAAAAATATATCAATAATAATCTTTTAATTTGATTTATAAATATGGATTCCTTAGAATCACCAGGTACTAAACAAACAAAAGATTACTGTCAAGATTCCAGAAACCTCTAAGCTGTAGTTTATTAAATTTTCGTCTTTTTTTTTTCTTTGCTGTTTCTTTCTAAATTTGAATCGATTCATTTAAACATTAATATTTCAGACATTTTTAAGGACAGTTTTGATCACTCCCAACTTTTTCAATGCACTTACGTATTCGTATTTTCATATAGCAGGGTATGACAAAATTTGAATTATTTTGATATACAGGAAAAAAAGTTATAGTAAAATCTCTCTATTAATTATTGACTTTAAAATTTGAAGTCATTAAAAATCATACTTAAATACCAGCAATCATTTTGAAAATTTGTCATACCCTAGCATACATAGGTGTGTACCTATGTACAGAAATTCAGTGTTCTACTTCTATAATTGTGCTTAAAAATATCTGAAAACTTAACTCCGTAACGATTAATCAGATCACTTTTATTTATCATTCATATCAATGTAATGGAATGAATCTACTTAATTAGTAGCCGGGAAACTCTCCAAATAGGGAAAAAATGCGTTTTTAAGGTAATACAAAACTGTGTATACCCCAACCTTAAGGATACACTTAGTATTCATCATGCTAATGCTATATCAAGAATTAATGTTAATAAACATGAAAACGTAAACTTTCACCACTATTATATAACGTAATATAACATAACATAATTTTGTTCTAACGTCTCAAGTAATTTCTTCAAGACATTACCATTAACTGAGGACGATAACTGTAATTGTTAGCGAAACGTATCAATTTATTTAATATATAAATTGAAAAAATACACCATTGAAAACCAAAAAGATAAGTATTTTATAATATTAATAAACACTTAAACACCAATAACATTAGAGAATCCTAAGTCATCATTTTTTACAAATTTTATTCCATAACTGTATCGTAACAGTACGCCACTGACAGCATTTGTGAATACATATAACACAATAATTAAATTACGAATATGTAAGAGATAATTTTAGTCTCAGGCTATTACTCCAGAGTGAATAATAATATACATGTTGTCAAATCAATCGAATTATGGTTAGAGCGTACTTCAAAGCAGTTTCATAGCAAAATACATCTAGATCTCAACGATAATACTATTGTTTAAAAGAATATTTACTAAAGTCTGTCTAGAAACGAAGCGAAGGAATAAATTAAAATAGTTCATTTATTTTACATATAAACCGTACACGATTTTGTATTAAGTATTTAATAGATTTCTTAAACTAGTTTTAGGATATACCGCTTCCATACTATAGTGTTACAACGTAAGTTATTTATCAATAGCTCCTAATCCTTTAACAATGGGATGTACCCGTTGTTGAGGTCTAAAGTAAAGGTCATATGCGTGTACATGCGTTTTGCAGGCAAACAAACGATGATTGCAAAATTTTATTGAAAACTTAACTAGTGATTTTAAAGATATTGTAATATGTCATATATAATATACTCGTACATATCGTAACTCTTTATTACCTACATTAAACAAGAACAAACAAAATTTATACGAAAAATAATAAATATATAATTTTAAAATACCCAACGCCTCTGGAATCTGCCAAACATGTTGATTTATTCCTTCGCTTTGTTTCTGGACAGACTATACATGTTTGTTAACATTAGTCATAGAGGAAAGATTGATAAGGTTGAATGTTGCTACCACCTTCTCTAAGTGTATTTTATTGCAGGCTGTAAAGATAGAGAGACTATTATTAAGAAGAAGAGGGAATTGTGATTACTGCAAGGAAAATAATACCGTTATAATGTGTCGAAGTACCCACATAGCAATAGTCCGTATAAAATACGGTTATATTTGATCTAAACGTTTATTTAACATCTTGGTTAGTATACAATCGTATAAAAAGCGTTTTTCATTTATCTCAAAATAAACGTTTTAATAAATACGTATTTAATTTGTTTAAAAACTGCACCGTTTAAATACGTTTACATTAAACACATTTAAAACATGTATTTGCTGTAGACGCTCATACAATCCTTCTAAAATGCATTTAAAATATTATTTAAATAAACTGCTTTATCTGTATGTTTAAAATGCGAATGTTAGAAATCTTTTTATATTCCTATCAATTTTTGCATGTCTCAATTCTAACTATGCTGTATGTGTTGCCTACCTACATGTTGAAAGGTTGTAATAAAAAATAGTGAACACTTACGTAGATCTAATTCTGCGTTTATAATAGCATTCTGTCCAACAGTAATCTGTACAAGAAATACAAGAAATTTAAAATTACATATGCTATTATGTGATGGTGGATGTATACTATATGGAGTATTTGTGTGACAACAGAAGTGATTTTTCTTTAGGTTAAATTGTCATTACATGAAATTAAAAAAAGCGCTTTGATAATCCATTTCATCCTTAGCAAGAATTTACACGAGGTCATTTTCGGTTTGACTTCAATAGCGCAAGAACGCAGATCGTGTAATTGAGATTAGCGTGAGTAAAACGCCGAAAATTAGGCCAAGTAGTAAAAGAGGTATTATATAATTACAGCACTGCATGGTCAATGTGCCAACCAATAGCGACCTTTCTAACATATTATTCTTGCTAATTTCCGATCATTTTGTAATTAATTAAATTCTAGTGAGTTAGGTACAGAAAACACTAAAAACATCAACATTTTAGTCATTGTAATTACCTATCTACTTATGTGTTTTACAGATGCAGTGTTGTATAAATGCATTATTAAATTTATTGCTTTACGTATCTAGCCCAAACGCCAAATAAGCAACCAACAATTCATTAGAGCAGAAGACATGGGGTTAATATGAGGGTTGTAAATTCATTTTCAACGTTTTTTCAAATATGCACCGTATTAGTGTAATTATTTCTGATTCTAAATTCAATTCATTCTATTCATGACATGATCTATTTCGTTGCCTCCTAGAGAACGTGATAACAGAAAAAGATAGAATGTTTTTAACACGAGGGGTAGTAGATGTCTTTCTACATCACACGCTCTAAGAGGAAAAGAAATAGATATCCTTTCTACCTGTGGTTGTGAAATGAACCTTAAATCCTCATTATTTTGTCAATCTCAATCTTACATTTTACCAAAGAATATATTATTCTCTGATTTTACTGACTAAAGAGCATTTTCATTTAAATTAAAACGCGGTATGTATCCACATTATAAGCATAAGTGTAATGTACAGTTATTATTTATTACCATTCAAATTGGGTATGGTTTAAATAAAAATATTGAGTCTATTATTACTACCTAACATTAGTTACGATTGCAAGTACTACCTATAATCTTTTACCTGTTTTATTTGTTTATACCTTCGGTTGATGGGATATTACTATCAATTCCAGGTACTTTAAATAGAATTTAAAACTGCAAATGCAAAACTTAAAAGTCGCCGCATAAACGTGTGGAAACCATTTGTGTCTTTCTAAGGATAGGTTATTTAGTTGAAAAATCATAAAACAGGTTTTGTGATGAATAGAACATTTTTTCTTCAAATTTCAATTTCTTTCTGTTTAGTTTAAGTATAGGTACGTGTTCGTTCGTTTAATCGCATTTTTAATTTTTTAAATAGTTTAAATAATCCACCAGCTCAACTAAGTAAGTGTATATACATATCTTAAGATTGGTAAGTACTAATTTGTGTTTATTCTATATGCAGTTACATAAAAAAAATGAAAAAACATAAATTTCTTGGCATATCCACTCGTCATAAACGACGACTTGTAAAGAACGCCATGAAAATTGATGACGTTCCAAATGTTTTAAATGAAAATACCGAGTCACTTGAAATTAACTCCCAAAACTGTCTTTCTGATACTACTCACAATTTGCCATCACCATCTGCGATTCTCGAAGAGTTTGAATTTGTAGATAGACGCAATTTAATAACAGCATCAGATGTTAGCGATGATGACGATTATGTTGACAATTTCCAAAATTTTAAAGATTTTATTAAAAATTGGGCTTGCGAATACCATATACCTCATGCAGCAATAAATCCTTTATTACGAGGGATGAAAATGCATAAGTGTTTCCAAGATTTGCCATCAGACGCCAGAACACTTTTAAAAACTAACTTAAATCATAAAATTAAATCTATCGGTGAGGGCAGTTATTGTCATATTGGTATTGCGAATAATATAGAAAAATATTTAGTTTTTTATCCGGAATTACAAAACGAAACTAAGTATTTATTAATCTAGATGGAATACCAATAACTAAATCGTCCAAAAGTCAGTTATGGCCTATAATTGGATCTTTTAAAGATAAAAAAAGTGTTCCGCCTTTTACAATTGGCATATACCACGGAAATTAAAAACCTTCAAATGCAAATGATTATTTAGAAGATTTTATAACTGAAGTGAATAACTTAAGCTTAAATGGTTTTAAACATAATAATAAAATTATAAAGTCCTTCTATCTGCATTTATTTGCGATGCACCACCTCGATCATTTTTGCAATGTATTAAAGGACATGCTGGGTATTATGGTTGTAATAAATGCATGCAGAGAGGATCTTATAAAAAAAATAGAATTATATATTCTACTGAATTAAAACAATCCAGGTTAGATATAGATTTTATTAATCAGACGCAAGAAGACTATCATTTGGAAAATTCGCCATTGTTAAAAATTGAATGTTTTAAAACAAAAATGGTAAGCGGCTTTCCTTATGAATATATGCATTTAGTTTGTCTTGGTGTAGTACGTAAAATGTTACTGTTACTTATTCGTGGATCAACTAAGTCAAGACTTCCGTCAAGAGAACTTAAAAAAATTTCACGCCGTCTTATGCAAATTAAAACATATGCAACCCTAGAATTTTTCCGCCAACCTAGATCATTAGACGATATATTAAGGTGGAAAGTTACTGAATTTAGAACATTTCTTTTATATTTTGGCCCGTTGGTCTTGAAAGATATTGTACCGTTAGATTTTTATTACCATTTTACAACATTAACGTTTGCAATTAGAATTTTTTCTTCAGAACGTTATTGTAAAAATTTATACACTTATGCAAGTACTCTCTTGCAATATTTTGTGCAAAATTTTCCAACATTATATGGCCATGAAAGTGTATCCTATAACGTTCATGGGTTGTTGCACTTACCCGAAGATGTCAAACATTATGGAGTTTTAGAAAATTATAGTGCGTTTAGGTTTGAGAATCATTTGTTTGTTTTAACAAAATTAATCAGAAAATCAAACCAACCGTTACAGCAAA
The DNA here is from genome assembly GCA_036346205.1 of Vesta saturnalis. Classification (NCBI taxonomy): domain Eukaryota; kingdom Metazoa; phylum Arthropoda; class Insecta; order Coleoptera; family Lampyridae; genus Vesta; species Vesta saturnalis. The sequence continues at coordinate 665,442 of JARFJB010002464.1, read as the reverse complement.
TCTTAGCTCGCCTAAGTGAGAATCCTCGTATGTATGGAAACAAAAATAATACAAATTTAAGTGATAATAAGAAGCAGAATTCATTTTTAATCAGAGGTTCTGTGGTTTGCGCAAAGGAACCTAATAATTGCGTTCGTATGTTTAATAATGACATCATAATCATCACTAACATATTTCAAAAAAATGATGACCTGTATATTAGGGGACAAAAGTTTTTGGGAGTTAAAAATTTCTTGACTTGTCCGGACGATTCAAGTAAAGTTGGAATTTATGAAGTGAATTCAATCTACGAAGAATCAATGTTCCCAGTTTCCGCTATTGAAACCAAATGTATCTGCATACCATGCACAAATAGCACATTTTATATAGCCGATTTATTGCATGATTGTATGTTTCCTTGAACAGTTTTAATTAAAATATATGTGAATATGATCATGTTTCTAGTCTAATATGGCGTTCAAGCTCGTAAACTTCTTAAAGAAAAATGGTCATTCAACTGGTGTTTTAGCTGTTCCGTCCGAATGGATTTTCCAAAGTGCATCGAAAGAATACTTTTGCTGGTATCCTAAGAATGAGAAATTGGGTCCTACAGCAGCAAAAAATAAACATGCTGTTGATCCAAATACGTTTAGTCCATTTCGAGTACAAATTGTTAATGAAAATAAAACATACGGTATGTGCACATCATATATATCATAAACACTAATTAAGTAAAAATTTATTTACAGCATCATATTCTGAAGCAGATGCAAATGTAACATGTTCTGAATCAGAAACTGAAGGAATGACATATCGGCGAAAGAGAATGGAAAAGGTTATCTCATATGTAAATACTGATGAATCCACCGATGACGAAGATAACAACACTAAAATACGTATACCTCCAAGAATAAGTCATTCGGTAATGGAAGAAGATTCCACATCGACATCATCAGTAGAACCCGGCCAAACTTTACAGCATGCTTGCAAATGTAAGTATAAAAGCTTATTTCTTCAAAAACTATAATTCCATATACAGGGTGTTTCTAAATTGATGAGGAAGATTTTAAGGGGGTGATTCTTCAGCAAAATTCAAGGGGAGTCTTTCATATAATTTTTTGTTCAAAGTCCCTTCCTCCCTTACAGCCCTTTAAACTACGGGAAAAAATAGTTTCTATTTAATATTTACACTATGGAGGAATTTAATAGAATTACATTTGGCAGATAACCTATGATAATTTAATTGCAGAATTTGACAGTTTTTGCAACCCTGAAATGTTAACAGGAGAGGTGAAACCATCAACCATTGCAATATTTTGTTTCAGACCATTTTAATACGTCTACATTTTCCTATTTAATAAAATTGATTTAAAAAGATACTGATTTAATCTGAAACTTTGTTATGTGTTGACTTCTGTTATCACCAACCTACTTGATTTTTAAGCAAATATTAACACGTCTGTGAATTTTTGTAAAAACGGTTTAAGGATTATCTTATTTTTGTGATCAAACTAACAGTTTTACGAGAAAAAGTCAAGACAAAAGAGTAGCAGATTGAATAAATTTTTTAAATAAGAAAATGTAAACAGTTTACAAAATTCTGAAGTAAAGGAGTTGATTGTTGCACCCTTTGTGATAACATTTCAGGCTTACAAAAACTGTTGAAAACTGCCATTTAATTAGCATCGGAGTAGTATAGCTATACGGATCCTGGAGCACTTTTCTACTATACTTTTTCTACGAGTGTTTTTGCTCAAGGTCAACTCACGTACACGTCCAAGTACATGGTTTATCAAGGTCATCATCTTCGAGGCCACCTCGGTCATGTAGCCCTGCCCCTGCACCTCAGGCCACGTGGTTTGTACTCCTGCCAAGGCCACGTTCTAGGTAACCCCGCCTCTTCAAGGTCATGCTTGCACGAGTCCTTCAAGGTCACTAGAAAAGTTACTAGACTGTTGATTGTCCTGAAGGTCATTGCCCTCAAGCAAGTCTATGCATGTTTCAAGGCCACGCCCTATTCAAATCAAGAAGGGGGGCCCATTCTTCAAAGTCTATGCTTTCAAGGCCACATGAAAGAACAAAGACTATCTATTGTTCAGTTAGAAATAGATTGTTATCTCAATTCTAGGAAATCAATAACAAAGGTGATGCATTGTTCAAAGTCTGTGTTTACAATTTTCAAGGTGAAAGAACAAAAGCGATTCTTCTGGTCGAGTTATAAAAATAAATTGTTATCTCAATTCTAGGAAATCAATAACAAAGGGGGCCCATTGTTCAAAGTCTATGCTTTCAAGGTCACATGAGAAATGAATAAAGACGATTCATTCTTCCGTTAGAAATAAATTATTATCTCAATTCTGAGAAATCATGAACAAAGACGATGTATTGTACAAAGTCTATGCTTATAATTTTCAAGGTAAATGAACAAAGACGATTCATTGTTCAGTTAGAAATAGATTGTTATCTAAATACATCTCTTTCAAGAACAAAGGCAATCCATTGTCAACGATTTAAAGTTTATGCTTATAAGGTCACACCTCTGATAACAAAGACGATCCATTCATCTCAATTCTAGGAAATCAAGAGCCCTGAGGTGCATGTTTCAAAGCCACGCCCTCTAAACAGGTGGCCGTTTCCTAAAACAGGTACCGTTTCCTAAAACAGGTACCCGTTTCCTAAAAACAGGTAGCCGTTTCCTAAAACAGGGGGTCCGTTTCCCAAAACAGGTAGCTGTTTCACAGCCGTTTCCCCCATACGACCACATCTCAATTCTGAGAAATCAAGAAGGGGGTCCATTGTTCAAAGTCTATGCTTATAAGGTCACACCTCTGATAACAAAGGTTTTGGCTCTGTCATTCTAAAATTCTAGGAAATCAATAACAAAGACGATGCATTGTTCAAAGTCTATGTTTACAATTTTCAAGGTAAAAGAACAAAAGCGATTCATTGTTCTGGTCGAGTTATAAGAAATAGATTGTTATCTCAATTCTAGGAAATCAAGAACAAAGGCGGTCTATTGTTCAAAGTCTATATTTATCATTTTCAAGGTCACATGAGAGAACAAAGACGATCCATTGTTTTGGATGAGTTATAAAAAAAATAGATTGTTATCTAAATACACTTCAATTCTGAGAAATCGTGAACAAAGACGATGTATTGTCAACGCTTCAAAGTCTATGCTTACAATTTTCAAGGCCACGTGAGAGAACAAAGACGATCTATTGTTTAGATATAAAAATAGATTGTTATCTCAATTCTGAGAAAAATCAAGAACAAAGAGGGCTCATTGTTAACGGTTCAAGCTCTATGCTTACAAGGTTACATGAGAGAACAAAGACGATCTATTGTTATGGATGAGTCATACTTCTAAAATTCTGAGAAATCATGAACAAAGACGATGCATTGTTCAATGATTTAAAGTTTATGCTTACAAGGTCACACCTCTGATAACAAAGACGATCCATTGTTCAGTTAGAAATAAATTGTTATCTCAATTCCAGGAAATCAAAAAGGGGGCCCATTGTTCAAAGTCTATGCTTACAATTTTCAAGGTAAAAGAACAAAAGTGATTCATTCTTCTGGTCGAGTTATAAAAATAAATTGTAATCTCAATTCTAGGAAATCAAGAACAAAGACGACGCTTCAAAGTCTATGCTTACAATTTTCAAGGTAAAAGAATAAAGACGATCTATTGTTGAGTCGTAGCTTATGAAAAGGTGATCCGAACTTATCCGACCTTACCCGAACTTATCTCTATATAAGTAGATATAGAACAGTCCCACGTCAGTCGATACATTACAATCGTCACAACAACAAATTACCTAAAGTAAAAAGCAACTATTATTACTCACCAGTGTGTGCATCATATTTTTACAATCCTAACTAAAAGTTTTATTGTAAACCGAAGAGCAATTTGTTAAACGTAAAGAGTACTCACCAATTTGTGCATCATATTTTTACAATCGTGACTAGAACCGTTGTGAAGAGCAATTTGTTAAAAGTTCATTGTTACGTGTGTGCTTCATATTGCTAGCTATGAGTATGCCAAGTAGTAGTGAGATGGTTAATTTAACAAAGCGCATTGTTCCCTTATTGAAAACAAAAAAGGAATTTGCCAGGCACATCCGTATAGTTAACACCAATATCAAGCTATTGCAAGATATAATTAAACATAAAATTTATTATGAGACCAATGAAAGCTTGCTTAAGCTTGAGAGCAATTTAGCATTGCTCAAGTGCTATCTGGTTAGATTGAGACGGTTAAAGAACGCTTCAGAGAAGGTTGGTAGTGGAATTGTCAATAAAAAAAGGTATGCATAAATTACGTTGGTACCCCCTAGACTCATGTTTTAATGGTAGGCTGCTTACAGGAATTATAATCAATATGTCAAACATTAAGGACCCTTTGATATTTTTACTAAACGCATATAATAGTTTTGCACGTAAGGTGAAATTAATGTTAAGGCAGTCTATGCTAAAGGTAAATGTGGTCTTAGGCTGCAATTTCATGCAACCCCAAAATCATAGTATTGAGTTGAAGACTTTTGCCACAAAAAATTGCGTTATTGATATTTCAACCAATATACGTGTCTGGTACAATGAAAACGTGTATGATAAGTTACGGATAAAATTAGAGGAGTTTTCCGAAAGGGATTCAGGTTGGGCAGTACATGAAGTCTTACATTTAAAAGTAAATATTAATAGCTATGTCCCATTTAAAGGCGGTTATTCAACCTATGTTAAAGTTCCTCGCTTCATAGCAGTAAAACACGCTGTTGTTAATGTTAAAAATAACGATGAGTTTTGCTTCCTGTGGGCCGTTGTTTCAGCATTACATCCTGCTTCACATAGCTCAAACCGAACTTCTAGCTATCCTCATTTTAGAGATGTTTTGAAGTATGATTCAATTCACTTCCCCATTCAGCTGGATGATGTAAAAAAATTTGAGAAACTAAACAACCTCGCAATTAATTTGTACTGTATAAATGGTAAAAAAGTTGCACCATTTGTATTGAGTAATCAGCAAAGCGATAAAGAACCCATAAATCTTTTAATACTTTCTGATCAGGCCGCGGATAACACTGTATACCATTTCACATGGATTAAAAATATGTCAGCTTTATTTTCAAAACAGATATCGAATTGCAAGGGCAAGCAATTTATTTGTTACCGATGCTTGAACCATTTTTCTTCAGATCGTCTTCTACAAAAACATACCACTCACTGTCAGCAACTTAATCAATGCTCTACTAGGCTGCCTACCGAAGCGGAAATGAATTTACAGTTCAAGAATTTCGCATTCCAAGAAAAGGTGCCATTTGTCATTTATGCCGATTTAGAAAGCATTTTAGAGAAGTGTGCCAATGGTATCGAAGGTAATACTCTATTTCACTCCAAACACACACCTTTCAGCATTGCTTACTATTTGAAGTGTTCATATGATGATTCTTTATCCCGATTTAGTCTTTATAGAGGAAAGGATTGCATTCAATGGTTTGTTAACGAGCTTCAAAGTATTGCACATTGGGCTACCGAAATAATCAATCAAATAATTCCTATGGCTACTTTAAGTCTCAGTCAGGTTGAGCAATTTGAAAGCGCCACGATTTGTCACATTTGTCGAAAACCATTTACTAACTCTGATATAAAAGTTAGAGACCATAACCATCTTACGGGGGCATTTCGGGGGGCAGCGCACCAGGCGTGTAATCTAAACTATACAGATTCCCACATTCTGCCAGTTGTGTTCCATAATTTATCGGGTTATGATTCCCATTTCATCATTAGAGAATTGGCTAGTGTTCCCGGTTTGATTTCACTGCTACCCATAAACAAAGAAAGATATATCTCTTTCACGAAGGTAATGGAAGGCACCAAAATTAAGTTTAGATTTATTGACTCTTTCAGATTTATGAGTAGCAGTATTGAAAAATTGTCAGACTATTTGGAGGATAGTAAAAAAATTATTTCCCGCGCTAGTTGTAACAATGAGGAGGAATTTTCTCTAGTAGTTCGCAAAGGTGTGTTTCCTTATGAGTATATTGATACGTGGGATAAATTGAATGAGACCACGCTCCCGCCCAAAGAAGCATTTTTCAGTCATCTTAATAACGAGGGAATCAGTGATGAGAGTTTTGCGCATGCGGTTAACGTTTGGAACAAATTTAGCATTAAATCGTTAGGGGAGTACTCCGATTTGTATCTAAAAACAGACGTTCTACTTTTAGCAGATATTTTCGAAAACTTTAGGCAAACTTGTTTAAGTACTTACGACCTTGATCCTCTACACTATTATACAGCTCCCGGTTTAGCATTCGATGCTATGCTTAAAATTACACAAGTAAAGTTAGAATTATTTACAGACATTGATATGCTAATGTTTATTGAAAGAGGGATTAGAGGTGGTGTAGCTCAATGTTCAAATCGGTATGCTAAAGCTAACAATAAGTACATGGGGGAAAAATTTGATCCCACCTCCGAAAGTGTGTATTTAATGTACTACGACGTGAATAATTTATATGGAGCCGCCATGTCAGAATTTCTACCATTTGGCGATTTTTCTTTTGTTGATGAAGCTAATTTTGAAAGTTTAGATTTAATGAACCATCCTGATGATTCGGAAATTGGTTATATAGTCGAGTGTGATTTAGACTATCCTATAGAATTACATGAGAGTCACAGTGATCTACCGCTGGCACCCGAACATATGGTTCCACCCACGCCTGATTCCAAAATGAAAAAATTACTGCTTACCCTGTATCCAAAACGTAATTATGTAATTCATTACAGAAATTTAAAAGTATCTTTAAAATATGGATTGAAATTGGTAAAAGTACACCGTATATTACGTTTTAAACAGTCCCCGTGGTTAAAAAAATACATAGATTTAAATACAGCCATGCGTCAGCAATCTCAAAATGAATTCGATAAAAATTTCTATAAATTAATGATTAATAGTGTTTTCGGGAAGCTGATGGAAAATGTACGTAAGCATAAGGACATACGGCTAGTAACGAAATGGGAGGGTCGCTATGGTGCTCGTGCTTACATATCAAAACCAAATTTTCATAGTTGTACAATATTTGACAATGATATGCTCATCATTGAAATGAATAAGCTTGAAGTATATTTCAATAAACCTATATATGCAGGATTCAGTGTTTTAGACGTTTCGAAAACTTTTTTATATAATTTTCATTACGGTTACACGCTACCCAAGTTCCATAATAGTGCTAAGCTCTTGTACACGGATACGGATAGTCTCATATACGCCTTTTCGGTTCCCGATATCTATGAATGTATTAAAGAGGACATTGATAAATTCGATACATCTGATTATAGTCCCGACAACATCTTTGGACTCCCATTAGTAAATAAAAAGGTCCCCGGCTTAATGAAAGATGAAAATCATGGCAAAATTATGGTTGAATTTGTAGGACTTCGTGCAAAAATGTATGCTTACGCGGTTGATGAAAAGGTTGTAAAAAAATCAAAGGGTTCTACCCACGCAAGTGTGAGGCAGATCACTATTAATGATTATAAACAGGTTTTATTTGATGGTGGCGTAATAAAGCGCTATCAACACCTTATAAGATCAAAGAAGCATGATGTATTTACCATTAAACAAAATAAAGTCATACTCAATCCTTATGATGATAAACGCCTAGTAAATTTTGATTTCACTGATACTAGACCCTGGGGGTACAACTTTCAGTAAACAATGAGCAGTCTTCAAGACAGCTTGCAGGAAGAGCTGCAGTGCAGTAGTGATCAAATCTACCAAAAGTACCTGAAGCGTTCTTTGACCTCTCCTGAAAACTATACATTTATATTGAATATATTGCAAAATATTGTTATTCCCGATGAGTGTTTTAACTGGTGTGCTATAAACTCAAAGTGTGCAAATGCAGTAATTATTAAGACATTATTTGATAGAAAAATTAGCTTAGACAATACCATTAAACGTTTTACGAACATGTGTACAGATAAAGGTTCGTTAACCTCTAATGATGTAAATAGGATTTGGCATGAATTTACTTGGTGACATACCACTTAAAATGTACATATACAAGTTATTATGGGGTGATTCATTGTGTACAAATGCTAGCGTACAAAATATTGTTTATAAAGACACTTCCTCTATTATAAGTGAATGTATCGATACAGCAGCATATTATGCTAATTACAAGTGCCTCACTATTTTAATTGAAGTATTGTTAGAACAAAACATTACATATAAGTTTCAACCGTGGGAAAATGAGGAACACCACAAAATTTACCGCTGGATTTTGGAAAACATTGAGAAAGGTGATTCCTGCTTGGGATGGAGATGTGGACCAGATTCGGGAATATGGCCGTCTAGTAATTTAAACGATTATAGAAATACTTTAGGTTTACTATATAAGATGATGTAATATTTAAATAAATACAATTATAATGTTTTATGTGGTTTTAATTCATCTAAAAGTTACAATGCCTACAGCTATATTATAAAACTAAATCGTCTTTATTGATCCATGATCTTTCATCCAATCCCACCACTTTACGAATAACTTGTTATTCTTGGAGCGAAGCACTTTTTCCACAAGGTAGACATCCGGATGCTTTGTTTTCTGTAATTCATGTTCATAAAAGCCTCCCAGTACAGGTGATCCTTTCATGTCCTCCAACATGTAGGTGGTTGGGTTAGTAATGCAAACTTTCACAATCTTGAATAGCTCACTTGACCAATTGGGGTGTATCCTTTAGCGAAAATACTTTTAAACTTACTGATTCGTACTATGTCACCCACACAATAACGATTCCTATCAACTATTTTTATGTGAGTGTAAGCCTCTAGCTTTGTATGATTACCGACATCTTTGGGTTTCATTCCTGTAGTTCTATGCTTACGATTGTTATAATCCATCGTTATGGTGTCAATTGTATCAATCCATTTATATTTACCCTGTAGGCTGAATGACTTGTATAGGGCAGACTTAACGGTCCTGATCACTCGTTCCGCAATTGCTGCCTTCTTTGTACTATAGGTGGAGTAATGGTTGACCCCATAACGCTGCATTAGTTTAGTGAAATGGTCATTGTAGAATTCTTTTCCTGCATCTGTCTGCAAATTGGAAGGGTTCCGGCCCGTTTTGAAGATTGCCTGCATGGCCTTGGCAACTTCAAGCCCGTTTTGTTTTTAATCCTTTGGTCCACAAGTATTTCGAAAAACAGTCAATAACTACTAAAATATACTTGTAGCCCTTATTTTGTTTGGCATATGTGTTAAATTCGGCCAAATCTGCTTGCCAGAGGTCATCATATCCCTTAATTATTGTGCGCCTTCGTTTAAAATTTTTTCTTGCGGGTTTGTGCAATTCATTGACGAGTTGTAATTTGGACATGATCCACAATTTCTTTAAGTTGATGTAGTTTTTCCTCCAACACTAGATAAGCGTTAAAGTTCCCTTTAACAGCTTTCTGAATTGCTTGCAGACAAAAATCAAGGTATCCTTTACTTATAGCATCACCATCCTGTTCCGGATCCGCCAACTGGGTCAAACGGTTTCCATCCAAATTCAACCTTGTTGATAAATAGTATTGCTTGGTGATGACATCTTGAGGATCTATGGGGTTGGCAACATTGCTGAGTCTCTTATTCTCGATATCGAATTGATTATCATCAATAAGTTGAAACTGAGGGGTTAATTTCTTAAATTGATACTGGGCATGTGACCGTCCAAATTTATCAAGAGGCATTTTAGTTATGATATGTCGACATCAATGTAGTCTGATTTATATTGTTCAGAAAACTAGTGTTTGGTCTTTCAATGTATCCATCTTCATACAATTCCTCTACAATTGATATTATATCGTTTACGACACCGGTGTTTCCAGCCAATTTTTCTGCCCACAATACTTCTAGATCACGAATTAGTTCATGTACATCATTCCAATACTTATATTCAATCGGCCTGTTTGTTAATTCCTTAAAAAACATAGCTCCACCTCCCTGAGTTGAGGGTGATGACAGCAAGGGTTTAATTATTTGTGTATACTTTTGCTGCGGCTTCCTCGAATCTGTCCACTTACATCATAATCTCGCCTTGCAACATTCGTAGCTGCTAAAATACGTTTATAATTCTTTCTATCCTTTGAATTTACTAGATTTAAATCAGGTTCATTCATAATAAGCAGATCATATAAACCTGGAGTCCCTTTATACGTAACACCATTAATGATCATATCCTTTCCTTTAATTGTGATGGGGGTATTACCAATTGCCCATTTGTCTGTTTTGGCGTCGTAGTGGACTCCATAAGTGTGATCAATAGCACCTTCAAGATCCCTCATAATACGTTCAACATATATACGAGGCAATTCGTGGTACTGCTCGAGAAATTCTTCAGAGATGGGTTCATTACAGGAATCATCTGCGATACTAAGAGGTTCTTCTTCCTCGGCAGTAATCTCTCCTACGACAGATGTTTCTAGGAAAGGTGGTGTACGAGGAGGGGGATTTATTTGAAATAGCGGAAGTTGAGCTAGGGGGCTTGTCTTCCTTGGTGAAAGGAAGTGTGGTGGGCTAGTAGTAGCATGTTTTCTTCGAAATATGAACAAAGGTGAGTTTTTGGGTTTAACGGACTCCTTTGTTTTCTTATCAGGATGCATTTTATTCGCTATTTCAGTTAGGGGTTCTATTAGAGGTTTATAAGTACTTTCAAACGTTCTTTCATTATCAATGCGGGCAGTTTTAAGACTGTTGTATTTCTGCTGTATTATTTTACGAGCCTGAATAATTTTTCGCTTTAATATCATCTCCTTATTATCCATTGTAGCAAAAGGGTTGTTAATACCTAAACGGATGTGTAACTACTAAACCACTGAAATCAGGCTAAGGTATTATATATTCATCAAACCTTTTCCTATAGCGACCATTATTGACTTCAGCATCCTTATTTATGACTATGAACCCAAACGGATCTATCCAACACTTTGAACACATATCCCTAAACAATGTCATGCGTATGGTGGGGCTTACATGATCCTCATACACATGTTTTAGGTTTAATTCATCTTGCTCAAATAATATAATTAGATTCGCATTGTCACGAATTAATTGCTTTGGAATTTTACTGTAAGTTTGACCCAAATAGAAACAATCAATATCGTTATGTCTACCCATAGAAAAATATGCTCTTATGTTATTTTGCTTTTCACAGGCGATATCATCAAAGATAAAGATAGAGTTTGCTTTTGCACAATTCGGCTCAATCACATCTTGATTATCACTGAACGTAAAGTAACCTATATCCCTTATCGGAAGTAGGATTTCCTGTAAAAGTTTGTACTTGCTTTGATTTAATGACTTGGAGTATACGTATACATGTTTAAATTTCAAACCGTTTTTCTCAGTAAGCAAACTAATCATTGCGTTTGTTTTGCCGCAGTTGGAGGGGCCACATATAATGCCACGTATACTATTAGGAAGTAAATCGCCATGTTTTGAAGTACCAGACTTTTCATCAAAGTCATGATTTTGAATTGGAAGTCTTTGTTTCTGCGCAACTACTTTCATCTTTGATGGATGAAATGAAACTAAACGAATAATAACAACATTTTTTATTTATATAATACAGATTATAATTTTTTCACTTCTCCGGTGAGTGGGTTGTACTGCACAATAGCATCGTGGAGAATAAGACCATAGGCAACGATTCCTTTATCGAAAGGTGTTAGTGTTTCCATTTCCAATTTGATGTCTACTGTTGAGTTTTTTAAGGATTCATTCTGCTTAGAACAGTCCATTACAAATACTGGACATGATTTGAATTCGGTGTAGTTGAATAACGCATCTGTATTATCTTCATCATAGTAGTCACATCGGAAGTTCAAAAAATTGCGATAGGCAGGTATGTATTGGTTAACACTGAAGTTCAAATGCATTGCTTCATAGGGATAATACTCTGAATTCAGATGTACTTTAAGGTTCCTGATGTTAATGTGATCAAAATTTCCGGCTCTTGCAGACTTTGTGTACCTTTTACCTTGTTGGAATGCAACAATTATCCAGCGCGGTTTTTCCAGTTGCGTTGACGTTTTTATTGGCCATATATCAGAGGTTGCTTGTTTTAAAGCAGGTAATTCATATAACTCCCATTGACGAAATGGAACAGTAACAATAGAATTCTTATTTATTCCTTCAAACAAGTTCAGTTTCGCGGCATCACTAAGGGTTAAGTGTGGTACTTTCCATTGAATTTTATTCAGGGTTATTTCCGCATCAACGTCACCATAGTAGCAGTTTGTATCGCTTCTAGATCGAATTAAAATCAACTCTTGACGCATATTCACGATCACTTGACGATAATCCTCCATTATACCAAATATGTGGTTCAATGGTATGCATACTGCAAAGGATTTTTCGCCATTTCCCTCATTGAATTCTACTTGTAATGGTTCCTCATTCTTTGGTGACCATCCCAAATGGCTTAATGCTTTGCTCTTGCTTGTCGTATAAGAAATATATCCTTTAAGTGTAGATGTTATGCCGGGATTTCTGCAAACGTCCACTCTTTGACCGCCTAACTCATAACGAATCTCTTCGAAAAGGAAGTTGGGGAAATTATTGGTTAAGTTGCATGATTTTCCTTCATCTTCTTTCTTCAGCTTACCTTCTATGTACAGAAAACTATCATAAGTAGCTGTAATTAGATCCTGACTTTGAATTAAAATGCGTATTTCTTCGGAAGGTCCATACTTAGAAGAGCCATACGGAAGATAGGTGTGAATATCTGATTTAATTATAGCATCATCAAAATGTACGTTTTGAAAGATGTTTAATGATTCGGTCATTGTGTAGATGCAATGAGGGTTGATGAGTAATTAAAGATTTACTAAAGGGATGATGTCTTATATATAAATTTCTTCTCAAACTTAAATTAATTGTTATTAATTATGCCTTTTACAGTTTGTTTACTTCATATATTTTAAGAATGCACTATAAATGTGTTATACAAAGAAAATCCTTGTTCACATTAAATATTGCATTTTTTAAATTACATATTTTTGAATGCAAACCTATTGTTATTTATAGCGAAACTTTTTTCCTCATAACACATTTTCATTAATTATTATATTACTAATTATGCGATGTAGTTTTGGCAAGTTTTAAAGTGATTAAAAATAATTTTTAAGAATGCAGATGCATTGCGTGTTTTATACAAAGAAAGTCTTTATTAGCTTGAATTTTTTTTACACATTCCTACAAATTTTTAAGAATGCAAATGCTATTATTAACAAAGAAAGCCCATTGTTCAATAAAACAAATGCATTCAGCTTCAGATGTATGTAAGCGAGACATATCATTGTGTAAAAGAGATAGACATTAAAGTAAACTTCATTCAACAAATTTAATATTTCTTAGAGATACATTAATTCTATTAAAATGTACGCTTTGAAACACGTTTAATGGTTTGCTCACTCAGAACTTTCAATCCAATTGATGTTAAAAAGTATTTCTCTGCAGATGTTAACTGTAATGAGGGTTGATTAGGTCTTTTGTATGAAGATGTCCTGTGATTAATTCGCAGACCCATGTTCTTTTAAGCGTACCGTGAATGGTTCACTTTCACCAAAGTCTATTAACTCACCCTTTTGATTTGTCAATTTTATTGTTATATTACTGATTATGTCTGTGTTTATTTCTAAATATTGTGTGTTGGTTGGAACTTTATCCAAACGGTAGCCCGAGGGTACGGAAACGTCAATTTCGTATATTACCTTTGCAGGTTTACCGTTTCGATAAGATCCCTTTATAATGTTGCACTCCACATGCAGATTAGTGTGTTTAATTATTTGGATGTCTAACGCAGATGTGTGGAGAACGTTCGCTTTTAGTACTCTAGGCTCAAACCCGAGCATGCGGCCAATGCTACTCTCGTTAGTAAAATCGATCTCAAATGAACTGTTTATCTCACACTTAAGCGTATTGTTGTTTGCCCTAATGAAAATTTTTCTGTGGGTATCTTTGATTTCAAGTAAGCACTAATTTCATCTAACTCATAGGCACCGTGTGGAATATTAATCACTCGCAAATGAGATGAATTTGTTCTAAAATAAAATCTATCGTTGCCCGTATAAATGTTTCTAATGCTGTTGCACCCGTAGAATCCCACCAATCCAACAACGTATTTCTTCTCCAAATCTAGCTCTATCGGTGGGTAGAAGTTGCAGCTAGCTATGTTACCAACACCTTCTAAACTGAATGTTATTGACATAACTGAGAAAATTTAGGGTTATGTCGATTATTTATATAGAAATTGTAGGCATAGGTGCCCGCAAATAATGCTATTAAATTCCTGATCTTGATTGTAATTATAATAGATTTTACATCCCCGAAAGTAGTTAATCGCTTCAACTGGTGGTCGAATATTACCGAAGCTATCGTAATACCATACCTTTTCACCACGCTTTTTGTAGCAAACCCAATGTGTACCCGGTCCACTCTGACTATCTAAGTTGATGATTCCAGATTCATTTTTCTGTGGTAATTTAGGCAGGCTATCTCTCATAAAAATACCCCTAAAGTATGGTACACCTTTTGTGTATTTCTTTAAATCAATATCTGTTAACGCTCTTTCGGGTAATCTACTCAGTTTTTTGGAAACGGTTTTAAGTATAATGCACCTCCAGATTTGTATGGTTTTAGATAGAATGCGCCACCAGCGATTGATTCCATCATACGATTATGACGCGATGTCTCCTCTTGCAATTTTTTGGCATTTTTTGCATCATTGACTGCTTTGGCAATTCCCGATGCACCGCCAGCTAAAGCACCGATTGCTGATAATCCTGCGAATAACGGAATAAGAAATGGCAAAACACCTCCTTGTTTAGGTAAGGGAATTACTCTATGAACTTTAATGTTTTTCTTTCCCCCCAACCTTTTTACTACACGTTTTGCCGTTGACAGTGCTGACTTTATTGTGTCGGTGAAATCTCCGTTAGCTTTCATTTCTTTAGCTATTGTTTTCCGTACATGCAATAAACTTTCACCATTCTTCTTCTTCTTGGACCGACACCCCATTCCAAATTTTCTCTTTGCCTTCATGGTGGTACCGACTGCTAAAGCTGCAGCTCGTTCACCTAATGTTGCGTCTGCTGATTTAAAGCGTTCCCAAGCTTTTTCTTCTAAAATTTTATCTGCTCTATGTCGACTTTCTAAATCTTGGTAGTCTCTATAACTGATATCATGCAGTTTGCACTGCGCATCTAATTGATTAATACCGGGGTCGCCGCGTGCTAGTCGATTCTCTAATTTTGTACCGGGACCACAATACTGGTAACCGGGTAAATGCAATTCCACCGGTAGTTTATTGATTAGCGTATTCACTAAACCACCTGCACTCTTCCGCTTCTTACCTATCATTGTTCACCTTGAGGGATAGGGTAGGGTATTTATACCTAAAATCGTGTAAAAACTTTATTTTTAGTAAATGCTATACATTAGATAGGCAGGGCGATAGTACAATATTTCCATTAAGCATACAGTGTTATGTGAATTAATATTATACTTGGCATTTATAACATCATCAATGTCTTTATAAATGTCATCATCACCGAATTCCTTCTCACGAAAACGACGGTAGTCAACCACTTGTCGTATGAATTTCTCATAGAAACACACCAGATTGTAAGATTCAAGAAATTCCAATCTATAGCTTATTATATCCTTCAAATCGAATAGTTCCTCTATGTTATGGGCATTGAATGTACACGAACAACAGTTGTAGTTTTCTATCATAACAGTTTTCAAAATTCTCTCATATCCTTTAAGCAATTCCCAATTGTAATAAATACCGAGATTACTAGATAGAGATTCGTAATCTTGCTCATGTATTATATCCTCCTCGTTTACATGTGACCAATCAATTTGGCTTTCAATTTCTTGGGATCGGAGAAATTGTATTTCTACGTATGAATACCATCTTAGAAGTTCATTCCATTCCTTCACGTCTAATACCACGTTGTTGCCACATCTCATACGCACTACTGGTGCAAGGTTAAGGTGTGTACTGTATCCAATTTCAATATGCGTATCGTTCGATAGTTTATAGGAAGCACAATCGATTAAGTATTCATTAGCTGCCTGTTTATACACCTCAGCCCTATGTTGAAATGATGATGATGACCAGTCGGAATAACCTTCATCATTTTTGCTACTACTACCACCATCACTATTTTGACAGCATGAACAACAAAATGTTAAATTGTTATTCATATTGTTATTACATGAGGTATCCAGGAGCGATTTTATTGCTTTTTTCATGACTTTACTTGTCCGCAACTGCACTACGACTAAACACTACGAAGTGAGCATGTTTACATATGGTTGTAGGAATGTTATATGATCCAGCAAAGGTATGTTGAGTACATCAAACTTCCCATAATATGTGGATTTACTTAAATCAATTTTTATCTGTATATTGTGGTAGTCTTATAAAAAATATTTTACTTGTTAGATGACCAGTCTGAACAATGCATCGTCTTTATTCTCAAAATTTTAGAAGCTACGACTCAACAATGAATCGTCTTTGTTCTTTTAGCTTGAAAATTGTAAGCATAGACTTTGAACAATGGGCCCCCTTTTTGATTTCCTGGAATTGAGATAACAATTTATTTCTAACTGAACAATGGATCGTCTTTGTTATCAGAGGTGTGACCTTTTAAGCATAAACTTTAAATCATTGAACAATGCATCGTCTTTGTTCATGATTTCTCAGAATTTTAGAAGTATGACTCATCCATAACAATAGATCGTCTTTGTTCTCTCATGTAACCTTGTAAGCATAGACCTTGAACCGTTAACAATGAGCCCTCTTTGTTCTTGATTTTTCTCAGAATTGAGATAACAATCTATTTTTATATCTAAACAATAGATCGTCTTTGTTCTCTCACGTGGCCTTGAAAATTGTAAGCATAGACTTTGAAGCGTTGACAATACATCGTCTTTGTTCACGATTTCTCAGAATTGAAGTGTATTTAGATAACAATCTATTTTTTATAACTCATCCAAAACAATGGATCGTCTTTGTTCCCTCATGTGACCTTGAAAATGATAAATATAGACTTTGAACAATAGACCGCCTTTGTTCTTGATTTCCTAGAATTGAGATAACAATCTATTTCTTATAACTCGACCAGAACAATGAATCGCTTTTGTTCTTTTACCTTGAAAATTGTAAACATAGACTTTGAACAATGCATCGTCTTTGTTATTGATTTCCTAGAATTTTAGAATGACAGAGCCAAAACCTTTGTTATCAGAGGTGTGACCTTATAAGCATAGACTTTGAACAATGGACCCCCTTCTTGATTTCTCAGAATTGAGATGTGGTCGTATGGGGGAAACGGCTGTGAAACAGCTACCTGTTTTGGGAAACGGACCCCCTGTTTTAGGAAACGGCTACCTGTTTTTAGGAAACGGGTACCTGTTTTTAGGAAACGGGTACCTGTTTCTAGGAAACGGCCACCTGTTTAGAGGGCGTGGCTTTGAAACATGCACCTCAGGAGCTCTTGATTTCCTAGAATTGAGATGAATGGATCGTCTTTGTTATCAGAGGTGTGACCTTATAAGCATAAACTTTAAATCGTTGACAATGGATTGCCTTTGTTCTTGAAAGAGATGTATTTAGATAACAATCTATTTCTAACTGAACAATGAATCGTCTTTGTTCATTTACCTTGAAAATTATAAGCATAGACTTTGTACAATACATCGTCTTTGTTCATGATTTCTCAGAATTGAGATAATAATTTATTTCTAACGGAAGAATGAATCGTCTTTATTCATTTCTCATGTGACCTTGAAAGCATAGACTTTGAACAATGGGTCCCCTTTTGTTATTGATTTCCTAGAATTGAGATAACAATTTATTTTTATAACTCGACCAGAAGAATCGCTTTTGTTCTTTCACCTTGAAAATTGTAAACATAGACTTTGAACAATGCATCACCTTTGTTATTGATTTCCTAGAATTGAGATAACAATCTATTTCTAACTGAACAATAGATAGTCTTTGTTCTTTCATGTGGCCTTGAAAGCATAGACTTTGAAGAATGGGCCCCCTTCTTGATTTGAATAGGGCGTGGCCTTGAAACATGCATAGACTTGCTTGAGGGCAATGACCTTCAGGACAATCAACAGTCTAGTAACTTTTCTAGTGACCTTGAAGGACTCGTGCAAGCATGACCTTGAAGAGGCGGGGTTACCTAGAACGTGGCCTTGGCAGGAGTACAAACCACGTGGCCTGAGGTGCAGGGGCAGGGCTACATGACCGAGGTGGCCTCGAAGATGATGACCTTGATAAACCATGTACTTGGACGTGTACGTGAGTTGACCTTGAGCAAAAACACTCGTAGAAAAAGTATAGTAGAAAAGTGCTCCAGGATCCGTATAGCTATACTACTCATCGGTTATCTGCCAAATGTAATTTTAAGAAATTCTTCCATAGTGGAGATATGAAATAGAAACTATTTTTTCCCGCAAGTTTAAAGGGTGTAATTGGGAAAAAGGGGTTTTGAATAAAATATTATATAAAAGACCCCCATAAATTTTGCTGAAAAACCACCCCCTTAAAATCTTTCGCATCAATTTACAAACACCCTTTATAACCAAATTCAAAAATTAGTTGAAACATATTGATACTTAAAAATTGATTAATCCGTTTGATATTTACCTATCCCTGAAATTAAACACACTGTTCAAATTCGGAAGAAAAAAACTGGAAATTCTAATTTTCAAACAAACCAAAAACGCAACCTTATAGGCATGAAAACAGTTTATAATTATTGAATTACTTTTTTATCTCGATCGTACCAACTAAGTAGAATTATTGAATAACTAATATATATAATAATATATTACTTATTCAATGGTGGAATCAAATGTTTTATTGTAAAACGTAAATGATCACTTTTTGGTTGTCTCTTATTAATCATTCTATACTTTAGGTACTGAAAATGCAACGGAAATTAGAGCTCTAATGGTTGAAATAAATGCATTATCAGAAATGTTACGTGCATTTATTTCCCGTTTGGATTCGGCTTTAAGTGAATCGAATGGGAACACACTTGGTAGAAGTTTAATGCAAGAACAAGAAAAGAGCTTAAATTCCTTGTCAATCACCGAAGACGAACTTCAATTACCTTGCAGTACTTATGCAGATTTCCAAAATCTAAATATAAAGTTGTGCGCGTGTGCGCGTGTGCGCGTGTGCGCGTGTGCGCGTGTGCGCGTGTGCGCGCGTGCGTGCGTGCGTGCGTGCGCGCGCGTGCGCGAGCGCGCGAGTGCGCGAGTGCGCGCGTGTCCGCGTGCGCGCGTGTGCGTGCGCGCGCGCACGCACAAATTTTGGCTCGACTATTGTGCCCCATCCCCCATACAGCCCGGACCTAGCCCCAAGTGATTATCACTTATTCCCAAAATTAAAGGAACACTTGGGTGGCCTACGTTTCAGTACCGATGATGAAGTCAAGGAAGAGGTTACTCGATTCCTCAAAGGATTGGCGGCAGAATTCTACAACATGGGGATAGAAAAGTTAGAGCATCGTCTGCAAAAGTGTTTGGACAGAAACGGCGATTATATGGAAAAATAGTTATAAAAAGAAAAATACGTTATAAGCTTTAAATTGATGTATAACACTAAGTAAAAATATAGCTGTCTATTTTAAAAAATCATGGGAACCTTATTTTACTAATACTCCTCGTATATATATATATATATATATATATATATATATATATATATATATATATATATATATATATATATATATATATATCTATACATCTATACATCTATGTATTTTAACTTGTGTTACATATCTAATAATATTAATACAATAAGTATTTTCCTATTACTATTATTCTTATTCTAATTTTTACTATTGTTAATATTATTTTTATATAAACAAAAACGGTTTTATTATTATTTTTATTATATGTTTCTATGTATGCATGAACTTTTACTACATATGTAAATATATTATATATCATTGTATAATAGTAGTATGTGTAAATAAACATTTCTGAGAACTCCTCTTTTACTTTGAATAGAACGCGAGTTAAGATAAAGAGGTTTCACTAAGTACTTAGATACGTTTAATATACTGTTGGCATGTACTCGAAAATGCATTTAAAATTCAGATTTTACACGTCATTTACCCTGTTTTAATGCGCCTGTATTCACTTTGTTACAACATCTATTAAACGAATTTTAAAAAATCGTTTTTTATACGTTTTAGTATCGGTTTTTTAAACGTTTATATTCGTATATAATACGACGAAAGACGGACATTTCGACGTATTTAAGACTCTTAACGACGGTTCGCAGATGTATTATAGATCTTCTTAAAAACGTATTAAATCCGAAAATTGTTATGTGGGTAATGACCATTATATGCCCTGCCCATTATGTAAAGGCTTGTTTTCAAAACTAACGTTGAGAAAACATTTTAGAAAATGCTTTGAAAATAATAATAGCAGCAAAAAAACCAGGAAATGTCATGATATTAAGCAGAAGACTTAAAATGGATGGAAATGAATAAGCGAACGGTATACTGAATCACGAAGTACTACCGGTTTTACGAAACGACCATATAACAAATACTAATAAATCTGATGTTTTAATCATAGCATATGGTAATAAACTTTGTATAAAATACAGATCTCATAAACACCATTAGTATATGATCAGACAACGTATGAGACAAGCAGCTAGGTTTTTATTTAATATTAAGCAAATGCAACCATCTATACATGACCTTGGTGCCTGTTTTTAGCCGAAGTACATCGACTAAACCACTGCTGCAATAAACAAAATGGGTAACATTTCAGACAGCATGGATACTTACACCGCTCCCACTACAGCTACCACAGTAGGTACGTTGTTAAAGGACATAGAAGAGACATTAAGAATAGAGTGTATGAAGAAAGACGACGAAGAAAAAATTAAACAAATCGACAGATTTTTAATTCTATTGGGAGACGAATTAAAAGTAAAAATTAACAGAACAGCTTTAGAAAGACCAAAAGGAGTGATCAAGAAAGAAAATGATTATTTTACCCAGCAAATCAGATATACAGCTCCTGCATAAGTTTTTAACAGCCAGCAGAAGACATGCGTTCCAATACTTAAACAAAAATTTTTCATTTGATTGTTGGAAAAAGTTAGCAGCTTTTGTATTAATAAGTGTCCAGTTGTTTAACAGAAGAAGGGCAGATGAAATAGAAAGAGTTACCATTTCCGATTTTAAAAGTTATCAAAGTTTGTCAGGGGAAAGCAACGATTTTTTTCGGACTTTAGATAGGGAATCCAAAAAATCTGCATAACAATACGTACGCTTCGAGATAAAAGGAAAGCTGGGACGAGGGGTACCTGTTCTTTTACATAGAGAAGTAGTTAAATGCATAGAATTAATTATTCACCATAGAAACGAAGCAGGTTTCGATTCAAAAAACCCATTTGTTTTTGGAATATCAAGTAAAAGCAATGGTTATCACCATTTACATGCCACGAAACTACTGTGAAAGTTTGCGGTTGAATGTGGAGCAGAAAAACCGACGACACTGCGAGGTACTACTCTAAGCAAGCATTTTGCGACAACTTGTGTAACACTTGACCTCAGCGAAAATGAAGTTTCCGATGTAGCTGATTTTATGGGACACCACAAGAAAATTCACCGTAAGCATTATCGACTATCGGTACCCGCTAAGGATATACTGAATATGTCAAAACTTTTGGAAAAGGTTATGGGAGGAGGCACAAATGAAAATGACGACAGTGGAGACGATCAAGATGAAGCTCTATCAGAAACTCCACAAAATAAATCAAAATTAGGTAAATAGTTATTTGTTTTTAAATAACGAGCGATAATACAAAAGGCAGCAAAGAATACAATATTTTTTACAGTATGGTCGTGCACTCAAAAACTTTCCTAATCTTATAGCTATTTAATATTAATATATATATATATATATATATATATATATATATATATATATATATATATATATTATAAATTTTTAATTATATAAAATTTTATAATTTTAGAAGACATCGATTACCTCTATGAGAACCATAAAGGAAGGTCACCAAACCATACAACCACCAACAAAACAGCAAAAAGAATCAGAGATCGAGGTAAACCTATTGCAATATTAGTAACGGTTAGTTATTTCTTTTGAATACATTATAAACAGGTATCCATAAAAAGTATGTTCCACGGAGATCATGGTCTACACCCGAGAAACAACTGGCTACAGAATTATGCAATTTTTAGACGTTCACACTGCCAAATATGCAAGAATGTCAGAAATTAGCTAGCTTGCATCCGGAATTAAAGGACAGGACTCTAGAGCATATAAAAACTTGGATATCTAATCAATATAAAAAAAGAAATGGCGAAGAAAATAAACGCTTCAAAAAAACAGGTTTGGCATGAAACTTAAATATTGTAAAGCTAATTTGTATATTTTATTTTAGTTGACCCTTGGACTTCGACCGAAAAAAAAGAGCTAAGGTTTGCATTTGAGTCTTTTATTGATAATAAAAAGACACCAGGACTCCATACATCAAAAAAACAAAACTTACGTTCGAATCTTTAAAAAATAGAGCAGATGTTACCATAAAAGCAAAGCTGTACAATGATTTGAAGAAGTTAAAAATTAGAATAGTTTGTTGTTATGATTAAAATGTTTAGTATCTGTAGAAAAGTTAATAAAACAAGTTACACAATTTATTTAAAAAGTGTGTTTTCAATGCCATAGATGACCATCAACATAAAGACTAAATTTATTATTAAAAACATAGTATTTAATTGAATTCTAATCCAAAGATACGCCGGGAAACGTTAACCCCTTGAGTCCCATGAATCCAACGGTGGCATCATGGAATATTTGTCCCTATATACCAATGATGCCACATGTGGCATCACATTGTATTGTTAAATAAAAAGTGGGTATTGGCGTTGCAGTTTACTCTACTGAATTGGTATATGACGAAAATTAATTAGGAAGGGATTAGCCACGCCTAAAATTTCCAGTTACGTGCTGAATAGATTCTGTTTGAGCCGTTAGTTAGAACCTTGACGCAGGCTACTTACGTTGGCTTGGAGGTTAGGTAACGTGGTTTGGCTATTTAAAGAGCATTTGTGTTTTAATAAAATTATGAGTGAAAGTGATTCGTCGTTTCTTGACGACAGTGACGCCGATCCAGATTTTTTACCGGGCATCTCTAGTGATGATGATAATATAAGTGACAGCGATGTAGATGCTGAAAATGAACTGCCAGTGCCCATAGGTATGGGAGATTTTCAAGTAGTGCTTGATCCTTTTCAGGTATATGATTGAGACAAATGTAACGTGGGTATCTATCAATAATACTTTTACAGGATAAACGAGACACAGAATTGACTAAATTTGAACCTCGGTTTTATGGTATTCACCCTGCCATAGAAACAGAAATTTTTAAATGTGCTAGAGAGTGTTTCGAAGCTTTTATGTCAAATACGGTTATGAAGAATTTGTGCAAATGGACCAATGAACGTGCCTCTATGTATTTGGAAAATACAGGATCTCTTCGTGTACATAATTTACTTTGGAGGGAAGTCAGCGTAGCTGAAATGTATGTGTTCGTGGTACTTTGTTTATGGGAATTGTAAGGTATCCTACAATTCATGAATACTGGAACCAAAAATCATTTTTATTTGGTGGACCAAGATTGTTTACATGTAACATAATGAGTCGAAACAGATTTTTTTCAATTCTGAAGTTCCTGCGATTCAGCAGTCCTAGAGCGTATGTACAAAATCGACCACTTACTCGCGTTACTATGTTCTTTGCTGCTTTACGAGACAACTGCATGAACCTAATCGATGTTGGAGAAACAGCTGCAATAGATGAGTGTCTTCTTTTAATCAAAGGTCGACTTCATTTTCGTCAATATATAAAAAGTAAGCGTGCACGTTTTGGCTTGAAGCTTTTTCGTCTATGTCCAAGCGATCCTGAGCTTAGAGGGTATACCTATAACTTTAGTCTGTATATTGGAAAAGATATATACCATTTAGAGCACATCCCCAATTCGCAACATTTATCCATCTCCGAAAAAATTGTAGTTCATCTTTTTCAAAATCTATTGGATGAAGGTCGCGAGGTTATTGTGGACAATTGGTATATGTCACTAAGATTAGCTGAATTTATGCTTCAACGGAAGACCTATATTACAGACACACTCACAACCAGAAGAGGTATCTCAGGTGAATTAATTGCAGTCCCTCTTCAACCTGGACAGTTTTGTAAGAAAAAACGACGTACTCATTGTGCGATATAAAGATAAAAGAGACGTGTATGTACTAACTACAAAATTGACGGCAGGTTTTGTAGACAAAATGCGTTATGAAAAAGGTCAAGCCAACACACTGAAAAAACCAGAACACATCGATCACTATAATCAAAATATGGGAGCTGTGGATGCAGTCGATCAGGATATCGAACCGTATGACTGTGCACGCAAAAATTATTCGTGGTTCAAAAAATTGGGATTACATATGATACAAAGAATGGTATGCAATGCAAAAGTATTATACAGTCAATGCAACAACAAACCAACATGCAGAATGTTAGATTTTGAAAAAATACTTTGCGAAGAATTATTGACTTATTACAGTGACGAATATAAAGAAGAAAAACCTAAAAAATTTGAGAAAAGTAAAGAAAGTCATGTGTATGCTAGCAACTTAAAAGAAGAGGGTAAACGTAGGAAACGCTTTTCGTGTGTCGTATGTTACAAAGACAATAAAAAAAGGAAGTATACATCAAATTACTGCGCAACATGCGAAAAAAAACCTGCGCTGTGCTCGGAGCTACATTTTGAAATGTACCATCAAGATTTATAACTGTTAGTAAATTTTGGTTTTGTTTATTACATATTTCATGTAAATTATGAATAAAAATATATTCCATATATATTCCATATGCTTCCATGTTCATTTATTCCGTTTGTGGTAAATGTCAAATTTTTACAAAATTAATTTCTAACCCCCCCGGCCTGTTCCATGCTGTCTTAGTCTGCCTATGACTTTTTGACTTAAATATTTTTATAAAAAGTCAGATATGTCCCCGTGCCACATTCAATAAAAATTCTCCTAGGTAAAAATCAAATTTTGAGAAAATAAATTTATAATCACAGTCCCCTTTTTAATCCTTTAGTACGCCTCTGACTTTTGACTTAAATATTTTATAAAAAGTCAGATATGTCCCCTGTGCCACATTCAATAAAAATTCTCCTAGGTAAAAATCAAATTTTGAGAAAATAAATTTATAATCACAGTCCCCTTTTAATCCTTTAGTACGCCTCTGACTTTTTGACTTAAATATTTTTATAAAAAGGTCAGATATGTCCCCGTGCCACATTCAATAAAAATTCTCCTAGGTAAAAATCAAATTTTGAGAAAATAAATTTATAATCACAGTCCCCTTTTTAATCCTTTAGTACGCCTCTGACTTTTTGACTTAAATATTTTTATAAAAAGGTCAGATATGTCCCCGTGCCACATTCAATAAAAATTCTCCTAGGTAAAAATCAAATTTTGAGAAAATAAATTTATAATCACAGTCCCCTTTTTTAATCCTTTAGTACGCCTCTGATTTTTTTCAATAGTTTATTATGCTACAAAAGTAATCCCCATACTATATGTAAACAAACATACTGTTCAAACATCAAATCTTATCAACTTTATTTTTTAGTAAATCTGGTATATCAGTGCATACTCAGATATCAGACCTGGGACTCAAGGGGTTAAAACAATGGTAGCTAGGAAAATACTTGTTTTACTACCAACCTGAGAAATCGCCATTATTTACCGCATTCCTTTAATGAGAAGTAAACTTTTTCTCCCTAGGTGAATAATGATTTCATTTGGCATTAGAAACCAAACGTTATAGGTTAATTACTTAATGAATTATGTCATTTCGTTTGTCAGTTTTACATAGTAAATTATTATAAGTTATTATAAGGTACAGGTCATAGGTTCAAATCCTACTCGAGGTAAACTTTTTATTTATGTAGGGGAGAAAGAGGCACCTTTGAACAGAGGCAGCTTTGAACATACGAGTTTATGAACTTACTCTTAAATCAATTTTAACAAAACTTTTGATTTTGTATCGGCAACACTGTTACCCAACACCGTCATGTGGTATTTGCAGCGCTTGTCGCTGTTAGAGCAAGATAACCTCTATGTTTCGTTTTAACCTTGGGGAAGTAAACATTCGTCCCGCTAAGTGTAAGCCTGTTTAGTTCGCAGTGGTAATTTATGGTAAGTGATTTTGTTATAACCATAGGTGCCGACTCCTGGGGGTTCATGGGGATCAAGCCCCCGCAATATTGCCGTCCCGGGGGCTCAGCCCCCCCCCCAACGAAAATTTAAAAAAATGATTTACAGGTGTTTGTAGAAACTGGCAAGTTTAAAACATATTGGTATACCTAATAAACGTTTAATGACAAACCATTTTCTTCAAGTAAATTACACAATACAAATTAAAAACATAGACACAACTTATGCATTCATATAATGTGCATTAACCCCTTAACGGCCGATTTAAAAATGAAAACACTGGCAAAAAATACCAATTTATTTTATTTTGTTAAACAATGTACTTGCACCTATTGCTCATGTAAATATGAACTAAACCAGTCACGACATCTAATATCTACACTGCACATGTAAGCATTATAAAACCTCGCTACGTATTTTTACGGATCAATTAAGTAATTGCAACAAAATTACTTTTTAAACGTATATTTACGTAGGTGGTCAAAAGCACAAATTTGTATTGCCCGTATATATTAGATACGGACAAAGGATTCCGAGACACATCCTTCCCTCCCTGTCCTAACCTTCAAGGCCAGTAGAATTGTCTGGCGGCTAGACAGCCAGTGGCTTGCGACTACTGTTACTGTACGCGTATAATTGAGAGATATTGTTGTTTACATTTACACCATTTAGAGTGATTTTTTTGTGACTGTTTTAGTGTATTTATTTAATTGACAAGTGATTAACACTTATTAAATAAGTGTCTTGTTGAATTTTACTGAGTGTAGGTTGTAATTAATGTTCATGGCATAAGGTAAACATTTATTTCATGTGAAACAATATGGATAAGTTTGTTGTAAAAAAACCACGCCTAGACTCAACCGACGCATCAACGCCGCCAACGACTGAATTTACTGCGACCCCTAGTTCTTCAACCAAAACGTCATACTCTACTACTGGTAAGCAGATTGCAGTAAAAGTAAAGGGAAGAACTTTCCAGAAGTCTTGGGTTGCATCATTCCTGTGGATTGAATGGGACGAACATACTGATAAAGTATTCTGTAAAGTTTGTAAGGAAGCAAATTCTAAAGGGTTATTGAAATTTAGTAAGAAAAAGGAGGATAACTTTATCCATGTCGGGTTTTCTAACTGGAAAAAAGCACTTGAGAAGTTTAAAGCCCATGAAAATTCAGAAACACACAAAGAAGGTATCTCAAAACTGGCCTCCTTCTCTAGGCCTAGTGTCGCGGTCCAGTTGAATCAACAAATGTGTGTTGATATGAAGAAGGCTCGCTCTTCCCTTATGGTTATTTTTACATCGTTGAGGTTCTTATGCCGCCAAGGTCTTGCTATTCGTGGGCATGAAGAGCTAAGTTCTAATTTTCGTCAATTACTCGCTTTAAGACAAAATGACATCCCCGAGCTGAATGAATGGATGGGGCGTACAGGCTATAAATGGCTATCTCATGATGTTCAAAAGGAAATCATTGAACTTTTAGCGGGCGCTGTTCTGCGTGATGTGGTTAAAGAAATAAAAAAATGTGAATACTTTGCTATTATGGTCGATGAGACAAGTGACATTTCAATTAAAGAGCAAGTTGCGATTTGTATTCGTACTGTGGGTACTGATCTTGATATTTGTGAGGATTTTATCGGTCTGTATGAAACAACAAACACAAAAGCTATTACTCTGTTTGAGATAGTTAAAGATGTTCTTCTGCGACTTGGGCTATCCATCGACAAGTTACGTGGTCAGTGCTATGATGGGGCATCTAACATGAGTGGCGAGTTTAATGGGTTAAAAAAATTAATTACAGATGTCCAGCCTCTAGCAACCTACATACACTGTACAGCACATTCGCTAAACTTAGCTGTACAAGATAGTTTGCGAAATCTGAGTGTTATTAGGGACATAATGAATCTGGTTAAAGAACTGATTACCATGATTCGAGCGTCACCAAAAAGACTCCACATATTTCAGAACCTGAATGATGATGAAAAAACAGGTGCAAGAAATCTACGCCCACTTTGTCCAACAAGGTGGACTATGCGATCAAGTAGCATTCGCCGAATAATAAAGCACTATGAACAAATTTTGCTATTTTTGGAAAAGTTTTCCCACGAAGAAAATTCAGATGCTGCTTCAAAATGCTCTGGTTTTCTAGACAATATGCTGCACTTCAAAACCTTTTTCTTCGTTTCACTATTTTGCCAAGTGATGGATCCTGTGGAGGAAGTGAACACAACTATTCAATGTCCCAGGATTGGTGCTACGGAGGTGGAATCTAAGTTAGAGTGCCTACTTGAAATCCTAGAAGAAAAGCGTGCTGAGTTTGAGCAGTTCTGGGATGACTGCTTAAGGAAAAAGCCTAACGGTGTTGAAGAGCCAAAATTACCTCGCCAGAGGTTCGTGCCAAAGAAGCTTGAAGAAATCAATACTACCAAAACTCACGAATTCAAAAGTCCCGTGGAATATTTCCGCAGAATATACATCGAAGTGATTGAAACTGTGAAAGCATGTGTAACTGAAAGATTTGAATCTACTGGACTTAACAAAGTACTCATGATCGAGAAGGAGTGTGTCTCAGCTGTCAACGGCAGTAGTGTAAGTTCTGTAAAAATGGAGAAAGCACAGGAGTTCTTCGCAAATGACTTGAATTATGACAGACTGCAGCTTCATCTGTCAATGTTAGGAGACATCGCTCGGCAGAGAAACATTCCCTTAACCACAATGAGAGAAATTAGAAAGATGTTAGTGGATGATAAGACCATTCGAGAGCTTCTCCCAGAAGCTTACACAGGTGTGAAGCTCCTCCGTGTTGTGCCTGTGACGACTGCATCTGCCGAGAGATCGTTTAGCGCACTACGTCGGCTCAAAACGTACCTGCGATCGACAATGGGCCAGAATTTAGACCTAAGACCAATCGTGAACGACTTTGTACAAGCTAATCCAGTACGACGTACAACATTTGCATTGTTTTAGCACTAATGAAATTAAAAGGTGTATAATTTGTGAAATCGTTTTTTTTAGCAAAATCATTGAATCTTTAATAATATTAAAAATCCACAGTAAAACCGATATAGGAAAGCCTCAATCTGTGTATATCATAATAATGGGAAACTTTATAACTATAATCATTCAAAATATATTGAAATTACAGCTATCGATAAAGTAAAAAAT
This sequence comes from Vesta saturnalis, assembly GCA_036346205.1. Classification (NCBI taxonomy): domain Eukaryota; kingdom Metazoa; phylum Arthropoda; class Insecta; order Coleoptera; family Lampyridae; genus Vesta; species Vesta saturnalis. The sequence goes on along the minus strand of JARFJB010002464.1, from coordinate 635,930 downwards.
AAATGTATTTTAATAACAAAAAACAAGTTACTATGGGCATGAATGTATTGTTAAATACATATTTGATCAATATCAAAACGCACCAACAAGTCTCAAAATGCACTTTTAGCAACATTTTTTTCTAAATTTTCTGAGGGAGCTCCAAGGTTTTGCTAAGTCGGCGCCTATGGTTATAACTATATTGAATACATATATAGGCACTTGTGGTAGTATTTATTTTTAATATAATTCATGTTTTTTTTGTGATAAAAATATTTGTTTAAAAAAAATGCGTGGGGCAGATTTGAACAAATCAAAGGGGGCACCTTTGAACTGTTCAAAGGTGCCCCTTTGAACTGTTCAAAGGTGCCCCTATATATTCTAAATTCTAAACTACTAATTATTGATTTTTATAAAAATTGATAAACTTTGAATGGGCGTTTTCTATTTTTGAGTTAACATAAAATTTTTTGCAGAAAAAATGGTTAGAAATTACATAAAAAAGCGCGAACAAGATGTCAACGAGCAGTTGTAAATGGAGACATGAAACTCAGAAGGGCTGCTACCGTTTACAATGTCAAACCGAATACATTATTTTATAGAATAAAAAGATACAAAGAAAATAAATCACCAAATAATAAAAAATTTACGTCAAAATACACATTTAGTCAGATATTTAATAAAGATGAAGAAAAAATGCTCAAAAATTATATGATAAAGAGCTCAAAAATGAATTATGGTCTTACCTATAAACAGGCAAGGGTTCTGGCCTATGAATATGCTACAGCCTTAAACAAATGTCCAGATAAGTGGACAGAAAATAAAGAAGCAGGAGTAGAATGGTTAAGGGTGGGGTCTCCAACAGTTGTTACGATTCATGATCACAATGAGCGCTTGCATCGGTTGTATGTGTTAGGCAACACACAAATCAGTTATTAGTTTTTACAGAAAAATACAGGAATTTTGATAAATATCCTATAGGTGTCATCCTTTGCAATTCTGTAAATCAGGATGCGTTGTATGAAAATAAGATTAACTTTGCGATTTTTTGCGATAACCGTCGATAGTGTCTAGTTACATTTGTACCTAAATATTGCGAATTAACAAAATAAGTGCTTGGTGCAATTGAAATTATTCTCTGCCTTCTTTTTTTTAAAACTAACTACTTTGTTGTTTTTGCGTATGTACAATTTAATTAGTGTATATTTTGTTTAAAAATTAAGTTAAGTGACTAGATTTGTGGATTAGGTAAGTATTTTTTTTTCTATTCATTGTACAATTGAGGACCGATCTGTTTGTATGGTAGTATATTATTATAGGAGGAAACGTAAGTGATTATAGCGCGAACATGAGGGAGGCAATTATGCGAGCGCAAAATTAACTTATCCCCTGTGATTATATCATGAATGAAAACAAGCAGCATTAGATTGAGGATAACAGTTAAATTTAACATAACCTACAGCAGCTTTTTTTAAATTTGTTTAGAAAATATTTGAGACTTAATAATTCAAATCAAAATATTTGCTAAACAACAAATTTAACTAAAAATAGCTGCTGTAGTTTTAACCGAAAAGTTCATTGATCCAGGGATATATTTTAATATTATTTACTAAATCAGTTTTACACATAAAAATTGGAAATTTGGTTATTAAAATTGTCAGAAATGTCAATAAAAGGTAAACACAAGTTTAATAGCTGATAAAATCCCACTAGGATTTATTCAGTGTAAAAACGCTCTGATTTGTCTAATTCAGGAAAATATCATGCTATGATTGGTTTGTTAGATGTAGTAAATAATCTAGGGAAAAAAATTCACAAGAATGCTGAGCCAATCAAAAATCAGTGTTTTACTCATTTTGTTATGAAATGTCAAACGTCAAAGTTACTTTGAAGTTCTCCGGCGGTGTCCACAATCATTATTTTTAGCTATTATAGTAATCACTATTTTTAGGGGTATAGAAAATATAGGGGTATACACGGGGGAAAGGCTCCGCTTACCGTCGGGAGGAAAACTTTAGGCACGTGTTAAAATCACTTACTTTTTCCCCTTGTATAATGAATAACTATTCTTATTATAGTTACTACTAATGCCATTGATATCATCTAACTGATTTGTAAGATTTGTAGAAAAAAAATGCCAAAAACAAGACTTGCACTATCTCAACGTCATAGACGTAAGTCGAAGCGTTCGATGATTACCCGAAAAATATGGAACGAGAAAAAATTGAAAGAATACAGGTAAATACCAAACTAATCTAATATAAATACTTTCTATTATTTTAGAATTAGAATTTGAAATCTTATAATTAAAGTGTATATTTTATAGCACTCTACCAATTGATGGCAAGCCTTATCCAGTATTGGAGGAAGAGATAGAATTACTAGCAGAAAATGTAGACAGGTATGTTGATTGTGGCCATGATTATTTTTCGACAAAAAGGGAAAGAATAGTAAAACGTTTCTTTCAGTACACAACAAAATATAGACAAACCATTAATGGATTTGGAAGTTGCATGGAAATTAAAGGAAGAAACGGAAAAGTAAGTGGGTGCAATGTATTATACTTGCATGTCTTTACAACAAAAGGTTAATTTCAGAGCTTCACAAAGTCAAGCTGCTGAAGGAACTTCTCATTTAGAAGAAGCATGGGGAACACAAGCTGACATGGAAGAGTACGTATCTCTATTGTTATACTAATTCAATTCACAAACTCTCATACTTGGCACTTGTATTTTTGTCGATTTGATAACATACATTATTTTTTAGAGTTATGGCACATGAATTGACAATAGAAAAGGTAAAAGAAGACAATATTCTGTCTGGATACAGAGTTGTTGAAATATCCTATTTTACAAACTGCATAGTACAAATGACTCAAGCACATGCATCCGTATGTACGGCAGCCGTACCTAAAATTGTCAAAAAACGGAGACATGGATTTGTCAGCACGTTAACCATGGAATGTTCTATGTGTTATAGAACATATACCCTATTAACCGAAGATCCTAGCTCTAAAATTGTTATAAATACGAGTGTGCCTTGGGGAACATTACCAACTGGCAGCACATACGAACACATGCTTGAGAGATTTAGCATTATGGATGTTCCGTGTATATCAAAAAAAATGTTTTACGAAACTGAAAAACAGTTGAGCAATGTAAAAGAATGTATAATAAAATGGATATAGGTAAAACATAACATGTTTCAGATATGGATGGCATCATCCATTACAGAAATGGAAAATGCCGCAGCGGAGGAAAAGAGAATCGCTATTGAAAACAATGACGTGGATTGTGATGGTATGCCCTGGATCACAGTATATTTAGATGGAGGGTGGAGTAAAAGAAGCTATGGCCATAGGTAATTATGATGCGGCGTCGGGAGTTGTATGAAGTACAATATATAAATCATACTTGTAAAATACCTTCATTTCTTGTAGGGTGTAATTATAGGAAAGAGGACCGGCAGAATCCTGTATATGGCGGTACGAAATAAATTTTGCATAATATGCACTGAAGTAGCTAATACAAATGTCGAAGTGTCAACACATACTTGCTTCCGTAACTGGACAGGATCCTCTGTTGCGATGGAAAGTGATATTATTGTAGAGGATTTATGCAAAGCGAAAAAGTTCATGGATTGAGGTATAAAAAAATTATTGCCGACGGCGATTCAAGTGTATATTCGAAAATAATTGAAAAAGTTTCGTATGGGCGGCAGGTATCACAGACAGTATACAATACTTCAAATACGATTTTATCGTTGTTTTCTAGGTACTTAAGGCAGAATGTAAAAATCACGTAATTAAGAACTATGGGAAACGCCTATATAAATTAAAAAATGACACTAGAAGTGTTTCGTTAGCAGCTAGAAAACTTCTTTCTGCAGAAACCATAAAAAAATTGCAGAAATGTGCGGAGAAGGCTGTATATGATAATGCACATGGGGACATTGGTTCGCTAATTAAGGACCTAAATAATGGACCAGCCCATGTTTTTATGGATCACTCAATGTGCAAAGAATATAATTGTACAAATGTTGGGGATGACAGCAAGAGCAGGCTTTCTGATGTAAAAAGCAGTGGATTATATTGACATATACATGGTATATAATTCTTCTTAAATAGAATACCTAATAATTTTCAGTAATTCATTTGTAGCTGCACTAAATCTTGTGGTGCGTAAAGCTTCCTCTTTAATAGACAATGAGACGAATAATCGCGCCGAATTATTTATGAGTATATTGGCACGATTCAACATGGGCAAACGACTTAATTTAATTCAGAGGGGATCTTTTCAGAACAGAGCAAATCTCACAACTTTACGCTATAATAAAGGTATCATTCATCGAATATTGTTGACTTTAATGCTTATTTACTGCTATCAACAGGTTTTGCATGGCACTATCATGCATGGAAAGCTGCTACGAAACGAAGTCCCGGTAAGCATTTCAAAATGTATATTTCAAGGAAGCTACAGTCTGCTACACTCAGAACTGGTGTCTATACGCGGCAACGCAAAACGTAACCTAAAGCTCGAGTGTGTTTAGACTACGGTCCCGCAGCTCAGCAACTTCCATTGGATGAAGACCAAGTTGCAGAAGAGTGCGAAAGAACTCTAAGGCAGCTTGAGGTGAACCCTATGATTTATACTTTCCGTTTGTAACTATGCGGGTGTCATTTTATGTAGATCACGCTAGAGGAAAGAAATAGAATAGCGAAAGAGACAATTGGGCAGTTTGACAATCCCTTGTATATATCTTTTAGGAGTGATCGTCTTACGGCATCAAACTTTGGTTCTGTAATTAGACGTCAACCTCACACTTCCTGTCATTCACTTGTAAAATCTATACTACAAAGAACATCATTTTCTACGCCTGCCACAGAATATGGAAAAATGAAGGAAGCTGTTGCAATTTCTTTACTAGAGGAAAAATTAAAAGTGAAGGTTGACCCAAGTGGCCTGTATATTGATACTATCCACCCATTTCTGGCTGCATCTCCAAACGGTAAGAAAAGGAGTTGAGATAGAAATAGTAGTATTGTACTTTTCGATAGGTTTAGTTGGCTCTACGCATTTAGTGGAAGTTAAATGCTTGTATAAATTAGCCCAACAGGATCTAAGCTTAGATGAGGGAATACAAAAATTTTATACTTGTTTAGAGACTAAAAATGGCAAAATACAACTGAAACGGCACCATAACTACTACTATCAGGTATGAGTGATGACAGATGGCTACTAATACTTATCTTTTATTACCGTTTATTACTTATCTTAGGTTCAAGGACAGTTGCATATAACTGGAAGAGATGCTTGCTATTTTGTTGCTTACATAAATGACAAACAAGAGTTGTTTATTGAAGAAATTTTGCGGGATGACGATTTATGGAATAATATAATGGTGGGGAAACTAGTTAATTTCTACACATATTGTATTATTTCAGAAATTGTACGTGGAAATTTGAAAAGAGGAGAAAAGTGCGTTGATCCTGACTACATCTTACAGGCAAAAGCTGAGTATGTCAAAAGGAAACTAAACAAGAAGTCCAATCCTAAGTAGTTCTTTTCATTTTGGAAATATTTCCAAAAAAGTGTATTTTGGCCACTGTTCTTACAATTTTTTTAAAATTGCTACTAGATAGAAAATCAAATTTCTGATCGAAAAGTATTCTTGTGATTTTTTTGAAAAAGTTAACCTTTTACGAGATACCGTTTTTTTAAAAATTATGGTTTTTTGCTATTATGTAGGAAACCGTTCGTTGTACAAAAAAATGAATGTAAACACCACTGCATTATCCAACCATTGGTCTACGTAATAATCAAAAAACTTTTGAGGATTAATGTTACATGGGGAATTTACTTGAATTCCTAACCACCCAGCATCTACGTCCTCTAATGGCAGATACGCCAACGCCGCGCACATGCGGATATGGAGTCTAACTTCTTCATTGTTTTTATAGTGTGTAACTACAACAATTAGGACTTGTTACAAGTCCTAATTGTTGTATTTTACGCCACAGACACTGCGTATAATGAAAATGACATCTGTTCAATGTTGCGTTCGGAAACACATTCTTTACTGCCAGAATAACAGCGGTTTCAAAGTCTGTAGTAAAAGCTATTGGATTCCAGGAAATACTGTTTTTTATAATTGTAAAAAGCCTCTCATATGTTGTTCTAGTTTTGTTTTGCAATAAAGCAAAAGCATCGGGAAGAACGTTATTTTCCTCTTTACTGCTTCCTACATCGGTATGTATGGTATAAATCTGATGTGCCTTCCTATATTTGATACTAGTAATAACAATCGGTCTTCAACACCATCGTCAACAAGTAAGAATGACGAACCGTCTCGCATTACGAAAATGTTTTCAGGAATAAGTTCATTTGCCGATTTTGCTTCTGATATTAATCCTTTTGCTTGGCGTCTATGACGGTATAATGTTGATTTCACGGATGCAAACATTCATTTACACACAACCCACTTGTCGATATCGATGTCCCTCTAGGATAGCTAAAGACTTTCCTTTATTCGATTCAATAATTTCCATAATGAAATTATACTAGTATAATAACTAATAATATTGAAAAGCACAACGGTAGGTATAGTAAGTAAAATAGTCTTCAAAGGAAATGACAAACATTTTTAAGGCAGCCCTTCTATATTGGTCGCATAAGATAAATTCTACAAATAACTAATTTCCGTAGATGCCCATTAAAATCAAATTAAAAGGGAATTTTATGTTCTGAGTTCAATTATAACAAAACACTGATTAACAATTGTCATTAATACTCAATTAATATAACATTTATTGCATTCTAAACAAATTGATTTAAATTTGATATTCTATGACCATAAATAAGTCTATTTCCAGTAAATTTCAAGAAATTGGTTTCAGACATGGTTTTTATAACAAGCAATGTATGTATTATTTAGTTTTTAAGGATTTTGTATGTTAAACAACTTTTCTTCCTAGATCTCAACACAAAACATAAATAACAATAACATAGCTTTGTATTCTTGAAATAAATTTAAAAATCATTTGAGTTTTATTGTTTTACATAAAAATAATAATGGCAAGGAATTGATAACGTTACCTAGAACGTCTGCACACAAAAAAAAAACATGACACGTCATCGGTAATCCAATACCTAAAAAAGGTGTTCGTTATCAGTTACTAGTATTCCAACGAGACATTTCTGCCTTTGTTTACTAAAAAAAAGTACTGCAAGGAGAACGTAACGAATTTCATGTAAAGCATCCGTGCTCGCCCACTTTTAGATTTCACAAGTGCTGTCATCTGTAGGCAATACTGCACACTCCTGCGAGTGTGTTTCGTGACTAAATAATGGCGCTTTATTGAATTTTACATTGCGCTTATGGCAACAACTTAGTAAATGCATAGTTTAAAAACGGTGCCACAAAATCCATTCATATTACGTATGATGCTGCTACACACTATATTGTAGGACTTATTCTATTTTAAAACGTATACTTGTACCTACCTGTCTAATAATATCTTCATACATTTTAGCAAATTATACGTGGAAGCTACATAATTTTTTCAACTATTTCTTTACATTTCCTTGTAAAATAAAATAGCACAAGTCCTACAACAAACTTTCAACTATAACATTACCAAGTTTGATTTAAAACTATTACGTTTTAAGCAAACTGTGCATTTAGAAAGGAATGCATGTTTTAGCATAGGTGGAAACCCCAGCCTTAAAAGGATTTATGAAGCGGCAAAACGACCTTTCTTTGAGGAAACCAGAAAATACCAGCTTGTCAAAATCAACGAGTTTTAACAAGCATAATGTGGCAGAGTTTTATGATAACTATGAAAAGGTGCTGAAGAGGAAAAGTTTCAGACCAGAATGTATATATAATATTGATGAAACCAATATTATGACGGTTGTACAAGCTCCCAATATTATAGCTGCAAAAGGAACAAAACAGGTAGGGCAATGTGTTTCTGCTGAACGTGGCCAATTGATAACAATGTGTGGTATTGTAAATGCCATGGAAAATGCATTGCCACCCGTTTTTATCTTTCCCTGTGCTCGCTTTCATGATACTATGCTTTTTGGGGCACCTGTTGGTAGCATCGGTTTCGCCAACAGCCCTATCAGTGGCTGGATGACTGGACCTTTGTTTCTAAAAGTTGTGGAACACATTAAACGATTGACAAGATTCTCAAAAGAAGACCCAATATTGTTACTTATGGACAATCATGAAAGCCACTGTACATTGGATGCTGTCAACTACTGCCGTGATAATGGGATTGTTGCGCTTACTTTTCCACCCCACTGCACCCACCGCATGCAGCCTTTGGATGCGGGCGTTATGGGTCCTTTCAAAGGAAAATTGTCCGTTTCACAAAACGATTGGCTCTTATCCCATCCCGGAAAAACAATAACTATCCATGATTTGGCAGGCATAGTAACACCAGCATATAATGCTTCGTTCGTTTCTCGAAATATTCTTTCAGGTTTTGCTAAACCTGGAATAGTGCCATTTTCAAGAAATGCTTTTTCCGACGATGACTTTGAATGTGCAGAGGTAACTAATCGTCCTAAACCAGTAACCTCCAGTGAGTCTAACACTGATGTAGCTCAGCAAACCATAGAGCTACTTGTTACGCCAGAAGTTCTACCTCAAACAGTAAGTACAGTCCAAGAGATGACTGAGATTGAACAACAACTAGAATTGGAAACCCCATCTACTGCGACTGTATATGACTTTCCATGTATAGATGAAGCTCCAAGTATGCCCCTTGTGTCGTCCACAGCTTCAGAAGTTAGTAGTCTTATATCACATGAAGTTGTGAGACCTTTTCCAAGTGCTCCACCTCGAAAAGGATCGAACAAAGGAAGGAAAAAGGGAAAATTCGAATAATAACAGACACCCCAGAAAAAGAAGAAGTTGAAAAGGCATTTCTTGAACTCCAATCTCGATTAAACAAACATCAAGAAACAATTTTAAGTAAAAAGCGTGGAAAGCCTGATTCGAAATGCTTGAAGCCTAAACCTTTGAAACGTAGAAAGGCTAAAGATGTGTCTTTTTCTTCGGATGAAACTGATACAGAATTGAACTTGGAATCAGAAGAAGAATTAGTGATGACTGATTGGGATGATGAAAATATTAATGATTGTGAAATTGTCGACTGTGTAAAAGAATTAGACTGGAATACTATACAATCTGGAGATTTTCTGCTGACTCCGCTTTCATCAAGCAAAAACAAAAGATCATTGGCTTTCGTCGGAAAAGTGGTTGAAAAACATGACAACGCTTTTACTATCACTTTCCTTAAAAAGAAAGCAGGGTTATTTGCCGCTATGATCTCGTTTAAATTTAATTTTTCAAAGTTTAACTTAGGTTAATTATTTATTTTTGAAGTATTTAATTTTGTTTGTGGAATTTTTATTTTGTTTTAAGCCGTTTGGCAGCATTAATAGTTTAATTTGAGTCTAACTTTTGCTATATTTTGATATTGTTAACAGTTACCCTTCTTCTTAATATGTTATCTTTAATTTTTGCTAGTAGAAATTATCTTTGGGAGTAAGAACTTATTTATTATATAGATATTTCATTTGTGTTCATATGTTATTACTGAATGACAATAAAATTATAGTAAAAATGTTAATTTAACTTCAATAAACGTATTTTATTTTTTCAATTCAAAACTGCCCCAGGTATGTTCTAAAGTACCCCAGGTTGGGGCAGTTTTGAATCTTTTACACGCCGAAATGAAAATGAGAATCTCATTTTAATCTTTACTTTTCTGTTTATTGAGATATGATAATCTTCTTTCTAAATGATCAGAAGAACTATTCATATAAAACAAAACAGTGGAATTACTTAATATTTCGACTTATGAGGTAAAGTTTCAAAAATGTTCAAAGCTCCCCCTCGCCCCTATTTAATAAAATTAATAATAAGTTTTACATAGTGTTTGTTAGTTTGAGAAATAACGTCCATTCTACACAATAATATTCAAACGCTAATTCAATCCAGTGACAATTTTAATAGTTTTATCCTCAAGCAGTAAAAAAAATTCTATATACACCTCGGTTGAGAAGGTCATCATAAACCTCGGTTAATATTGGCTCACTTCTCAACCTAGGTTTATAATATACTATTATACCAACGAAAATCTAAAACATATGACAAAAAAGAAATGCCACTTTAGGACAGTACTTTCACGAAAATTCTGGCAACACAGCGTACACTTTGACGAGGTACGGCATTTTGAAGAGGATATTACTCGTCAAAGTGACATCTACAGCGCACTTTGAAGAGGGTCACTTCGTCGAGGCTCGTCATACAACCATAATCTCCTCAAAGTGGCCACTTTGTAATTGAAACCCTCGCCAAAAGGACCACATATATATATATATATATATATATATATATATATATATATATATATATATATATATATATATATATATATATATATATATATATTCTTCTTAAAATGGGGCTTAGTCAACAGAAACCGAAATATACATGTGAAATATGCATATATGCGTTTTTTATTACTTACATTTCTTGAATGTTATCTTCATGATATTTGATCTCAACGCTGTGTATATATGAATATATATGTTTAATGTAGGTTTTGATTATATTTATGTGAATTCTTTGAATTGAATAATGGGATTTGTTCTATTTGTAACGCAATGTTCCGGTTTCGAAGTAACATAATAGGTACCGTAAAACGGGGTGACTTTGACTTCGCGGGGTGACTTTGATCAGTCGTGTTTGTTTTCAAATTTTGCGCCATTTTAAATTCCTGATCAGGTTAAGTGATTCTAACGGTTCATAGATGGCGGCACAGATACGCATGCAATATTATTTGCCTGATTAACTATGTCTATTCTTATAGAGTTTGTCTGTGCTAAATGAAATGTTAGGTGGTTCAAATGCAAGTATTTAGAGAAGTCGCAGAAAATTAAGGTGCGTAGCTCTTATGTTTATTTTTTAAGTAATTTAACGCATTGTCGTTAAAAAGTACATGTCTAGGGAGCATATTTGTGGTGAATAATCCTAAAAAAAGTACTCAGGAAAATGTGAGGTTAAGATTTTGTTTATCGGGGTGACTTTGATCATGCAAGCAAACATCAAAGGTCATGTTTATAACGTAAGGGTATGGCTAGGGTTTGGCGGGCGAGTTTATAGTTTGAGAGGTTTATAGAATCTGCCTTAAAAGTTGTAAATTTTTTTTTACAGAAAATGTCACGTGTGTACGTACGGCCGCTCTGCTCACGCCAGTATAAGAACTTTTCCAATGAAACGTTGGAAAATGAATTGCAAGCAGTAGTTGATGGTAAAATGGGCATAAGACAAGCGTCAAGAGAATTCAAAGTTCCATACGGTACGCTCAACAACAAATATCATGGCAGACATGGGTCACAACATGGTGGTCAGACGGTGTTCTCAGAAGCCGAAGAAAATGCTTTTGTAAATGCGATAATGAAATGTTCTGACTGGGGCTTTCCCCTGGATAAAAAAGACCTTCAAATTTTTGTTAAAAGCTATCTAGACAGGAAAGACGTAGTGGAACGCCGTTTTGTAAATAACTTACCTGGAGATGATTGGGCTAGTTTATTTCTCAATAGACACAAAAATGCTTTATCTCAGCGCTGGGTACCCAATATAAAAAGATCCAGAGCCGCACTGACAAGGGATGTTATTAAAAATTATTTTACAAACTTAAAGGAAGTGCTTCGTGGAGTTCCTTCAAGTCATATATTCAATTACGATGAGAGCAACCTCTCTGATGACCCTGGCAAAGTCAAGGCTATTTTTCGAAGGGGTGTAAAATACCCTGAAAGGGTGATCAATTATTCAAAAAGTGCCACTTCTATAATGATGTGTGGTTCAGCCAGTGGAATTTTACTGCCACCATTTATTATTTATAAAGGTGAACACGGACGGAGGGTGGATCAAAAGGGAAACCTTGCTGTTCTGAGCCTTGCTGTAGTGGTGGCACGCGTTATTCAAGAACTCAGCATGGATGGATTGATGCTGAAACTTTTGCTGATTGATTTGATTCTTCTTTCCTACCGCATGCTAGACGTCTTGAAGGAAGAAAAGTCTTGATTGGTGACAACCTCTCGTCCCACTTGAGCGCCCATATCATAAAGAAGTGTGAAGAAAATAAGGTGTCCTTTGTTTGCTTACCGCCTCATAGCACACATTTATTACAACCTCTAGACGTCGCTTTTTTTAGGCCGTTGAAAATGGCGTGGCGAAAAGTACTCTTTAAGTGGAAAGTTGAAAATCCAAAAGGAGGCGTTGCGCCAAAGGAGATTTTTCCAAAGCTATTAAAGCAGACCTTGACCAATATGAATGATGTAAAAAAAGATGATCCAGATGTCTCCTCTGCTATTAAAAGGGATCTCATCGCGGGGTTTGCAGCAACTGGCATATTTCCACTGGACCTCAACAGAGTCCTAAAACGAATTCCAGATCAAAACATTGACGTTCATGAAATGGTCGCAGAAACTTTGACTGATTTTCTTAAAAAGCAGAGAGAAAGTGGACATAGCTGGAAACAAAATAAAAAAAGAAAGAAATTTAATGTTGAACCTGGAAAAAGTATAACAGCTATCAGCTCTTCTGAAGATGAGGCAGATGTTGTCGTAGAAGAAAGTGAACCGGAGTCAGACACGTCGGTTGAATCCGAGTTACCGGAATATATAAGTCTAACTGATGAAGCTATTAAGCCAGGTCAATTCGCACTGATAAAATTTGACGGTGCAGGAAAAAGGATGTCAACTTTTTATATATATGTTCGTCGTATCGAAGAGATTATTTCTTTGCCAGATGAAATAGTTGTAAAGGGAATGAAATCAAGCATTAAAATGGCAAAGCAAATTTTCCGGTTTGTAGAGGAAGACAGGTCAGTTGTCAAGAAGGAAGACATTGTATGCCTTCTTCCCGAACCTAAGAAAGTAGGAACGGAAAACAGACCTGAATATAAATTCAATACGTTAGTAGATATTAAGGAGTATTAGTGTATGTTACACGTTATTTATTATATTCCGTTTTGTTGGGTTTCCTTATATCATTATATCATTTAATCACTAAAAATAAGTCAAACAAGTTAGCTTATGAAAATGTTTGTTTTGGCCAAGTTTTGTAATAAACAATGAAATAAAAACAAAATGCAAACGTTTTTCATACTGATCAATTTCACCCCAAATAGTTAAAACAATTTTTTTTTATATCTGCTTGACCGATTTCAACGGGGGTGAGTTTGATCACCTATGGGTGTATGTACTACTCATTAATACTGTAAATAAGATGTGATCAAAGACACCCCGAATGGCGGGGTGACTTTGATCACCCCTTTTTTTGTTTTTTTTTAATATAAATATCAATTTTGTGATATTTATTGTAATATTTTTTCAACCTTTTGGTCTCAATGCAGAAAGTCAGAATAACATGAAATTAATAAATAATAACTAACCTAAAAAAAATAACAAACAGTTTCAAATTGATCAAAGTCGCCCCATTTTACGGTACTTTTATTAGTATCAATTTTAATTATATCCCAATTAAAAATGAAATGTAATATATTAAGGTTATTTACGTTTTATATATGTTACGCCGAATCCGCGGAAGTGCATAATACATGCAAACGGCAAAATTTTGCCTAATCCATGGAATCGGCAATGACTCTGCTTATTACATGAAAACGTGCTAAACATTGCTGACTACATGCATTTGGCATTGATATTGTTGCCTACTACACGTATGCGGCAAAATATTATAGGTTATGTTTTTCAAAGTTATAATGTTGTGACAAGTGCGGAAGTACTTTTAGTGCTGTTATTAAGGTTTTCACGTGTTAAAAAGGGCATAAGAAAATGTCTGAAATTACAACGGCTGAAAGGAAAAGCCTCTTGTGGACGGAAAAGGAGGAAAACAAAGTAATGCAAATTTTAAAATCTATAAATCAACAACAACCTAATATCAACAAAGATCGCAAATTTTATCATATAAAAAGTTCATTTAAATTAATAAACTTAGCAGGAGTAACGAAAGTGTGTCGTATTAAAGATAACAGAATTATGACAACCAAGAATCATGCAGTGAATATTATCCGAGACTTGCACGTGGCTTGCGGACATAAAGGAGTAAAGAAAACATACAAAAAAAGTTGCAGAACACTATGCAAATATTCCGATGTTCATGATTAAAAGGCATATTCAACAATCTGAGCGTTGCACAGAAAAAACTAAGAAAAGTACACAAGCTGGCATTGTAGTTCGTCCGTTAGTAACCCGAGATTTGAATCAATGATGCACAAGTGGATTTAATCGATTTTCAAAGTTTACCTGACGGTTCATACAGGTACATAATGCACTATAAAGAACATTTGACGAAGTTCAGTTTATTGACGCCTTTGACTTCTTAGCAACCAAGTGAAGTAGCAAAAGAGTTATTCGGAATATTCTCTGATTTTGGAACGCCACATGTTTTGAAAACTGATAATGGCAGAGAATTCATTGCAAAAATCATAAAAGAGTTAGCAACCCTTTGGCAAGACTTGCTCTTAGTGATCGGCAGACCTAGGCACCCTCAAAGTCAAGGATGTGTAGAAAGAAGCAATTATAGCGTGAAAGACTCATTAATCGCGTGGATGCGTGATAATAAGACTCCATCGTGGTCTACAGGATTGCGATATGTTCAATGGGCACTGAATACGAATTATCATGAAGCTATCAAGATGCAGCCTTATAAAGCTATGTTTGGACAAACCCAAAGCTTGGTTTGCGCTGTAAGGTGCCACAAGAATTTTTGGAAGCAATTTCTAACGGAATATTAGAGGAGGATGTAGAACAGCTACTACAGACAAATAAAAACGAAGAAGAGTTAACTGTGGATACTGTTGATACGATAATGAATGAAAATATTGAAGAAAATCCAATTGATAACAATGAAGGAGCAAATAGAAATGAAGAAGAGCTAACTGCTGATTTATCAAACAACGGAACTGATTTTGAATCTCTTATACAGCAAGCATACATAGTAATAGATGAAAATATAGAAAAAAATCTAATTTATAACCATGAACGAGCATCAACAAGTAAGAAATGGATATTTACTTCTTTCTCTTTGCTTATTTATGTTTTGCTTATACAGGCATGAGTGTGCTAGGTAACGATAAAAACGACTTGGCCAGTCCCACTGATGAAGGAGCAGAACTTTCTGAAGAGGAAGAACATCCAGCTCTGAAGCTAAAAAGGATCGCTCATCAAAGTAAGGTAAGTTGGGATATCTGGGCCCAGGGGGTAACTGGTCCATGGGTTTTTTCCATAAAACTTATTAGGGGAATTTCACTTCAGGTGGTTGGCAGCACTTAAGGACAGTGTCATCTCACTTCAACAACTTGTCTCATGTCTCCAAGTATTGTGGCTTTCGTATAGCAATTTTTTCAATTGTGTAGTGCAAGATTTCCATTGCAACGTGGAAACATCTTGATTTTTGGAAATTTCTACAGGTTCAATGTAAGTATTATCAACAATACAGTTAATTTAACATAAATTAGAACCATAGTAGAACCTTTAAATGTTATTGATAGCACATGTTGTCTTTTAGGTTATAAGCTTGAGAGGGTGGCCCAGTTACCCCAAAATTTTACAGAAATGGGGTAAATGGGCCAGGTGCTTGGGGTAACTGGGTCCAAGCAATACCGACTCTATAACAAGGCCGCAGCGCTCTGACGTCAGGATCCTGTGACGTCAGCATGCGGATGCCATCCGGCGCAATGCACTACCGACTTTGTAGGTATAGCGCAAATGCACATTGCACCTTACTCTGTGTTCAGTATGCACTTGAATACGTTGTACTTACCATTTGTTTGTTTATTTTGCAGAAGTCTTGCCCAATTAAAAGTAGATAGTGAATAATTATTAACAATAGTATTAGTGAAGTAGTTTAAAATGCCTAATAAGTGCTGTAAAAGAAAGTATAAAAGTGGCCCTCGTGTACACGTGTTTAATTTTCCATCTATTGCACCGTTAGTGCAAAGATGGCTGTCGGCTATTCCACGGAGAAATTTTGTTAACACAAAATATACGAAGGTTTGTCAATTACATTTTAAAGATAGTGACTTTATTAAAAATATATCGGCCCAGGATTCTAAAACGGGACAATCTGTAACAGTGCCACTCAAAATCCCTCGTTTAAAATCCAACGCAGTACCTTCACAATTTCCTAATTATCCTGGATATTTGTCTAAAAATGTATTAAATCGCAAAACTCGAGATGAAAAATTAAAAGATTTAGATGATTTACACTTGCAACAGGCAATAGAACTAAATATGCAGGAAATGTTAAATTTTGAACAATCCCGAAATACCTCATGTTTTAAAGAATTTTTAACCATTACTTTAAATTTAAATTGGCATAAAATAATAAATGACGATAAAATTACAATTTATCAAATAATATATTCACCTGGGCCAATAATTTCTTATGCAGTTACTATAAATTCTGATTAAAAAGTAGAAACCTATTTATATGGCCAGGAGATATGTATTTCTTTCACTAGTAATAATAATAATATCAAAACACCATTTATTTCAAATAATACTGATGAAATTAAAGATTTACTTGATCATATAGAGTCACTGGGTACGTATAATTTGAAATCTAAAGAGCATAATGAAACTAATTTAAAAAAATTGTTGCTCCACTTTTCGGATGTATTAAGCGGTTTTCATTTTAATGATTGCCTGTTATTGAGTACGTTTATCTCGGGACCTCCATCGGATCGAAACTCCATCCGATCGTGCAAGGTCAAATCTAGTTTCAAGCTATAGCGTTTTTGTCGAGAAACAAATTTAAGGGATTAGTCAATCTTCGTTTCAAGTGGTTACTACTGAAAAGAGATAAATATAACGGTAAAGGAAGATGGCAATCGTTTTTCACTACCTTCAAGTTGGTTACACTGAACAATTTTATTTACAGTGAACTCTGTTCAATCTTTTACCAAGTTCCTGTAACATAACAAACAATTGGTGTTAACTTACAATAAATTCGTTTTTCTTAATTAATTTTATTTTCACCCTTTTCCTTTGTTTGAAATGGTATCAATAAAGAAAAAGAGGAATGTGTGGTCGAGTGAAGAAGTTTTTTATTTTTTGAAACTTGTTAACGAGAAGCACATCGTTGGTCTCATGGATGGAAAGCGACTGCGGGTTGGGAATATTTTTAAATCGTTGGTGGCACCTATGGAACAGGCAGGCTTTCACAGGGACGTTGGACAGTTAACCATCAAATGGAAGAATTTGAAAGGTGAGCACATTATTACCTTTGAATACAAACTGTTTATTATCATATTGTGATTTTACTTAATAGCCGAATACTACAAGTGTAAAAGGCATAATGGAGTTAGTGGTAACGATCCTGCTGAGTACGAGTTTTTTGAAGCACTTAACGAAATCTTAGGTCATCGCCCGTCGGCCCAGCAAGAAGGTTTTGATACTAGCCAGCCGGAGGAAGTAACGCTTGAGGAGCTTTACAGTGAGTTAATCCCTATTATAGGCAACATTTTATTACAAATTAATTTTATTTTTAGCTATTGAAGAAAATGATCCTAGAATCAGCCTGGAGATGTACGATCATGTTCCCGATATAGATGGAGCAATTCCTGGAGGTTCTACTATCCCAGGAATTCAGAAACAGGTTGTAGCAACTCCTAGTAAAGAAAGCAGTCCAGCCTCGTACACCTCAAGTACTACTCCCAGCAGTAGTAGCCGATCGTCATCTTCAAAAAAATCTTTAAAACCCATAGAGGTTTTTGCGAAGCTACACACTGAAATGAGATCCTTCTTGGAAGTAACAAGGGAAAGGGAGTTAGATGCTGATAAAGTCTTCTTGGACACATTTTTAAGAAGGCAGGAAGAAATAATGAAGGTATGCACTGGGCAGTTAATTAAAGGATTGAAAGATATTTTCAAATCTGAGAGTGATGAAGATTAGAAATGTAAAATCTTTTTTATTTGTTATGAGAATAAAAACTAAATAGTATTATGTATATGCTTTATTAATAACATACGATTTGGACGTGCGTAAAGGGTAATGACTACTCAAATACTCTGTTAAAAATATTCGCATATAATACCCTTCGTAGTCCACATAATTACGCTCTGCAACGGTTCTGGGATGTTGGAAAATCATTTCGGCATCGTCTACTGCCTTTGCCCAACTATCCACAAATTTATCTTTAAATGTTTCAACAGTATTATGCAACGTGCAACATGTAGCAACAACTTGTGGAACAAATAAAGTGAAAACATCTAGGCGTTTTAAAAGAGATCTCCATCTTGCTTTTAAGCGACCAAATGCTATTTCAACACCCATCCGAGAAGAATTCAGATAAGCATTAAATGAATCTTCATTCGCTGTTAAACCTCTGTCAGTATAACCTTTCATGAGCCAGGGAAGTAGTGGATATGCTGGGTCGCCTATTATTATGTACCGTAAATCTCTACCATTTAAATTAACGGTACCCTAAAAATAATTACTGTTAATAATAATTTATTTCCAACACAAGACACCTATTACAGGAAATTAAAAAAAAAAGTTGACTTAAAGTACATAATAATTAAAAAATAACTTGACAAAAATTGAATTCAAGTGCAAGTAAGCAACTATACATTTTTAGGTAACACATTCTCTAACTAGATTTTTAAATTAAGATTGGTTAGAAAATAATATCTTTACATAACTAAACTAATGCCATAAATTACTGAACTTTGAAGTTTTAGAATTATCGAACTCCAAACATATTTTCGAGCACAACTGAAATTCAAATTCATTGTTGGTGTAAATATATCAACATCTTCACAAATACGATGGAATACTATCAATATTCTGTGAGCTAAAATTATGCTGACATTGTGGAGTATAATAAAAATATATATTTAAACAGGTATCTTTATAGATGAAATTACCTTGGGAATAATGTTATTTAAATTTTTATATAAGTTTGAAGTGGTCAACACCGCAGCATCATGTACAGCTCCAGGATTCTTTATAGAAATATCAATAAATCGATATAGATGATCAACCTCTCTGTAGTACCATCGATGGCCAACCCTTACGGTTTATATAATCCCTATATCCTTCAGATGGTGGTAGAACTGGTACGTGTGTGCCATCAATTGCACCTATTATATTGGGTATATGACTGGAATGCTCAAAACACCTTGCAATTTCCTGAGCTTCTGCTTCACTTGGCATACGAATATGTTTCGGTGTTAAAATTTTATTAGTTGCAATGACAAATTCATGCAGCACTTTACACATCGTAGATTTATGCACCCCAAACTGATTAGCTACTACTCTATACTCGCAGCAACTAGCTGAATAATACAGGGAGATTGCCACTTTTTTCTCTACCGTCACTATCTTCGATTGTTGCCAAAATGTATTGAGCCAATTGAGCTTTACACTTAATGCTTCACGTAGCTGGTTACATATATACATAAAGATATTTTTTGTTACTCTAAAATTCTCCAACCAATCTGCATCACTAAATTTATTTCCTGTTATCCACACCACATTTTCCCACCAATCATGACTTCGGAATTTATTTGTCATACGTGGTTTTCTACTTTCTAAAAGTAATCCTGCCATTTGCCCCTCAATATACAGTTGTAATCTGCAAATTAACACATAAATTCTGGGATGAGTTCTTTTTATTACTTTGAACTTTACAATGCATTTATTTTTGCTTTCCGCCTTTGACGCCACTTCAGAAAAAGGACAGTATTAATCACTATACTACATGTTAATATATGAAGTTGAATAGCTAAAAAGGTAGCCGTTTTCTTTGTTAATTTCATGATTACACAATAATAACCTCCAAATTCAACGAAAACAATACGAAAGTAGGCACAGATAAACAGCTGATTGGCTACTTTGATTCAATCGCGTTTTTGTCGTCAAAATGTGGCACTTGCATCCACTTCAGTCAATTCAAGCCCGCAAAACTAGAGGATCTCGGCGCATCTGATCGAGAACTCAAGCGAACCGGTTTATCTCGTACAATTCAAGTGGATGCACATGATCGGATGGAGTTTCGATCCGATGTAGGCCCCGAGATAAACGTACTCATTAATTGGAGAACAACTAAAATTACAAACAATGTCTAAAGAAAGGTATCGTTATTCGGCTAATATTATGATTCCATCATCTTTGTTATTCACAATTAGTCCACATGCATACAGGTTTTTAAGACATTATAACTTTTTAATTTTACCACACCCCGAAACTATCAAAACGGTTTGCAACTCACATTTAACAGACCCAAGTAAAGATGAACGTAATTTATTTCTAGTATATGCCAAAACTATTATTAAGTATTTAAAAGACAATGAAAAAAACATAATTTTTCTTATGGATGAAATACATATTAAACCGTACTTAGATTATAAAGGTGGCAATGTAGTCGGCATGGCTTCTAATAATACTAATTTTTCAAATGCGGCATGTTTTTATGATATCTAGTGTTTCATCTAAAGTTAAAGAAGTAGTTCATATCGCACCAATTTCTCAGTTGACACATGACACGTTGTTTACTTTTATAAAAACTGTAATAATTAATTTAGAATTAATTG
Organism: Vesta saturnalis; assembly: GCA_036346205.1. Lineage (NCBI taxonomy): Eukaryota > Metazoa > Arthropoda > Insecta > Coleoptera > Lampyridae > Vesta > Vesta saturnalis. The sequence goes on along the minus strand of JARFJB010002464.1, from coordinate 615,309 downwards.
GATTTAAAGTATTTTGTGTTATTAGTGACAATAATGCCATAAATAGTAAAGCAATGCAACACTTTTCTAAAGATAATATACTTAGTATTGTTTACACACATCCATGTGACATCAATAGACCATTATTTTATTTATTTGATCCAGTTCACATTTTAAAATGTATTCGAAATAATTGGCTAAATTCAAAACCGTTGCAAACCTTCAATTATCCAAATTGGAATACAGGTAGTGAAGAAGAAGCTTGCTTTCAATCTGTTAAAAAGCTGTATGACATGGAGAATAGTACATTATTAAAATTCGATCATACTTTAACTTTAAAAGCATTATATCCCTCAAATTTAGAGAGACAAAATGTAAAATTAGTTTGAATGTACCGTCAAATGAGGATATATGGGACACTACGGGTTATATGGGACGCCACTGCATATTTTTAAATATCCCGCGATAAATTAGTTCTGTGGTATCAATTGACCAGAATGACAAGTAGTTTAGATTACCGATGATCACAGCTTTAAGTAAAGGTACTGATTTGCACTTTATATTACCAGGTAACCTTTAAAAAAATCTTGAAAATATCAGAAATATTTGTCATTTTAACTTCCGCTAAGAGTGTCGCCTGCACAGGGTAAGGTGTAAGAGTTATGAATTCGTTTCTGTGGAATGAATATTAGTGCATAACCTCATAAACAAAACCTATATCTTGTTTTTTTTTTACAATTTAATATTTTACCTTATTTGCAATATTTACTAAAAAGACGTGTTTTTCAGGGTTACATGGGACAAGATAATAAGCATGCCCACAAAACATATCCACAAGTTGGGAACTCCACTTCGAAGAAACTATACACTAGAAAACTTAGATCGGACTTTGGAAGCCGTCGTAGATCGAGGTATGTCTTTTCAACAGGCCGCTGAAGTTTATCAAGTGCCCCGTAACACAATATTTCGACGCTACAGGGGACAGAATTCGGACAGACTTGGGAGGCCCCCAGTATTAAATGTGTTGGAGGAGAGAAAAATTGTTTCAGCTATGTTAAAAGCTGCAGAGTTTGGCTACCCATTCACCGACACGGTACTCCAATCATTTGTTCAGGAATACTTGAAGTAGTAATAGTAGGCCGATCCTGGACCAGTTCAAGGTCACCCATGTAAATCTTATGGGGATTTATTTCAAGGTCGAGTGAGTTTTCTCGTTATGCCAGAACGCGCTCCACGTCTCAAGCATGTTTTTGGCGGGGGATTTAAATTTTTGGAGTCACTCGCCCTCTGGTGGTGAAATCGGAAGCTTTTGGAGCTCTTTCAAGGTCAAATAGTAAAGTCCTAGAAAAATGCGCTCTTAAAAATTTAAATTTTTCACATAATTCTGAGAAAAAAAAAATTTTTTTTTCAGCGCAGTTGTGTTTTAGAAGTGGTAATCTATCATTTCACGTATAAATTTTTTCAAAATATGAAAAAATTACACTTAAATTAGCCAATTCCATTTTGAAACAACAAAAAGCACTTAAAACACACCTTTTTGTACTTACGTAAGCTCAGAAGAAACATATGCATGCAATTTATCCATTTAATGTATCTAAACCAATTTGATTTTAAAACAACACTTAAAACATGACTTGTAATTTTCGGTGCAGCGTTAATAATAATTGTAGGATAATGAACGCAGTTATTTTGCTGTGAAAGCATTTAGCAAACATTCTATTTTTATGTCATCAGTTTACATTACAACTTTGAAACGGGATTTGAAAATGTATGTACATAATGTATTTTCATTATACTTCAGTGTTATTTAAGTGAAATTATGCTTTTTTTCCTAACATTGAAAGTTTTTATTTAAAAAATCTGTATATATAATATATACCAATCATTTAAGAGCACATATGGTAGCACTTTCAAATTTAAATTTAAGGAACACATAAGAGATTCTATGCAATTTTGAACTCACTTAAATTTTATGCTGTACTAAAATGATAAATCAACATTAAACTTACTCATTTAAATTTTCTCTGTTTTATAATAAAATAAATCACATTTTATTTGTAAATACAAATATGTAGTAATTTGTTCTATTTATAACATTAAATCATAGCTTCATTTAAATGGTGAATCAAGCTTGTATATATAAAAAACAAGCCTATAATATTAAAATGGAATATCAATAAAGTTATGTATGAGTGTAATTTTTAATGTAACTATAAATAAAAGAAATGTAGAATGATATGCAAAAGTGCAAGTTGTGTTGCATAAGTAATTGGCATGCATCTTTATTAAAAAAAATTTGAATGTCCGCACTATTTACACAAAATATTCGAGATATATAAAATCATGTGTATATTTCCAATGATCGATATTTCAAATTAAAATTTTGTATTTAACACTTACATGTTTAAATATTATTGTTTTTAAAAACAGATTTACTATCTACCATCCTTACTGTATATTCATTTTTCAGGAAAAACCATAAGCATACATGAATTTAAAACATTTTATTTATTTATTTGAAGACTATAATATTGGTCTACAATAAAGCAAAAATACTACATTAAATAAAAACTATCACTACACATTTGTACAAAAGTTAATTACTAACATTTACAAAAAAAAAAATAATGCACACAATTACATATCCTACTTTTCAAAAACTAATTACTAACTTACATCGAATAACACACACACAAACACATGTACTTATCACACTTCAATCCCCTCCAACGTACGCAAAATATTTTCACTGTCTCTAATGTTTTTCCGCACACACTCTAAATGATGATTAGCCTCTGCCAGTTCATTACTAAGTTTTCCTACTCGTTCCATCACAATCGCCTCACTATTAATGTAGTCACTATAAATTTTTCGCAACCACTCTACACTTTTTGTCTTAAACTCCTGCAGGGTTGGTGGGTTCTGCTCTTCATGCTGGGTGAAGTGCTCTATCAGGGCTAAATTTTTTCCTCCGTATTGAAGTTTTTGCAGTGGTGGAGGTGTTGCTAAAACTGTTGTTGCTGGTGTGATGCTGAAAAGATAAATAAATTTAGTACTCTATGAATTAATTAGGAGACTATCATTTTAATTAAATTATACTTACTTTTCAAGTACCGTGAAAATTCGTCCTCTACATCACTATCTCTTATTGAGATGATGGGGATGGTCTCTTAGAAGGGTGCTAGGGTTCTTTGTATGTTTGTTGTTGATGGTTGCACCAAAACGTTATGCAAAATGCATGGTTTTTCTTTTGTTTTTAACGATAATTTAGACCTTTTATTAGCTGAAGCCATTACTACTAATTTCATGCAATGAATGAGTATTCAATTAAAACTTTCACATTATATACACATAGATCTGTTAACGTCAACAAAATTGGTAACAACTGGAAGTGGTAAGTGTAACGATCTCAGCTGTGCAAATAAAGGTGATGAACTCTAAGGAATGCATCATAATCTAGACATGAAAAGGTATTTCATGCCATGTCAGCAATGTTAGGTTATTAGATATTACCAGTAAACGTCCACTAAAGATAATACTAAAGAAAGTGCAATATCTGCATCTTTCTGAACTGAAGCTCTTGGGAATACGCAATCTAAAGGCAATGAACTAAAGAGTGTGAAAGTATCAAATTTCATTTTCATATAAGTCGAGTTTTTGTATGCTGCATAAGGTCAAATACAAGTTATAACAAGTTTGTGATATTTAACCTTGAATGGGGGGCTTATATGACTATATAAACCGAAAACAGCATTTCTGTACCAATCAGTTTATTGCACTCGTAATATTTGTAATTGTAAACCTAAAGTACTTCTATTATTTTTTTTACATATCAGTTATAATAAATAAAATATTTGCTACAAGTCCATGACTGTGTGATCGTGTGTGCTTCATATTTTTGCATTGTTGGATACAGTTTTGAAGGTAACTATGAGTGAGGTTGTACCACGTAGTAGTGATATTGTTAATTTAACAACACGTATTATTCCATTGTTAAAAACCAAAAATGAATTTGTAAAGCACATCCGTATAATTAACACTAATATTAAGCTATTCCAAGATATAATTCAAAATAAAATTTATTTAGAAGCAAGTGAAAATTTGCTTAAACTTGAAAGTAATTTATCATTGTTAAAGTGTTATCTTGTGAGACTTAAACGGTTAAAGAACGCTTCAGAGAAAACAGGTAGTGGTATGGCCACTAAAAAACGTACACATAAATTAGGTTGGTACTCTATAGATTCATGTTTTAGTGGTAGGTTACTTACAGGCATTATAGTCAATATAGCAAACATTAAGGACCCTCTTATTTTTTTACAAAATGCATACAATAGTTTTGCGCGAAAGGTTAAAGTAATGCTAAGGCAAACGATGCTAAAGGTCAATGTCATTTTAGCCTGCAATTTCATGCAACCTCAAAATCATGTTATTGAGTTGAAGACATTTGCCATAAAAAATTATGTCATCGATATTACCACCAATTTGCGTGAGTGGTATAACAATAACGTTTATTACAAATTACAAAAAAAATTAGAGGAGTTTTCCGAAAGGGATTCCGGTTCGGCATTTAAAGGTGAATATTAATAGCTATACTCCATTTAGAGGTGGCCTTTCGACTTACGTTAAAGTTCCTTACTTCATAGCAGTAAAGCATGCGGTAGTGAATGTTAAGAACGATGACGAGTACTGCTTCCTGTGGGCCGTTGTTTCGGCATTATACCCAGTGCAACTTCATTCAGATAGAGTTTACAGTTATCCTCATTTTAGAGATGTTTTGAATTATGGTTCAATTCCCTTTCCCATTAAAATAGATGATGTAAAAAAATTTGAAAAATTAAACAACCTCTCCATTAATTTGTTTTGTATTCAGGGAAAGGTGTATTACCGCTAGTATTAAGTGTAAATCAGGAAAATAGTGTCAGGAACCTATAAATCTGTTAGTACTTTCGCCTAATTATCATTCTGATGGTTCTACTGCTGATGCTATTAATACAAAAATAATACTGTTTATCATTTCGCGTGGATTAAAAATATGTCAGCTCTTTTTCTAAACAACTATCGAGTAGGGGCACAAGATGTTTATTTGTTATCAATGCTTGAATCACTTTTCTTCAGATCACCTTCTACAAAAACATGTCACTCTCTGTCATCAACTTAATCAATGTTCAGTCAGGATGCCTACCGAAGCGGAAATGTTTCTGCAGTTCAAAAATTTCGCATTTCAGGAAAAGGTACCGTTTGTAATTTATGCGGATTTAGAAAGTATTATAGAAAAGTGTACAAATTTAACATCACTTGAGGTAATACTCTATTTCATTCCAAACATATACCCTTTAGCATTGCTTACTAATTAAAGTGTTCATACAATGATTCTTTATCTCGATTTAGGCTTTATAGAGGAAATGATTGCATTCAATGGTTTGTTAAAGAGCTTCAAAGTATTGCACATTGGAGCACCGAAATCATCAATAAAATAATTCCTATGGGTACTTTAACTCACAATCAGGTTGAACACTTTGAAAGCACCACGATTTGTCACATTTGCGAAAAACCATTTACAGATAATGATATAAAGGTCAGAGACCATAACCATTTCACTGGAGCATTTCGAGGAGCATCACATCAGAATTCTAACCTAAACTATAAAGACTCTCACATCTTACCGGTAGTGTTTCATAATTTGTCAGGTTATGATAGCCATTTCGTCATTAGAGAATTGGCTACTATTCCCGGTACGATTTCACTCCTACCCATAAACAAAGAAAGATATATCTCTTTCACAAAAGTAATAGAAGGTAGTAAAATTAAGTTTAGATTTATTGGCTCTTTCAGATTTATGAGTAGTAGTATTGAAAAGTTATCAAACTATTTGGAAAATAGTAAAAAAGTTATTACCCGAGCTAATTGTAACAATGAAGAAGAATTTTCTTTACTAGTTCGCAAAGGTGTGTTTCCTTTATATATATAGTATATTGATACGTGGGATAAATTAGACGAAACCAGGCTACCTCCTAAGGAAGCGTTTTTTAGTCATCTTAATAATGATGGAATCAATGATGTTAGTTTTACACATGCGGTTAATGTTTGGAACAAATTTCATATTAGATCGTTAGGGGAGTACTCAGATTTGTATTTAAAAACGGACGTTCTACTTTTAGCTGATATTTTCGAAAATTTTCGGCAAACTTGTTTAAGTACTTACAAACTTGATCCTCTGCACTATTGTACAGCCCCCGGTTTAGCATTCGATGCTATGCTTAAAATTACACAAGTAAAGTTAGAACTATTTACTGATATTGATATGCTAATGTTTATTGAAAGAGGAATTAGGGGTGGTGTGGCTCAATGTTCTAATCGGTATGCTAAAGCTAACAATAAGTACATGGGGGAAAAATTTGATTCCACTTCCGAAAGTGTGTATTTAATGTACTACGACGTAAATAATTTATACGGAGCCACCATGTCAGAATTTCTACCATTTGGTGATTTTTCTTTTGTTGATAATTTTGAAACTTTAGATTTAATAAACCATCCCGATGATTCGGAAATTGGCTATATAGTCGAGTGTGATTTAGACTACCCCATAGAATTACATGAGAGCCACAGTGATCTACCATTGGCACCCGAAAATATGGTTCCACCCGTACCTGATTCAAATTCTAAAATAAAAAAATTATTACTTACATTGTATCCAAAACGTAATTACGTAATTCATTACAGAAATTTGAAAGTATATTTAAAATATGGATTAAAGTTGGTAAAAGTGCATCGTATATTACGTTTTAAACAGTCCCCATGGTTAAAAAATATATCGATTTAAATACCACCATGCGTCAGCAATCTCAAAATGAATTTGATAAGAATTTTTATAAATTAATGATTAATAGCGTTTTTGGGAAGCTGATGGAAAATGTACGTAAACATAAGGATATACGTTTAGTAACCAAATGGGAGGGTCGCTATGGTGCTCGTGCTTACATATCAAAACCAAATTTTCATAGTTGTACAATATTTAGCAATGATATGCTCATCATTCAAATGAAGAAGCTGGAAGTATACCTAAATAAACCCATATATGCAGGCTTCAGTGTTTTAGACGTTTCAAAAACTTTTTTATACAATTTTCATTATGGTTACATCCTACCTAAGTTTCCAAATAATTCCAAGCTCTTGTACACAGATACAGATAGCCTTATATACACATTTTCGGTTCCTGATATCTATGAGTACATTAAAGAAGACATTGATAAATTCGATACATCTGACTATAGTCCTGAAAATATCTTTGGAATTCCATTAGTAAATAAAAAAGTCCCCGGCTTAATGAAAGATGAAAATCATGGCGCAATTATGTTGGAATTTGTAGGACTTCGTGCAAAAATGTATGCTTACACTGTTGATAAAAATGTAGTAAAAAAATCAAAGGGTTCTACCCATGCAAGCATCAAACAGATCACGATAAATGATTATAAACATATTTTGTTTGATGGTAACGTAATAAGGCGATATCAATATTTGATAAGGTCAAAGAGACATGATGTGTTTACAATAAACAGAATAAAGTAATACTTAGTCCTTACGATGATAAACGATTGGTAAATTTCAATTTCACAGATACTAGACCTTGGGGATTTAACTTTACTTTAACTTCTGTTTCAGAAAAACAATAATTATGAGCAGTCTTGAAAATAAACTGCATGATGAACTATGGTGCAGTAGTGATCAAATCTACAGAAAGTACCTGAAGCGTTCTTTGATGGGGAAGTGTTCCTCTGAAAGCTTTGTATTGCATATACTACAACATATTATTATTGCTGATGAGTGTTTTAACTGGTGTGCTATAAATTCAAAGTGTGCAAATGAAGTTATTATTAAGACATTATTTGATAAAAAAATTAAATTGGACAATAGCATTAAAAGTTTTACAAAATTGTGCATTAATAAAGGTTACAATTCATTAACTTTTAATGAAGTTGATAAAATCTTAGATGATATGAATTTACTTGGTAACGTGCCGCTCAAAATGTATGTAGACAATTTATTATGGGGTGGTGATGATGATGATTCAACAAATGTTAAATCTAGCTTAGAGAATATTAATTCTGCTTATAAAGATACATTATTTATTATAACTGAATGTATTGAGAAAGCAGCATATTATGCTAATTACAAATGCCTCGATATTTTGATTGAAATATTATTAGAACAAAACATTAACTATAAGTTTCAACCATGGGAAAACGAGGAACATCAAAACATTTATTACTGGATACTAGACAACATCAATAAAGGTGAAACAAATTCAAATTCCTGCTTGGGATGGAGATGTGGGCCAGATTCGGGTATATGGCCATCCAGTAATTTAAGTGATTATAGAAGTACTTTAGGTTCACTTTATAAGATAATGAAATTTTAAAAATAAATGTAATATTTAAAAAATAAAATACTATTATTTTTGTGTGTGTGTTTTATTTCATCTAAGAGCTACATCCTTTTCTACAAACTATATATATAACTAATATAAGTAATTTGTTTCACAAAGTACAGGTTAAATGTTATAAAACAATATCATCCTTATTGATCCATGATCTTTCATCCAATCCCCACCATTTTACGAATAACTTATTATTCTTGGAGCGAAGCACTTTTTCTACTAGATATACATCGGGATACTTTGTTTTTTGTAATTCATGTTCATAAACCCCTCCCAGTACAGGGTTTCCCTTCATGTCTTCCAGCATGTACGTAGTGGGGTTAGTAATGCGAACTTTCACAATCTTAAATAGTTCACTAGACCAATCGGGTGTGTATCCTTTGGCGAAAATATTTTTAAATTTACTGATTCGTACTATGTCACCGACAGAATATCGATTCCTATCGAATATTTTTATGTTAGTGTAAGCCTCTAGCTTTGTATGATTACCAACATCTTTGGGCTTCATTCTAATAGTTCTATGCTTACGATTGTTATAATCCATAGTTATGGTATCAATTGTATCAATCCATTTGTCTTTACCTTGCAGGCTGAATGACTTATATAGAGCACCTTTAATGGTTCTGATAACACGTTCAGCAATTGCAGCCTTCTTTGTGCTATAGGTAGAGTAATGATTGACTCCATAACGATGCATTAGTTTAGTAAAATGCTCATTGTAGAATTCTTTTCCTGCATCTGTCTGCAAATTGGTAGGTTTCCGACCTTTTCGAAGATTGTTTGCATGGCCTTGGTAACTTCTTGACCTGTTTTCGTTTTTAATCCTTTAGTCCATAAGTATTTCGAAAACAATCGATGACCACTAATATATACTTATAACCCTTATTTTGTTTGGCATATGTGTTAAATTCAGCTAAATCTGCTTGCCAAAGATCATCAAAACCTCTAATTATTGTTCGCCTTCGTTTAAAATTTTTCGTGCAGGTTTGTGCAATTCGTTGACGAGTTGTAATTTGGACATGGTGCCAATTTATCTACAATTTCTTTAAGTTGATGTAGTTTTTCCTCCAGCGCTAGATAAGCGTTGGCGTTTCCTTTGAAAGTGTTCCGAACTGCTTGTAAACAGAAATCAAGGTATCCTTTATTTATAGCATCACCATCTTCTTCAGGGTCAGCCAACTGTGTCAAACGATTTCCATCCAAATCGAACCTTGTTGATACATAATATTGCCTAGTGATGACATCTTGAGGATCTATGGGATTGGCCACATTGCTGAGTCTCTTATTCTCAATATCAAATTGATTAGCATCAATCTGTTTAAACTGAGGAGCTAGTTTCTTTAATTGATACTGGACATATGAACGTCCAAATTTGTCAAGGGCATTTTAGTTGTGACATGTCGACATCAATGCATTCTCATTTATATTGTTTAAAAGCGGTTGTTCGGTTTTTCAATGTATCCATCTTCATATAGTTCTTCTACAATTGATATTATGTCATTTACAACACCTGTGTTTCCTGCTAATTTTTCTGCCCACAATACTTCCAGATCACGAATTAGTTCATGTATATCATTCCAATATTTATATTCAATGGGTCTGTTTGTTAATTCCTTAAAACATAGCTCCACCTCCTCCCTTGGTTGTGGTGGGTGATGATGACAGCAAGGGTTTGATTATTTGTGTATACTTTTTGCTGCGGCTTCCTCGAATCTGTGCACTTACGTCATAATCTCGCCTTACTACATTCGTAGCCTCTAAAATAGTTCTATATTTTTTTCTATCTGTTGACTTTACTAGACTTAAGTCGGGTTCATTCATAATAAGCAGATCATATAATCCAGGAGTCCCTTTATACGTGATACCTTTAATAATTATATCGTCTCCTTTAATTGTGATGGGTGTATTACCAATTGTCCATTTATCAGTTTTGGTTTCATAGTGGACTCCATACGTATGATCAATATCACCTTCAGCATTCTTTAAAATACGTTCAACATATATACGCGGCAATTCATTGTACTGCTCGAGAAATTCTTCTGAGATGGGTTCATTATGGGAATCATCTGCGATACTAGACAGTTCTTCTTCTTCCTCCCCAGTATTAATCTCTCCCATGACGGATGTTTCTAAGAAAGATGGAAGACTTGGGGGAGGATTTCTTTGAAAAAACGGAAGCTGAGCTAGTGGACTAGTAGCACCCTTACTTGAATCACCTAATGGAGTGAGACGTGGGGTCCATTGAACTTGAGCTAGCGGACTAGTGGGGATAGTGGCGTGCTTTCTTGGAAATATCAATACGGGTGGTTTTTTAGGTTTAACATCAATGACCTCCTCCTTTTTAGGTGTTTTTTTATCGATTTTATTTACTATTTCAGTTAGAGGTTCTATTAAAGGCTTATAAGTACTTTCGAATGTTCTTTCATTATCAATGCGAGCAGTCTTAATACTGTTATACTTCTGCTGTATTATTTTACGAGCCTGAATAATTTTTTTCTTTAATATCCTCTCCTTGTTGTCCATTGCGACAAACAGGTACCGGTTCACCTAGAACAGGTAGCTGTTTACACTAAACAGATAGCTGTTAATACCTAAACAGATCAGTTACTACTAAACTGCTGAATGCGGTTTAAGGTATTATATATTCGCCTTATATGCCAAAACAGATTTAATGAACAGGTACCCGTTTACCATGAACAGGTAGCTGTTTGTACTAAACAGATAGCTGTTAATGAACAGCTAGCTGTTTGTACTAAACAGATAGCTGTTAATACCTAAATAGATCAGTTACTACTGAAAGCAGTTTAAGGTATTATATATTCATAAAACAGATTTAATGAACAGGTACCTGTTTACCATGAACAGGTAGCTGTTTGTACTAAACAGATAGCTGTTAATACCTAAATAGATCAGTTACTACTGAAAGCAGTTTAAGGTATTATATATTCATCAAATCCTTTCCTATAGCGACCATTATTAACTTCAGCATCCTTGTTTATGACCATGAAACCAAACGGATCTACCCAACACTTTGAACACATGTCCCGAAACAATTTCATGCTTATGGTGGGACTTATATGATCCTCATACGCATGTTTTAAGTTTAATTCCTTGCTCAAATAATATAATTAGATTCGCATTATCACGAATTAATTGCTTCGGAATTTTACTGTAAGTTTGACCCAAATAGAAACAGTCAATATCGTTATGCCTGCCCATAGAAAAATATGCCCTTATATTATTTTGCTTTTCACAAGCCATATCATCGAAGATAAAAATAGAGATTGATTTTGCACAATTAGGCTCAATCACATCTTGATTGTTGCTGAAGGTAAAGTAACCTATGTCCTTCATTGGAAGTAAGATTTCCTGTAAAAGTTTGTACTTGTTTTGATTCAATGACTTAAGAGTATACGTATACATGCTTAAATTTCAAACCATTTTTTTCAGTAAGCAGGCTGATCATTGCGTTTGTTTTACCGCAATTGGAGGGGCCGCATATAATACCACGTATACTACTAGGAAGTAAATCACCATGTTTTGAAGTAATAGACTTTTCGTCGTCAACATCATGATTTTGAATTGGGAGTTTTTGTTTCTGAGTAACTACTTTCATCTTTGATGGATGAAATAAAACTAAACGAATAATTACAACATCTTTATTTATATATTAGACTATATTACAATAATAATTATAATTTTTTCACTTCTCCGGTAAGTGGACTGTACTGTACAATAGCATCATGGAGAATAAGACCATATACAACGATTCCATTATCGAAAGGTGTTAGAGATACCATTTCCAATTTGATGTCCACTGTTGAGTTTTTTAAGGATTCATTTTGTTTAGAGCAGTCCATTACAAATACTGGACATGATTTGAATTCGGAATAGTTGAATAATGCATCTTTATCATCTTCACCATAGTAATCACATCGAAATTTCAAAAAATTGCGATAGGCAGGTATATATTGGTTAGCACTGAAGTTCAAATGCATTGCTTCATATGGATAATACTCAGAATTCAGATGTACTTTAAGATTTCTGATGTTAATGTGATCAAAATTTCCGGCCCTTGCTGACCTTGTATACCTTTTACCTTGTTGGAATGCAACAATTATCCAACGTGGTTTTTCCAGTTGCGTTGATGTTTTTATTGGCCATATGTCTGAGGTTGCTTGTTTTAAAGCAGGCAATTCATACAACTCCCATTGTCGAAATGGAACAGTAATAATAGAATTTTTATTGATTCCTTGAAACAAGTTAAGTTTCGCAGCATCACTAAGTGTTAAGTGCGGTACTTTCCATTGAATTTTATTTAAGGTTATTGCGGCATCAACTTCACTATAGTAACAGTTTGTATCGCTTCTAGATCGAATTAAAACCAACTCTTGGCGCATATTCACGATTACCTGACGATAATCCTCCATTATTCCAAATATGTGGTTCAATGGTATGCATACTGTAAAAGATTTTTCTCCATTTTGCTCATCGAATTCTACTTGTAATGGTTCTTCATTCTTTGGTGACCATCCTAAATGACTTAGTGCTTTGCTTTTGCTTGCCGTATAAGAAATATATCCCTTAAGCGTAGATGTTATTCCTGGATTTCTACAAACATCCACTCTCTGACCACCTAACTCATAACGAATTTCTTCGAAAAGAAAGTTCGGGAAATTGTTGGTTAAGCTGCACGCTTTTCTTTCATCTTCATTTTTGAGCTCAAGTTTACCTTCTATGTACAGAAAACTATCATAAGTAGCCGTAATTAGATCTTGACTTTGAATTAAGATTCGTATTTCTTCGGAAGGTCCATATTTAGAAGATCCATATGGAAGATAAGTGTGAATATCTGATTTAATTATAGTATCATCAAAATGTACGTTTTGAAAGACGTTTACCGATTCTGCCATTGCGGTTGGGAACTTTTAAACCAATCGACGTTAAGAAGTATTTCTCTGCAGATGTTAACCGCAATGATGGTTGATGACTAATTAATGACTTACTGTAGGGATGATGTCTTTTATATGAGTTTTTGAAAGATGGAATTGGTCCTGGATTAATTCTCAGACCCATGTTCTTTTAGTTCTAAGCGTACAGTGAATGGTTCACTTTCACCAAAGTCTATTAATTCACCCTTTTGATTAGTCAAATTAATTGTTATATTACTAATAATGTCAGTGTTTACTTCTAAATATTGAGTATTGCTTGGAGTTTTATCTAGACGATAACCTGGAGGAACTGAAACATCAATCTCATATAATACTTTAGCAGGTTTCCCGTTTCGATAAGATCCCTTTATAATATTGCACTCTACGTGTAGATTAGTGTGTCTAAGTATTTGGGTGTCTAACGCAGATGTATGTAAAATATTTGGTTCTAATATTTTAGACTCAAACCCTAGCATGCGCCCAATACAATTTTCTTTAGTAAAATCAATCTCAAATGAACTGTTTCTCTCACATTTAAGTGTATTGTTGTTTGCTCTAATGCTAAACTTTTCTGTGGGTATTTTAGATTTTAGATAATCGTTAATTTCATCTAACTCATATGCACCGTGTGGAATATTAATCACTTGCAAATGAGATGGATTTGTTCTAAAATAAAATCTATCGTTGCCTGCATAAATGTTTCTAATGCTGTTGCAGCCGTAAAATCCAACCAATCCAATAACGTATTTCTTCCCCAAATCTAGCTCTATCGGCGGATAGAAGTTGTAGCTAGCTGTGTTACCAACACCTTCTAAACTGAATGTTATTGACATAACTGAGAAAATTTGATGTTGTGCTGATTATTTATATAAAAATTGTAGGCATAGGTGTCCGCAAATAATTGTATTAAACTCTTGATCTTGGTTGTAATTATAATATATTTTACACCCCCGAAAGTAGTTAATCACTTCGTTTGGTGGTCGAATATTACCGAAACTATCGTAATACCATACCTTTTACCACGCTTTTGTAGCAAACCCAATGGGTACCTGGCCCTCTTTGGCTATCTAAGTTAATAATTCCAGATTCATTTTTCCGTGGCAATTTAGGCATGCTATCTCTCATAAAAATATCCCTAAAGTACGGTACATTTTTGGAGTATTTCTTTAAATCAGTATCCGTTAACGGTCTTTCGGGTAATCTATTCAGTTTTTTGGAAACGGTTTTAAGTATAATGCACCACCACCAGATTTGTTTGGTTTTAGATATAGCACACCGCCTTTCTTATTCATGGAGCCTATAGCGACCGATTCCATCATGCGATTATGGCGCGATGTCTCTTCCTGCAATTTTTTAGCATTTTTAGCATCATTGACTGCTTTAGCAATTCCTGATGCACCGCCAGCTAAAGCACCGATTGCTGATAATCCTGCGAATAACGGAATAAGAAATGGTAAAAACCCTCCTTGTTTAGGTAGGGGAATTACTCTAGGAACTTTAATGTTTCTCTTTCCTTCTAAATTTTTCACCACACGTTTTGCCGTTGAAAGCGCTGACTTTATTGTGTCTGTGAAATTTCCGTTAGGTTTAATTTTTTTAGCTATTGTCTTTCGTAAATGCAATAAATTTCCACCATTGCATTTCTTCTTCTTCTTCATATTAGATCGACGTTTACACCCCATTCCCAATTTTCTCTTTGCTTTCATGATGGTACTGACTGCTAAAGCTGCAGTTCGTTCACCTAGCGTTGCGTCTAATGATTTAAAGCGCTCCCAAGCTTTTTTTTGCAAAATTTTATCTGCTTTATGTCTACTTTCTAAATCTCGGTAATCTCTGTAACTGATATCGTGAAGTTTGCACTGAGCATTTAATTGATTAATACCGAGGTCACCGCGTGCGAGTCGTTTTTCTAACTTTGTACCAGGACCGCAATACTGGTAACCAGGTAAATGTAATTCAAACGGAAGTTTATTGATTAGACCATTCACCAAACCACCACCACCTACACTCTTTCGCTTCTTAACTAGCATTGTTTACATGGATGGATAGAAGGGGGTATTTATACCTAAATTGAGAAAAACAAATCATAGTTATTTCTTTATTCAGTAAATGCTATACATTAGATAAGCAGGACGATAATACAAAATTTCCATTAAACATACAGTGTTATGTGAATTAATATTATACTTAGCATTTATAACATCATCAATATCTTTATAAATGTCATCATCATCACCACCACCGAAATCTTTCTCACGAAAACGACGGTAGTCAACAACTTGCTGTATGAACTTTTCATAAAAACACACCAGATTGTAAGATTCAAGAAATTCCAATCTATAGCTTACTATATCCTTTAAATTGAATAGTTCTTCTATACCTTGTGAGTTGAATGTGCAAGAACAGCACTTGTAGTTTTCTATCATAACAGTTTTCAAAATTCTGTCATATCCTTTAATTAATTCCCAATTGTAATAAATACCAAGATTACTAGATAGAGATTTATAATGTTGATCATAGATTATATCTTCTTCTTCGTTTACATTTGACCAATCAATTTCATTTTCAATTTCTTGGGATCGGAAAAATTGTAATTCTACATACGAATACCATCTTAGAAGCTCATTCCATTCCTTCATATCCAACACCACATTATTGCTTTGATCACAATTACCACACCCAATACGCACCACTGGTGCAAGGTTGAGGTGTGTACTGTATCCAATTTCCAGATGTTTTGCATGATGAGTATCGTTCGATAGTTTATAATAAGTACAATCGATTAAGTATTCCTTAGCTGCTTGTTTATACACTTCATCCTTATATTGAAATGATGATGTCCAGTCAGTCTTAGCAGAAGAATAACCTTCATCATGTTTCTCTTCATTTTTACTACTACCATCACTATTTTGACAGCACCAACAACAAAATGTTAAATTATTATTCAGATTGTTACTGCAATGATGTGGGGTATCCATATATAACGGTGAACTTCTGAGTTTGGATCGTTCCAGAAATGATTTTATTGCTACTTGCATGACTTTACTTGCTCACAATTTCACTATGACTAAACACTGTTTAAGAAAATAATTCTAGTATTTCAATTTTACATATGGTAGGGGTGCTACTATTAAAAAGAAAATGTTATGTTTGTTGTTTTGCCAGCTGCACCCAAACTACTTATAAACACATCCTTCGTGTTTAGGAGTGTTTTAAATTCTTCAATTCGTGTTTCTTCTTTTTTGAAATACACATAAAAGCGTTCCGGCAATACACATTTAAAATCACCCGTTTCTATCACTATACGTTCACCATACTTAGTATTAATTATATCCATATTCGTTACTTTATACTTTCTCGATATATCGAGCTCGCACGCATTTTTAAAGGGTTTGCAATAGGTGCTTTGATTTAATCCTGTTAATTCCATATTTAACAATTACGTGCTGCAGACTGATCTCAACATACAGCTCACTGCAATTTATATAAGAAATATGCGTCCTTGACTACATATTACAACATGCTTAAACTTGTTAAATACCTACTTTTGACCTTGACTAGAAATATAATATGATGATGATGATCAGCTCCAAAAATTTATATTTCCCGCTAAAAAGTTTGACCTTGAAAATTATATTCTTAGATTTATGATTACCTTGCAATTGCTATTTTTAGCTTTTCACCTTGACCTTTTTATATTTCTAAGAAATATGACACCAGCGTAGGTCAATAACCTTTGACCTTGAAAACTATTTTTAGATTTATGATTACCTTGCAACTTATATTTTTAGCTTTTCACCTTGACCTTATATTTCTAAGAAATATGACACCACCGTAAGTCAATAACCTTTGACCTTCAAAACTATTTTTGATTTATGATTACCTTGCAACTTCTATTTTTAGCTTTGACCTTGACCAACTACATTTTAAATCTCCCGCTTAAAGTTTGACCTTGAAAGAGCTCCAAAAGGTTCCGATTTCACCACCAGAGGGCGAGTGACTCCAAAAATTTAAATCCCCCGCCAAAAGCATGCTTGAGACGTGGAGCGCGTTCTGGCATAACGAGAAAACTCACTTGACCTTGAAATAAATCCCCATAAGATTTACATGGGTGACCCTGAACTGGTCCAGGATCGGCCTACTATTACTACTGGTGTGATTAACGTAAAAAGGGAGCAAATTTTGTTTGTATTGCAACCACCCTCTATCGTTAGGGGTGTCCATACATTTTTGACTGATGTTTTGTAATGTTAAAATTATGTTTTCCTAGAGACTTTTATATTTTTCACACTGTAATATGCAGAATTTTCTTAATAAAATGTTTAAAATGGGACGCTATTTTTATTCGTCAATTATAATTAATCTAATGAATGTTTTTTGTGATTATATTTTTTTTTTACATTAAATGTGTCCCATATAAACCATCTACGTACCTAATTTGGGACAAACTAAATTTTTACTGTATTTTTCACTTAAAACATCAAACTGTCCCATATACCCCCCACTAGTGGGTTATATGGGACAGTAGAAAAACTTTAACAAAAATACATACATCCAAATGTTCTTAAAAATTATTAATTTATCCAAATGTTCTAATTGTGAATTGACCATTTACTACGATATTATAGGTAATGTCGAATATAACACATTAATTATTTTTTTTAATTAATACCAAGAAAGATATTTAATAAAACCTTTAAAAATTGTCCCATATATCCCCACTTGACGGTATTTAACCCTCAACTGGTAACACACGTCTGAAAGACGCGCCTATTTTCAAAAAGACTCGTAACTTGACGTGGCGCTGGCAGTGTTGCCTGTCACTCAGTGTATTCTCAGATGTGACAGAACCGACATCGCCCATTACAGTTTGGATCACGCGACCTACGTTTTGTGATTCTGAAACACATTTCATTGAAAAGTAGTGCGTCTCAGAGACGTGTGTTACCAATAGTGAACTAGATTTTATGCGCCCCAGAGACGTGTGTTACCGATTGTGATGTAATTTTCACTGTGCACGGATACTCCTTGACACTTCATAGGTGAGTATTTCCAGTTAAAAACTGTTTTTTCCCATCAGGATTTTGAAAGTCATGAGTGAAAGTCGAGACAGGAGAGGTTAACCATCAGTAATTTCTAGTAATTCAAAAGCCCTACTCATTTTTTTCGATGACTTGTGAAACCCTTTTATCAATCAGGAAGACACTTTGCATCCTATCTAATAACAGTATACATCAAAATTTTCGTGTCTCTTCCAGAAATGTTTTCTGCACGAACAAGAAAAATCATGGCAATGGTTTCTCTACCTGAGGACGACGCAGAACCTAGTGATCAAGATTTCGATACTGATGATTCTTTCAATGTTGAAGATGAATTACTGGAATGTTCCGATCACGATGTCGACTCTGATGTCGATGAGCCAGTTTCGGAAGATGATAGCCATTTCGAAGGGAACGATTTGCATTCACCGCTCTATAATGCACCTGGGGAAGCAAGCAGTAGCAACATGAACACAGAAGTGGTTATTGGTACACCTGAGGAAGTTTCTAATCCGAATGATACTCAGCAGCCGAAATATTATTATGGAAAAAACAAATGTTTCATTTGGAGTGCTAATGAACCGAAATCTTCAAGAACTCCGCCAAAGATATTATGAAAATGAAGCTTCCAATGTTACGACCAATCGCGAAATCACTTGGAAAAAATCCAAATATTGAAGAAGTTTGGCGTCTTCTGTTCGATGGAGATATAATTGATGAAATAGTAAAATGGACTAACCAAAAAATGGCAACAATGAGAGAAAAACTGAAAGGCCAGCAATCTGTGAACTATAAAGACACTGATACAATTGAAATTGAAGCTCTTATTGGACTAATGATGCTATGCGCTATATTCAAGTCAGGAAGAGAAGATCTAGCCTCATTATTCTCTACAGGACCATCTGGACGACCAATTTTTATTACCATGTCTTTGAAAAGATGTCTCACTTTATTACTAGCGTTGAGGTTTGATGATGCTAACACAAGGAAAGAGCGAAGTAAAAGTGACCCCGCTGCCGCAATTTCATTTTTATTCTATAAATTTGTGAAAAACTGCCAGAATGCACTTGAGATAGGGAATCATGCATGCATAGATGAGATGTTAGTTGGTTTCAGGGGAAGGTGTTCCTTTAGAATCTATATGCCGAATAAACTGGCAAAATATGGATTGAAAATTTTATGCCTGACAGACGCGCATACGTCTTATTTGTACAATGCCTACCTATACCTAGGCAAAGACAGTGACGGATTCACATTGTCGAGTGAGGAGAGAAAAATGAGTAAACCTACACAGTGTCATTCGCCTATGCAAGCCTATCGCAAATTCAAATAGAAACGTAACAGCCGATAACTGGTTTTCGTCACTGGAGCTAATTACCGAATTGAAGAAAATCAATTTGACTTACGTTGGCACAATGAGAGCCAACAAAAGAGAGATCCCACCAGAATTCCATGCCAATAGAAGAAGAACGGTAGGGTCATCTTTATATGGTTTTGCATCAGATGTGACAATGGTGTCTCATGTTCCAAAGCTGAACAAAGCAGTGAATTTGATTTCATCAATGCATAACTCAAAATTCACGGATCAATCGAATAATAAACCAGAAATAATCAGCTTTTACAATTCCACTAAATCGGGTGTTGATAACTTGGATAAAATCATCGCAAATTATTCACCAAATAGAAGATCCAGACGTTGGCCTCTCACCATATTTTATAACATGATTGCTGTAAGTGTTGTAAATTCTGGCATCATTTATGCAAGTTTTGACGGAACACCCACGGTAAAGCGTTTCGAATTTATACACTCACTGGCCACGACACTAATAAAAAAGCAAGTTCAACGACGATTGTCTATTCCCAATCTTCCTGATGGTCTCAAAAAAGTTATGACCGATATCCTAGGAGAAGAGGGGCCAACTACTACTCGCACGGAAATATCGGACAAACTGCCAAAACGGAAAACTTGCAGGTATTGCCCGTATGAGAAAAGGAGACAAACAGCCTACAAGTGCATAAAGTGTGATAATCCGTGCTGTTTGGAGTGCTCAAAAAAAAAATGCAATCAATGTGTTTCGACTGTTGTATGAACTTTGTTTTGCTTTTATGAGTTTTGTTTTTCTTTTCTCAATTTTTTTTTCTTCATTTATATTTTTCTGATCACTGTTCATTGCATATGAATGTCATTCTTTGCTTCGAATTACATATTTTCAAATTGCATGGTATTTACAAATCATTATACAATAAAAAATTACTTTCATTCACTTGTATTATTGACATTTTTGTTTTATATTCTATTTGACTCACATTGATAATATACTAAACAAATTGTTGAAATTATTCAAATGATGAAATTTTAGTTTTTTCACGAATTGATTCAATAAACGCACATTGAAAAAATAAAAATGCCGTCAACGTCTGTGAGACGTGTGTTACTCATAGCGTTTATTTTGGAGATGTTACCAGTTAAGGGTTAATTCGTTTGTAGTAGAAGCTTTAAAAACATTTAGAGCTTATATTGAACAATCCAAATCAACATCTAACTATGGATATTATATTAATCTGGTGGAAAATTGTAAATGTCAAAACACCTCTTAAAGGTAAACGATTAAATGATATTTATCAAGAACCTATAGTAAGTAATCAAGTAGATGATCCAAAATTAGTTCACTTAAATAAAATGTTAGAGTGGTTAGATATATGGAAATCCTTCAATACAAAACAAAAATTGACACGGCAAACCCATACAGCTTTAACTCATACAACTTATGCTTTATTAGAAATTATTAGATATTGCACTGATGATTTAAAAATGAATTATATTTTATTAGGGAAATTTCAAACTGACTGTCTCGAGGACAGGTTTGGTAAATACAGACAATTAGCTGGAGTCAATATAATATATCTATTCGACAATTATATGAAACTGAAAAACGTCTTAGAATTCGTTCAGTGCTTAGTTTACATTCAAGTTCATTTGGTGTGATTAGTATAAATTCATTCCACGATGATATAGATATTCCTACAGTAACAGAATCAAATTATAATTTTAATCACAATATTTGTATTAATGAAACAGATATAAATAGCGTAAATGATGATATGCCTGTTATTACTTACTTAGCTGGATATTGTTGCCACATAGTTTTAAAACGAGTGAAATGTGAACATTGTAAAAATACATTAGTTTTGTCAGATGAATTAATTGTAGACGATAATTTTAATTTAATTAGAAATATTAGTCGAGGTGCTTTACTTTATCCTAAGCCAGATGCCGTAAATATAGTGTTATATAACTATTTAATAAATTACTTCAAGACTTTGAGGACGATTTTTTAAGTATAACTAATAAGCGTAATTTTATATCGAAATATGTTTTAAATTTTATATTTGCCAACGAAGTTTTAAACGAATTTGTTACTTGTGAAGATCATAATAAAGACTTCATTGCTCTAATAATCATAAACTCTACCGCAAATACTTTATTCAAAAATTACTGTAAACAGAATAACGATAGGTTGCCAAAAGGAAAAAGTCGTAAATTAAATACTCTAACTAATTAAAATTAGCATATTTTGTCCACTTTATCACATTTTATTATAAAATTTTAGTAATAAGTTGTAGGGGAACAGTAAGCATAACACTAAAACTAAATGGCGCACAAAGACGAGTTTACTTGTATGCATAGATATATCACCCGCCATATTGCTTTAAGAACATCGTGCCAATCGCGTCATTCTATGAGTGCCGAGAAGCCGCCACGTGTTTTCGCGCCTAGTGAGTAATTTTTTTACTGAAGTTTACCATCGCATTGTAAGTAGAATTTTTGTTTTTGATAAAATGATGATGGCGTATTCATGTTGGCATTCTTTATTTTGCGTTTTAATAACTAATATTTCTATATATAAATTCGAATTTATATAAAGTTGTATTTTAATATTGTGCAACGCTTGGGGTACATTCGGACAGTACTACGGGGGGCACGTTCGTACGCGTACGAATGCTCCCCCTTAGATCGCATTAAAAAAAATCATTTGCTTCTAGCAAAATGTAATGTCATAATTTTTAAAAACTAAGTCTTTTATTAAATTTTAATATTTCGTTGCAGAATCATGGTGCGAAAATATAAAAAAAAGGGTACGCGAAGCCAAGAAGTAGATGAGGAGTCCGTAAATTCAGCAATTGAGGAAGTAGTACAAGGACGTTTGTCTTATAGAAAAGCCGCGTTGAAATACAACATCAAAACATCAACGTTGGAAAGCCGAGTGAAGAGATTTAGAGATGCTGTAAAGAATGATAAACCCTCACGTACTTTTCATTCCAAATTCACAAGTCTACAAGCCTCCTTAGAAGAAGAGGCGCGTTTAAATGACTACATTAGTAATTGTTGCAAGATGCATTATGGGCTCACGACAGTACAAATTCGCAAACTTGCTTATGAATACGCTAAAGCATTGAATGTAAAGTATCCAGCAAAATGGGACGAAAATCAAATGGCTGGCTTAGAGTGGATGCGTAAGTACAGGGAACGAAATCCAAATCTCAGTTTGCGAAAGCCAGAAAACACCAGCGCTGCACGATCATTCGCTTTTAATAAAACCGCAGTTACAGCGTTTTATAATAATTTGACCGAAGTCTTCCAGCGACATAATTTTACTCCCGACAGGATATTAAACTTTGATGAGTCCGGTGTGTCTACTGTTTTGGACACTCCTGAAGTTTTCGCTCCTAAATTACAGAAACAAGTTGGGCAAATCGTTTCAGCAGAAAGAGGCGAACTTGTTACTTTTGGTGCTATAATTTCAGCAAGTGGAAATACCATCCCACCGCTATTTGTATTTCCACGTGTGCACTACAAAGACCATTTCCTTGAAGGTGCACCTGAAGGAAGCATCGGGGCTGCAAATAGAAGTGGATGGATAAATAGTGACATATTTGTTTCAGTATTAAAACACATTCAGAAGCACACACTGAGCTCTAAGGATCATCCGATGTTATTATTATGTGATAATCACGAAAGCCACATCAGTTTACAGGCTATAACGTATGCTCGAGATAATGGAATAACGTTTGTGTCTTTTCCTCCACACACAAGCCATGGCTTGCAACCGTTAGATGTTGGAGTGTTTGGGCCTTTTAAGTCTAAGTTGAAAATAGCGTTTAATAACTGGCATATCATGAATCCGGGAAAAACGGTCAGCATTTACATTATTCCTAAACTGGTTAAACTTGCGTATATGGAATCTTTTACAGCGAAGAATATTACAAGTGGATTTGCTAAGCCAGGCATATGGCCGTTCAATGAAATGGCCTTCAGCAATGAAGATTTTGCCCCTACTAATGTGTATACTTCAAATACTTCTGAAAATATTGCACCCAACCCGGAAACAAATTCTGTCACTCTAGAACCACAACCTTTTATTAGTTTGCCACCGGCTGATATGAATGAGGAAGATCTGCTACCAGAGAGTAATAGAATACAGTCTCGTCCGTCATCTGCTTCCTTGTTCCAAGATCACCAAGAAATTATCACCGAAACTTGCGAACCTTCCACCTCTACAGCCGAGATTACACCTGAACCGACTATTAATATTCCCATAACACCAGAAGTCATAAGACCCTATCCTACAGTTGTAAGAAGCAGAAACACCAAAAAAGGAAGAAAACCGGACAAGTCCTGTATTTACACTGATACACCTGAAAAAAATGCACTAGAAGAGAGACATAGACAGAAAGAAATGAAAAAACTAGAACAGGAAAGAAAAGCCAGAGCTAAGGAAGTGAAACGTTGTGTGCTTTCAAAACCAAAGAAAAAGAAAGCTAAAATAATAGAAAGTGATTCAGAAGAATCCGAAGAATCCCAAATAAGCTTACATGAAAGCTCTACCTCTCCGCTGGATTTCGAAACCGATGAAGATTCCGATACAAATAATGATGTGACACTGATACCAGAGAATATCAAAGATAACTGTTATATTCCTTAAACATTATTCACCAACGGAGCTGAAAGTTTCCTATCTTCGCAAGAAACCAGGGTGTTGGTCTTTTGTTTTCCCCGATGTGGAAGATATCCACACATTGTATATCGATGACGTTGCTAAGATCCTCCCTGATCCTCAACAACGGTCACATTGTACAGCAAGAAGGTCAAGACTGTTTACTTTTGCAATTAATTTAACTAATTTTAATGTTCAATAACTTTAAAGTTAAATATTATTAAGTTAGTTGGCTTTTTAATTAACCTGTCTGAATCTACCCCATGGTGTACCAAAGTACCCCACCTGCTGTCCGAAAGTACCCCATACGTGGGGTGCGTTCGTACAAATATTTTATCCTAGAAAAATCGCTATAACTTTTTAAGCTTTTAAAATAGTAGATTCAGACTTTTTTGTAATTAACTACAATATATTTACTACACTTATGCGCATAAGCTAGATAAATAAGTCCGTTAATCATAAACTAAGTAACAAAAATGTAAAAAGTGTACGAAGGGTGACCACTCTTCCCTACATATTTAGAAGTATTCAAATTTATTAAATAGTTTTTTGTTTGAAATTTTGTTTTCCCGTTAAAAAACGAATGAGATGCGACACGGGTTCTGTTCACGGCCGGCATCTTGTTTAAACTAACTTGATTATTATATTTATTGGTAATTACATTAATTCCGCTATTACAAGTTCGAAATTTTAATACAAATACGCGTACATAATGCAGCACAACCGTGCCGAGGTGGGCCGACAATGCGTGACGTCACAATTCAGCGCTGCGGCCTTGTTATAGAGTCGGTATTGACTCATCCCATAAAGTCCGTGAGGAGATTTTTTAAGTCTGAGAATACCCACAAAGAAATCAATTGTCCTGATATCGTGGGGGTGTATAATCGTCACATGGGAGGCGTAGACTTGCAAGACTCATTATTAGGTCTATACCCAATCAAATTGAAAAGTAAGAAGTGGTATCACCGTATCTTCTACCATATGCTAGATGTAGTTGTTGTGAACTGTTGGCTATTGGACAGACGCATAAAAGCTCAACTTGGTCAGAGTGACAAAGCTGTACCGTTGCTTACATTCAAAACAGAGTTAGCAAAGGAGTTGTGCAACAGAGAAAAATTGTTACTGGTAGGGTTGGTCGTCCTAGTAGTACAAATAAGGAAGTTCCTGTTAAAAGAAGATGTATTGAATCGAGACCAGGCCCATATATCCAAACCGATATGGTTTCTCACTGGCCTACCTACACAGAAGAAAGGAAGCGCTGTAACAAAATTGGTTGTAAGGGAAAGTCACGTGTAAAACGTGAAAAGTGCAAGTTAAAGTTCATTCGTTTAACTTATCCCGATGACGTCATGTATGCATTAAATCACGACATGACCGTCGTCTGTAATTTAAAACAAAAATATGAGCACTGATACCAACCTTTCCACAGAACAACTTTCCTTTATTTGCTTATACGTTGATTGAGGTTACGTACGCTCGCCGGTTGGTTTGTTTCTTCGTTTATTAATTCCTTCTTGAGTTAATATTGTAAAGGATCGGTTCTTTTCAGAACCACATTACTTTCTAGTGTTCATTTAAGGTAAAGATTAATTCGTTTTACAGAAAGAGATAACATTTATGTTTTCATTTGTAGCACATCAACATGCCTCGTAGGTCAATTACCGTAGACGAATTGATCCATAACTTAGTCGAATACTTTAATAAAGAAAAACAGAACAACGGGCCCTTATCACCATTAACAGCATTGTATGCAAGGTTTAGCGATGCTTTGAAAATTGACACGAAAACTATTTCTAATGCTTTACGACGACATCAAAATCAAGAAGAAAACAAGGAAGATGAACCTCAACGAAAAAGTCTAAAAACAAAAGACATGGATCAACGACAAAAAAGTGAAATCCGTACTACAATTTACAACATGTATATTAACCATGAACATGTTACATTAGATACGCTCTTAACAAAAATTAAAGAAAGAGGTATCGTTGAGTCTAAAAGGACTAGCCTCTATCACGTTTTGTTGGACATTGGATTTCATTTCAAGCAAACTAACAATAGAAAAGCTCTTTGCGAAAAAACTTCAATAGCATCGATGAGGTTAAAATTTAGATAAAACTTAGATGAAACAAGATGTCTACAAGCAGTTCGTTTATCTCGACGAAACATGGATATTTGCAAAAGGAAGCAACAAAAGAATATGGCAAGATTCCAGTTCAAAATGCTTTAAGAATCTTGGTGGGGAAGGCAAACATTATATAGTTCTACATGCTGGAACAGAAGATGGCTTTGTGGAAGGAGCAGAACTTATATTCTCTACCACAAATAAAAGCAGCGATTATCACGATTGTATGAATTCGGAAAACTTTGTTAAATGGTTAACAAATCAACTTTTGCCAAACTTAACAAAGCCATCTATAATCATTATGGATAACAGAGTGGCTTAGGGGAAAAAAAATTACTCATGAAAAAGAAGCATTTAAAACGGAATTACTACATATAGCAAAGCTACATAAGGAAGAGAAACAATATTTGGTCGATAATACTATTAGAGAACATGGACATGAAATTTTACGCTTGCCTCCTTACCACAGTCAATTTAACCCAATAGAAATGGTATGGGGAATAAGAAAAACTTATTATGATAAACACATTGGAAGAGATGGTTATGGGGATGATAATGTCAAACAGATGTGGAAAGAAGCGTTAGAAACAGTTTCACCTTCAGTTTGGTTAAAAACGATTAAACATGCAGAAGCTGAAATTCTAAAGTCTTGGGAACAAGAAAAAGTTTATGATGTCCAAGTAAATCCAATTATTATAAATCCAAACGATAACACAGATACAGAAGATGCAGTGTAGTGAACATTTAATTTCTTGTTTTTAATTGAATTCTTAACGCAAACAGTTTTCTCCAAAAACTTAATAATAATCTATAATAATTATAATAATAACATATAATGTATGTTATTGTACACTAAAACATTATAATTTATAACAATACATTATTTTGTTTTTATTGTCATGCTTAAATATGAATGAACAAATTTACGTTTTATTACATTATGGTGTATTTTTTTATGTACTCAATAAGTAAGAAACACTTGATTATAATGTATTTGACACGATACTTTGAATAAGTTTAAAAAAGTGCTATAATTCAATTACATTAAATACACCAATACTTTTGAATTGCAGTATAATAATCTTCTACACAAACAAGTGTATAAACACCGATGATTGAAATTATCATTCCGTATTTTGCAATTCGAATATTTTCTCAAAGCATAATGATTAGTAGCATTCCTAAAAATTCAATCTTTATGAATAAATCAAATAAATAACCATTAACTCACAAATTTGCAAATAGAATATATTGCAGAAGCTGAAATTCTCAAGTCTTGGGAACAAGAAAAAGTTTATGGTGTCCAAGTCAATCCAATTATACATCCAAACGATAACACAGATACAGAAAATGAAGTGTAGTGAACATTTAATTTCTTGTTTTTAATTGAATTCTTAACGCAAACAGTTTTATCCAAAACTTAATAATAATCTATAATAATTATACTAATAACATATAATGTATGTTATTGTACATTAACATTATAATTTATAACAATAAATTATTTTCAACACAGTCATGTTTAAATGTGAATGGACAAATTTACGTTTTATTACATTATTGGTTATATTGTGTTTGAAACGATACTTTGAATAAGTTTAAAAAAGTACTATAATTCAATTACATTAAATACACCAATAATTTTGAATTGCAGTATAATAATCTTCTACACAAACAAGTGTATAAATAAACACCGATGACTGAAATTATCATTACGTATTTTGCAATTCGAATGTTTTCTCAAAGCATAATGATTAGTAGCGTTCCTAAAAAATTCAATCTTTATGAAAAATCAAATAAATAACCATTAACTCACAAATGTATTGCCGTCAAAGATATATAATCGCCACTTTTATGTAGAAAAGTATTGGAACAATTACTTCCTTTCTTTGGAAGAGTTCATTGGTCTTAACCTACAAATACCTATTTACAAAATTTTTGCAACATTTTAGAATATATAATAACTTACCAAAATTCATCTGCTACGTTTTAAGTTTTATTGAAAATAATATGCTTTTATGTGCGTACATCTACGATACGTAAATAAAACTTTTGTCTTTTATTTGCAAACATTATGACATTTATATTTATGTGAAGTAGTTAAGTTAAAGTTGGTAATGTTGGTATCAAAACTGTTCGTACAAGAAAACTTAATTTGTTGTTAACGTTATCCTTGTTAGTTACTTGAGTTAATAAGAGCCATACAAAACGACACTCTTGGAATAATACGTTAGCTAATAGTGTACATTGTATTCAATATGTAGAAAAGGATAGTCATACACAAGTGCGCGTTTGATTAATCGATCAATCGGGATAAGTTAAACGAATGTCCTATACATCTGTGTTTCCATTCCAAAGCAAACTGTTTTAGAGACTTTCACAACATAATATAACAATAATAAAAATGCATTCTGTGCATTTTGTTCCGGACCGGGAACAATTTTTCTTTAACCCAGATGTCCCTATTGTCCTATATCAGTGGTCCTCAAATGGCGGCCCGTGGGCCAGGTCCGGACCGCGAACCCGTTTGGAACGGCCCGCCGAACATTTTTGACAAGTAATTAAAATTAATGTAAAAAACGGAAATTACGGATAGCTATCAACTACTCCGAAGTTAAATCAAGCTTTTATTTATCATAAGCTTCGCTATACTGAGTTTAGCGAGTGATTTCGAGCATTCATTACAATCGAATATTCGAATATTCGATTGCAATGAATACGCACCAGCCTCCCTTGAATTGAAATGCAACGACCTCCCCCCGAATTGGACTCGCCCGGCCAGATCACCGACTGTCACTGATGCCGCTGTCTGTCACCAGCCAGTCGTCTGCTGTCTGGTAGTGAGTATTAGTTCAGTGCTGCTTTGTATACTGCACTTTTATTGTATTTAGCGTGCTGTTTGGTGTTGTTGCAAGTGTTGCAGTTTATCAGCTGCTACAATGGAAGGTAAGAAGAGAAAAGTTGACAGCGAGAATAGGCAGTTCTTATCAGAATGGACTAATAAATATTTGTTCATACTTCCAAATCGAGCTGTTGCCGTACCCGTATGTTTGATTTGTCAACAAACTGTATCTGTTGTCAAAAGTGCGAACGTTAAACGCCACTTTGAGACCAAACACAAGTCCTTTGATACAACATTTCCAATCGGCAGCAATCTACGCAAATCAAAAGTTGATTCCTTATGTGCCAGTTATTCAACTTCCACTAAAATATTAAATCGAGCCATGACAGCACAAGAACAGTGTGCAGAAGCTTCTTTGCGCATTCCATGGACTCTCGCAAAACATATGAAACCTTTCACTGATGCAGAAATAGTAAAAGAATGCATGTTAGAGGCAGGGAACGCATTATTTGAAACCAAACAGGACGTTGTTGACACTATTAGTCGCATTCCACTTTCTGCAGCCACAAATACTAGAAATACAGAGGTGTTAGCAGATGAAAACAATGAAATTTTAAAACAGGTTTTGGTGGCTAGTGAAAGTTTTGCATTGGCCATAGACGAGTCATGTGACATCACTGATAAGGCCCAGCTATTAGTTTTTGTGAGATTTTTAGATAACACTAAAGGGCAGTTTGTTGAAGAACTTTTAAGTATTATACGAATGGAAGGTCAAACTCGTGGAGAAGACTTGTACAAAGTGTTAATGGAGTTTTTTGAAAATACTGATTTAGATTTGAAAAAGTTAATATCCGTAACAACAGATGGTGCTCCTGCAATGGCTGGGAAAAACAAAGGTTTGGTTGGTCGTATACAAACCGATCCGAAATTCAATGAAAGTGTACTATTCTACCATTGTATTGTTCATCAAACTATTCTGTGCTGCAAACTGAGTCCTCCTCTTGAACGTAAAATGCAAGTTGTAATTAAGATCATCAACTTCATACGCTCCAAGTCATCACTACGCCACTGCGAGTTCAAAGCCCTTCTTGAAGAAACTAATGCACATTTTGACGATTTGGTTCTTCATAACAATGTTCGGTGGTTGAGTAAGGGTTTGGTCCTTCAGCGGTTTTTCCAGTCATTGAAGATATAAAGGTTTTTTTGTCTGAGTGTAATGAAGACATTGCAAGTGAATATTTAGGCTTTCTACTTGATACAGAGCAGAGTGTAGCGACAATTGCCTTTCTAACAGATATCTTCAGACATCTGAATTTGCTTAGCTTGAAGCTGCAAGGAAAAGGACTGCTTGTATGTGAACTTGTGTCGGAAGTTAGGAGTTTTTGAAATAAGATTGGTATCTGGTGTGAAGATATCACTGATGAACGGTTGCACTTTCCTAACCTCAAATCTATCTGTGCTGAAACCAATGATATTGATATCGAACCATTTGAGAATTTCTTAAAAGACTTAAAAGTTGAGTTTGAAAGTAGATTTTCTGATTTTGGGAAAATAAGAAATGTTGTACAAGTTTTGAACAATTACTTCTCTTTAAAACCCAATGGTGACAGGGCGAGTGAAGCAACGCAAATTTTTCAGTCAAGCAAAGCTGCCTTGCAAATGGAGTTAGTTGAGTTTCAAGAAGACATCGGCTTGAAGAACAAATTTAGTGAAATCCCCAAAGACCTTTCTTGTGACCAGTTTTGGATTCAGCATGTAAGTGCAGAAAAGTACCCAGAATTGAAGAAATTGGCAGTTCAACTATGTACAATGTTTGGCTCAACATATATGTGAGTCAGCATTTTCTAAAATGAACTTTATTAAAAACCGCTTTAGATCACGCCTGACAAACAATCATCTCAACAACTTGATGAGAATCAGTTTTACAAATTCAACTCCAAACTTTAAGAACGTTGTTGAAAGTAAAAAGTGCCACTTTTCTCATTAAAATGTGTTTTATAACAGTTTCGACTTTTTTGTTCATCTGATTTTCATTTCATTACACATACATCACATTATTTCAATGATGTATTTTTTAAATTTTGTTCTTACAATGTAATTTTTATTTAAAGGTGTCTTATGATAATAAACAATTTTCAGTACTTCTGTTTGTTAAAATTTGTTACCAAGGTTTCCTTCAGTTAGAAAGAAAAAACGTAATAATAATTTATTTTAATTGATGAAGTAGAGACGTCGCATGTTACTTTTAATTTGTTAACACTAAAACATATAGCGAAGGAAACTATCCGGCCCGCGGCGGACTTTAGAAAATCCAAAATGGACCCCGAACAAATGTAATTGAGGACTACTGTCCTATATATAGTACACCCCAAACAAGTTCATTCTTATCGGTGCAGTAAGTTAGAGCGTGGTAAGAGTGTCTTTACCTGTTGGTCCTTTAGTGAATGTTGACTGTTAAAAGTTGTGCCGTTAGCTAATACAAATATTTAGTATAGTTTTTATTTGTTGAAAATTGCTGTTTTCAAGATGTCAGAGTACGTACCAAATTTTTTAACGTAAGTACATTTTATATTACTTTTTTAAATTTATAACACCTTTTTAATATTCTTTTTGTTAGCTTAAAATATGTAACTTTCAGACTTTAATTTAACCAATTGACTAAAATAAACATATACACATTATTTTGTTGCATAATTATTGCTGTCCTACATGTAGGGCATTAGGAATAAAGGCTACTACTAATTATAATTGGCAGAAAAAACATAAAACATGTGCGGTTTATTTTAGAGGATTTACACTTCATGAAGCGTTATCAATGATAGAGGACGATGATTTAGATACTGATTCCATTGTATTGCTACCACCTAGCAATGCATGCGATGACGTTACGGATGAGGATTCCGGGGCTGAAGACTATGTGGACATCAATAATTTGCCTGCTTCCCAAATGCAAAGCCAAGTGGAAATAGAAAGTTCCAATAAATATGAAGATTGGTCGTCTGAAGATGAATAGCCCTTAGCTAGCTATAAAGGACCACAGTTATCAAAAAAAAAAAAGAAAAAAGTGTAAAATTACATTCGAGAGAATTTGCCTGTGCACGATAACTCATTCTCTCAGAAAGATAATGAAAGTTCTCTTGATCATGGCATTGCTCCCATGCAGTTCTTTAGTAAATTCTTTGATCAGGAATTATTCAACTTCATTACAGAAGAAACCAACAGATATGCAGCACAGAAAAATAAAATAATAAACTTTGAAGTGTCTGAAATAAAATGTTTTATTGGTGTACTAATTCTTTCTGGGTATGTCGATCTTCCACGTAGACGAATGTTTTGAGAAACCTCTACAGACACACACAATAAATTAGTGTCAAATGCAATATCCAGGGATAGATTTGACCTTATTAAGTCAAACTATCATTGTTGTGACAACAGTAAACTAAATAAAACCGACAAATTTGCCAAGGTACGCCCTTTTTTTGATTATCTAAACAAAAAATTTTTGGAACAAGGTTTTCTTGAAGAAAATCATAGCGACGATGAGGCAATGGTACCATATTTCAGAAGGGATAGTTGTAAACAATATATACCGTAAGATGGGGTGACTTTGCCTGCAGTGGTGACTTTGCCATTCTACGCATGGTGTCATGTTTTGAAGATTGGTTCCTGAAAATTGTACTACCGTGGGCTCGAAACTTAAATGGGACAAAGGTGATTATAGGAGACCACTTGTCAAGCCGTTTGAATATTAATGTTTTATTAGAATGCCAACGTAATAGCATTAGATTTGTGTTCCTTCCTCCAAATTCAACGCACCTTACACAGCCCCTTGACGTGAGTTTTCTTCGGTCCCTGAAAGGGGCATGGCGAAGCATTTTAACAGACTATAAAATAAAAAACCCTAGAGATCGAACACTGAATAAGTCAAGTTTTCCCTCCCTTTTAAACCTATTGATTGAAAAAATTAAAATTAAAGAGCCTGAGATACTAAAAAGTGGATTTAAAGCAACAGGAATAAGTCCTATGAATCGAAACGAGGTTCTCAAAAAGATGCCCAATTATCGTGTAGAACAGAGATTGCAAGGACCAATTGATGAAACTTTATTAAACTATTTAAAGGAAACAAGGTCACCTAATCAGAACGTCCAAAGAGCAACGAGAAAGAAAATGGTACGCGTGGAGCCAGGTAAAAGCGTATCACATTATGATGTAATAAGGATGAACACAGAATTGCCAGTCACAGAAGCTGAAGAAATAATAGATGACGGAATTGATGAACATGAAGAAATGGTCACAGAGGAAAAACCTCAAGTAGAGGACTTCGTTGTTGTTAATTTCAAAACAAACAAAACTGTTAAACACTTTATAGGGAGAATTTTGAAAATCGAAGATGACATGTTGGAACTGAAATTCTTGCGAAAGAAACCGCACAATAAATTTGTGTTTCCAGATGCTGATGATGTTAGCTATATAGATAGAAATCAAATAGAAATGATATTACCCAAACCGAACAGCCAGAAGTCCAGCACACGGCAACTTTTTGAGTTTATAGCAGATTTGTCAAAGTTCAATTTGTAGTCCCTTGTATTATTTTGAATGAATTTAAATAAATGGTTTTTACTTAATAATGTACCAATTTTTGAAGAATTAAGAGTACCTACCTAATAAACTTTCCTATTTCCCCTTATTTTATCCTTCTGTACTTTAGGGATGGCAAAGACACCTCACGGAGTACCCTACTATGCCTTTAAATGCATTAATAAGCACTAGGCAAAGTCGCCCCAAAATGGGGTTGACTTTGCCAAATTTTCAAAAAATAAAAAAAAATAGTGCACATCAAAATTTAACTTTGATATTTGTAGGACTTCATGGTAAGATATAAATGTAACACATAGTTGGTTTTCGAAGTTCTTACTAAATTTTTGTAGAAAACCCAAAATTTGAGGCAAAGTCCATCTTACGGTAATTTAAGAGTATTATTAATTTGATTAAATACATAAATAAAAAGTTTACCTCGAGTAGGATTTGAACCTACATCTACTTTGCTGTTGTAGCTCTCTAACTAACTATCGAGATACAAGCCCCAATCGATGTAAATTTTGTTTTTATGTATCTAGAACTGATGTGAATTCTAAATATAACGAGATTAGTCAAATTACTTATAATTGAATGCGAGCCTGCAAGATCGCAAGGATTTACACATACCAAAGCAAAGTCAAGTGACTAGTATGTAAAACACTGTAATGCTTCAGTATCAACATTATTAATTTGTGTATGTTATATGTCCTATAAGCTTTGATTATTTACTTGTACAATTATAGTATTATTTTGTAAATACGCTTGTATTTAAAATATATGATTAAAATATTTGAACTGGAACATTTTAAACTTATTTTAAAAATAGCTAAGCTTGTTCTCTACAAACAGCTCTTTCTAAAAATATTTGGAAAGTTCATATAATCCTATACTTAAATAAAACTTAAAATAAGATAAAAATACTACATATTTACAAAAACTACTTCAGAAACAATTATAATTACTATTTACAAAAACTACTTCAGAAACAGTTATAATTACTATTTACAAAAACTAACTACTATGCCAATAAACATTTAAGAATTTATGTACTTTACAGCTGTTTTGAATTTTAATTTTTTTATACACAATTTTGACAGATCCATAAACTATCAGGAATGTCTTCTAATCCAACACACTCTAAATGATACCACTGTACTGTACAATTGTCGTTACAACACTCTATCATGGGCCGTCCATCATCAATTGCTTTGCAAGTGCACCATACACCAATGTTGTTGTGCAAAGTGAAGAATCGTCCTAAAATTTCAGGCATAACAACATCTTTATGGAAGCATAAAGCTTTAGATATATTTAGTTGCAAAAAATTGTCATCACATGTCGCTCTTTCAATAAAAACAAAATTGGGGCACCACAACACGAAATCACAGTATGATACTGTTGCACAAAACATTTGCAGCTGTGTTTGAAAATAATATGTGTGATTTTTATCCAACATTATATTAATTCCCTTTTTAATCAAACACGATTGGTTTTTGTTGGCAAAGTTTTCAATCGTGGCATCAGCAGATGCTAAACTGTAGGGACACTTTACTTCTAAACACCCACCATAGCAACAGTCACAATAAATAAGTCTGTCTGGTGACGCAGCAAGTTGTGGGTAGCTACTACTTATAATAAGACCTACTTTATTAATTATAAAACCTTTGTGTTGTCTCATTTGGTTAATATATGCACCAATGGCGTTTTTTTCATTACTTATACCCCACCGTGTTGCCTTTGTGCTGA
Organism: Vesta saturnalis; assembly: GCA_036346205.1. Lineage (NCBI taxonomy): Eukaryota > Metazoa > Arthropoda > Insecta > Coleoptera > Lampyridae > Vesta > Vesta saturnalis. The sequence continues at coordinate 579,642 of JARFJB010002464.1, read as the reverse complement.
AAGAAACTTTGTGGGGATAACAAATTGACTTCAGCAACGATATCTATGGGATTTGTAGTGATGTCCTACAAACACTTTTAAAATGTGATGCTGTAATACGACCAGCCCGTTGCTGAAACCACACGGAAGATGCATGTTGTTCTCTTGTTACCTCTTCAATTTTATATTTTTGATCGTCATGAATAGAAAGTGATAAAGCTTCCCCCATTTCAATCAATTCAGTCAAAAACAAAGGTGTGTTGGCCTCACAAAACAGTTTTGTTAATGATGGAAATACTTCCGTTTTCTTAATTTCACTACAGAATGGCGGTACGACACGCATCAAGGCTGATGTACATCCTTTGTCCTTCAATTTTGTTAAAAATGTTTGTACATCTGTATGTTGACCAGGCAGAACTTTCGGTGGTACTTTAACAACCCGTTCTGGCCATTCCATCTCTGAAACAGGCACAATGGGCACTTTCTTTATAGTAGGTGGCAGCCAAGGTGCTTTAATGTCAGTGCACGAACGGTTTTCTTTTAATTTTGTAGCATATTCAGCTGCATATAGCACTGCAGCGACATGGCTGCATACCTCACCACTCCCTGCGAAACATAAATAATGAGCAGAAGAAACACCACCACTTCCTTCAAAAATGATCCACACCTTTAAGTTTGGCTCATTCATACGCTGTGAATGTTTAACCTGTCAAGAAAAGTATACAAAGCAAATTACAATAGGTGTATCTTTATATTAATCTGTACTTACTTCGCCAATCATCACTGTAAACTTATTAGAAAACTGCTTACAAGAAAGTTTTTGGACAAAACCTGCTTCGAAATACTTGTAAGCATCTAAGCTCTTATATGATTTAAATTGTTCTTTTGTATAAAAACTGTGTGTTAGCACTAAATATGACACTATATCTAAACTTGTAATCTCGGGAACAGCTTCCAGCTCAAAGTCTAAATCGTCTATACATAATGAAAAGGTGTCTACATTAATTACAGAAATTTTATTTATGTAGCGCGTCGCTGCGTCTTTTTCACGAGTTACTAGATCCTTAAGGTAATCACTTTGCTCCATAACTCAATATTTACATTATATTATATACAAACAAATTTATAAATACAAATAACTTTCTACACAAAAAGCATTAACAGTATAGAAAAAATGGAATGTTTGCCCCAAGGCGGTCATTTTTAAAGGTCTAGGGTCACGTGTTGTGGAATGACTAATTGCTGTTGGACAGCCAACTTTAAGGGCATGCCTATTTTTCACTTTATTAATCAGAGTTCTTCTTGGAATTCCATACATTTCAGATGCCTGTCCAGAAGTAAGACGTCCATTTTTTATTGCAGAAACTGCTTGCTGAACATTTTCTTCAGTATAATTTTTATAGGGTCGGGATCCCAACGGCTTTTTATAGTTTCGTGGCATTACGTACGTAAGCGTAAGAAAAATTATAATTGTGAACTTTATATCATGCATATTTGAAAACATTGCCATTGCCCAAAATAAATAGCAAAATTTATATTGACGGTACTTGAACCACATTTCTGCAACGTCAACCTAACTATCTTTAACTGACATGCATTTCAAATCAATGATATAAATAATGAAAATGTGACAAGTCTTAGTAGTTTACCATTTCGAAAATTAGAAAAGTTCTTTGTATTACTTACCTCTATATAAAGCACCTTATATTTAAAATGTTAATCACCGTCTTTTATACAAACCATCTGTCATATGTATTGATTGTATCACTGTGAAGTTGGATGCTATAAATACAACCGTTGCAATATCATGTCATTTTAAAGGCTGTGGCGCATGACCCGGCAATGTTGCCCCGGCTGGCAAAGTTACCCCAGTTGACGTCAACTGGGGTAACTTTGCACAAATTTTAAGGTTTTTTCAAAATATTTTTTTTTCTTAAGAGGAATCTGTCTACATTCCACATGTATGATACATTTATGTTTTTTCTGTGAAATTCTAAAATGTTATATAAAAAAATAGCACAAGAAATTTTTTTTTTGTTTTTGAAAATTTGACAATGTTACCCCACATTTGAAGTAACATTGCCAGCACATAAAAATCATCTAAAAATGCAATGTTAGTGCTTGTATGGGGCAACATTGCCATAAAAAACATTCTTTTAAAGTTCCTGCGTAAGTATTGCCACATTTTCCGATAGCCAGGTACCTATTTAAGTTAAAACGCAGGAGAAGTAATAGAAAGTAAGAACTATGTAAATAAATGTACTTATGGATTAAGGCTTAAACAAACTTAAAGGTAGGAAGATCTATATCAAAATTTAAAAGCTGTCTTGAAGATGAAGTGTTTTTTGGATCCGGCAATACCTTTACAATTTCTTCCTTAGAGACATGACATATCTGGCACATCGGGAAAGAAGAATTTATTTTGCAATTTTTTTCTTAAGTATTTAACTTCATAAAAGTTCTCTTCATCTTTTGAAAGAATTTCAGCAACAAAATGCATTGCGCATTTTTTTTCGAGCAACTGGATTATGACATATTTTCCTTCGGTTAGGGAATCCTCATCAGTAATGTCTTCGTGCTGCAAATCAGTCAAGTCAGTATCAGTTTGAATTTGTTGCAGATCCATTTCAGTCTGACTGTCTTCCATACTTTCAGGCTCTTCCGTTCCTTCAGAGTTATTTGTTTGTTGTTGATCTACATCTTCCCAACTGAGAGATTTTCCAGGCTCAACTCGTATCATTTTCTTTCTCTTCACAGTGTTAGATGTTGATGGGCTCCTCGTGTCCTTTAGGTAACTAAGAAGGGCGTCATCTATTTTGCTTCCAGTCTCTTCAAATCTTTTCTGTGGCATTCTTTTGAATACTTCATCTCGATTTAAGGGGTAGATCCCTGCTGCTCGAAATCCATTTGTAATAATACTAAGCTCGTTCATTGTAATAATGTCCATTAATTGTTTAAGTAATATGGGAAAAGAAGATTTATTGAGCACACTATCTTTGGGGTTCCTCATCTTATAATTTTTCAATATTTTCCTCCAACATATTTTCAGCGGTCTAAAGAAAGAAATGTCTAGTGGCTGTGTTAAATGTGTGGAATTTGGCGGAAGAAATACAAATCGTATATTATGCCTCTGGCATTCCTTTAAGACTGATATATTTAAATGGGAAGACAAATTATCTCCCACTAAAACTTTTACTCCTTCAAGTGCCTTTGCCCAGGGGATCACAATTTTTTGAAACCAATCTTCAAAACGGTATGAATCAAACCAGCCTGATTTGGATGGGTTGTATCTGGTATTTTTAGGTCCCCCAATACACCAAGCATCGTACAGCCTTTCAGCTTTATATACTACATATGGGGGTAACACATTACCAGCTTCTGTCGAGGCAAACATTATTGAAATTGACGTTTTAGTAAAATTTAAAATCCTTTCTGGGTACTTGGTACTTCTTCTAAAGATACATTTGTTAGATCCTGGTTCGTCAGAGACATTCGTCTCGTCGTAATTAAGAATGTTCATGGGTGGCACATTTTCCAAACTTTGTTCTAAATTGTGAAAATAATTGTTTCTTTCGACATCTGTTTTTTCAGCCCGAACCTTCTTAATATTTTGGCAATGACGATGTGTCAACCGGTCTCTATGTCGTTTTAGAAATAAGTAACACCAATCTTCGCCTGGCATATTATTTGAAAACTTTTTATGTGAATACCTTCTTTATCTAAGTATGATTTTAATACTATTCGGAGATCTATCATCGAGAGAGGACAGCCAAATTCTGCACTGGCAATTAAGACATCAACTAAGCTTCTCTCAACGTTTAAAGCAATTAGGCATTCCAACAACCTGTCAAAAATTTTCAAAATGGCCGACGTGGGGCAAACAAACTAGTCTTCCCATGTAAACAAATACGTATTGAACGTGATTTTTAGTTTTGTATTGAGACAATTTGAAATACTTTTGTAGTTTTAGTGGCAATTCAATAGTGTTAATTAGTGTTAGTTATAGCTTCGAATGTAATATAGACCGGCGTTTTAATATAATCGTAGACAGTTTACAAAAACAGAATTAATTTTAGTTTTAAGTTCGCGTATTTATTTTTAGTGTTTGGTGTTTTAAACTTTTATTTTAAACAAACACATATTCACCGTGAATTTTTACTTTTGTGTTGGAACAATTTTAAATACTTTTGTAATTTTAGTGGCAATTCAATAGTTAATTAGTGTTAGTTATAGCTTCGAATATAATTGTAATATAGGCCAAAGTTTATACTTAATCATAGTAGGTAGCAGACCGTTTACAAAAACAGAATCAATTTTAGTTTTAAGTTCGCATCGGGGAAAGTGTTCCACAATGAAACAAAAATTGCCTTTTTTTATTTTGTATTGTTGTTTCAACATTTTATTAGTTTTTTTTTACTTGAATGTAAAGCTTAGCATGTGCACTAATAAAAGTGTTCTTTGTTCAGCTAAAACATGTTTATAATTTTTTTTTAAAAATCCAAATTTTGTTTCATTGTGGAACATTTTCTGTTCCACAATGAAACAAAAAATAAACTAATTTAAACATTTGGAAAAAACATAATAAAGAACTTTATTTTAACCAAAATACATTAGCGCAATTCGAACATAATACGGAACAAAGAACTAATAAATATTAACGCACATCTAATGATCCAAAATGAATTTCAAACTTGTACAGCGCTTGTTGACGTTTAGTTGTTCGCAGTTGAACGTGTTGCTTTAAAATCATTTTAATATGTTCTTCTGGAACTAGAGCGATGTCCGGTTGATTAGGAAAAATAAAACTATCTCTGCATTTCATACTTCTTCTAAGAAAACTGACTTCGTAATCTTTCTTGTCCTTTAGTATCTTCGCAACATAAAACACTGTGTTTGGAAATTGTACTAATACAAAATTCCCAGGTTTTGGACGTTCCGTCAATTCTGGAAAAGGATCAGTTTCGTTATCACTGATATCCAAATTCTCAGATGAGTTATCGTCGAGTTCTATCTCACTCTCCTCATCAGACGATTCAACTAGCTTTCTTTTTCCTCTGTTTTTTGTTTTGGTTAACTGACATTTTCGGAATTTTTCCATGGCCTTCTCTTCGATGGCATTTTTTTCTGGCGTATCAGTAGCAATTATACTTTTTTTTTCTCGATCTTGATTTCTGCTTTAAGTTTACTGCTTTAGGATACCCTTTTAACTCCGTGTTAAAAAATAGAATAATATATTTTAAAATAGAAATAAGGCTGTAGAAAAAAATGAATGTTGTTGCTAATAGAGAAGTTGTTGCTAATAAAATAAAGTGAAGTTGAATAAAAAAATATATATGAAAAAGACATAAAAAGATTCTTTTTTGTGTAATAATTAATTAAACCAATATTAATCAACTAATGAAAGACAATTTAACTGGCGACCTATACTATCGAAGGAAGAGTCTCTGTCTGTAACCTGGTCCTTCAACAAAAATAAAATTGGTGAAGACAGATTTTTTAATTAATACCAACAAGTCTTTCTTAACATAAAATTTGGTCCTTCGAGCCGGATCAAAGAAAAATAGAATATTTAATTTTTCAGAATCAAAATAAGTGTAACTGACATTTGTCAAATAATACACGTTAAGTCAAATTCTGAAAATACGAAGGTTCTAATTATTTGCTCCCAGATTACTTACAAAGTATAATTTAAAATAAGTTAAATCTGAAGCGATAAAACAAGAAAATAAATTGGAGAGGATGGTTTTGGAATTTTTTAAAGCCAAATAAATTCTAACAAGAAGCAATCTAAAATCATTCCACTAAATTAAAACAAGAAAAAATTGGATCAAGAGGTAATCCAAAGGACATTATTCCATTAAACTAAGAATACGAAGGTACAAAAGAATAAACGGAACGAAGTGGTAATTTTTCATATAAGTACCTAGCAGTAACCTTGTAAATTTGTTTTGAGTTTCTGTATTGTTAATCAATTTAAAATGAAAGATTTAAAGAAACTCAAAGCATCTAGAAAAATAATTAGAAATAATATTTTAAGCTTTGAACAATTTGTAAACAATTTTATTTCTTCAGATGAAGAAATCAGTAGTATAGAACCATTAATTGTTCGAAAAGAATTACTAATTTCTGAATTTAAGAGTTATCAAGATGTCAATTATGACATTTGTGCACGTAATGAAACTGATGAAGATAATTACGATGAAATTTTAAATATTTATTGTGACACTCTTGTAAAAATCAATGAGTTTGTAAATAGGTTTAACAAAAGCAAGTCAATTCCTCCTTAGGTGATATGTCAAATGAAGGAGCAAATAGTTCTAACGTAAATATTTGTGATTTAAATCCTTCAGTCAAACTTCCTAATTTAGAAATACCTACTTTTTCGGGGAATAACATAACAGAATTTAAAGCGTTTATATCCTTATTTACGGCAATCATTGATAAAAATATAAAGTTATCAAAGGTGCAAAATTATTTTATTTATTAAAATATCTCAAAGGAGATGCAAGAACATTAATAGATAAACTTCCCTTAATTGATGATAGCTATGATAAAGCTTTAAGAATGTTAAATGAACGTTTCGATGACGATTCAATTCTTACTGCTCAATACATTTATTCCTTAATTGATTTGCCTGCAGTTACAAAAGGTAGTTCACAACAATTAAGAGATTTTATTAAACACGCTAAACAATTAATCGGTGCACTTGAAAACTTAAACCAACCCGTTTCGGAGTGGAGTGTCATATTAGCTCACATATTTTTAAGGAAATTGGATAATAATACAAGGCACGCATTTCAATTGGAGAAATGTTCTAAAGAAATACCTTCAATGGATAAGGTTTTAAAATTCATTGAGGACAGAGCTGTAGCTTTTGAAGCGTCAAATATTTTAAATTCAATTGACAGTAACTTTAATGAAAACAAAAGAAAATTCGTGACAAATATTACTACTAATAATAATAATAACTGTAGTTTTTGTTCTAAAGGTGGTCATCAAATTTTTCAATGTAAAAGATTCAAATTATTAAAAGTAAAAGAGAGAATTAACTTTGTTAAAAATAATGCACTATGTACATTATGTTTAAAAACTCATAGCACACATAAATGCAAATTTACTAATAATTATAAATGTAAGCACTGTTCTGAAGCACATAACAATTTACTACATGATAATGACCCAAGTACACCATTCACCACACAAGAAGAATCTATCAATGAACAAACAACTCTTCACACAACGAATACAACAAAAAATGTATTATTACCAGTAGTTAAAATTAAAATTTATGATTCTAAAGGTATGCCTTTTATAGTAAACGCTTTACTAGACTCAGCGTCACAAACATCGTTTATCACTAAAGAATTGTATGAAAGGTTACATATTGATGCTTTCAAAAATGATGTAAATATTGTTGGAATTGGCAAAATTAAAACTACGTCCAATTCGACTATTAAAGTGAAATTGTTTTCTTGTGTTATGAATTTTAGCATTAATGTTACTTGTGTAATTATTCCTACAATTACTAATAAGCTACCGACATTTTATTTTAACAAGCAAGATATAAAATTGCCTGACAAGTTGCCATTAGGCGATCCAAATTTTAACATACCTGATAAAATTTCAATACTGTTGGGTGCTGAAATTTTTGCATCTGTAATGCAACCAGGTTTTCTACAAATACCAAATAGTGAAGGTAAATTAATAAACACTAAGTTTGGTTATGTAGTAATAGGTAATATACAGGATTTGAATAGCAATAAAGAAACTTCATCAATTCTTTCATTTTCTTCAATGGTTTCTTCCTGTAACAGTACCTATAAATTAGAAAAACTAATGAGTAATTTTTGGCAAACTGAAAAGGTTCCAGAATTATTTTATGAGCGAACATCAGAAAATGATTATTGTGAAGAAGTATTTAATAAATCTTTAATTCTTGTAAATAATCGGTTTCAAGTAGATCTTCCGCTAAAACAAGACATTACTAAAATTCACCTTGGTAATTCATATTTAAAGGCGTCCAATAGATTTTTTATTGGAAAACGGTTGCATCAAGATGAATTACTTTTTAGAATACAAAAATTTATAAATGACTACTTAGAATCAGGTGATGCAAAAATTGTTGATTTCAATATATATAAACACAGATTGGATTCTAGTGCTTATTTTTTAGCTCATCATCCAGTTATCAAAAATGATAAAAGGACAACAAAAATAGGAGTAATTTTTGATGGTGGGTTAAAAACAGATCTTAAGCGATCTTTAAATGGCGTATTACTAAACGGTCCAGTTATCCAAAAAGACCTTTTTGACATTTTAATATCGTTCAGAATGTACAAGTACGTAATGATAACTGACATTAAACAAATGTATAGAAAAATCCTTATTAATGATAAACAAAAATGTTTACAGAATATCCTTTGGAGAGAGGACAAGGATAGTGAATTGCAATGTTTACAACTTCAAACAGTTACTTGGGGTTTAAAATCATCAGCTTATATAGCAGTGAGATGTTTAATTGAGTTAGCTAAAATATATGAAAGCCAATATCCATTAGCCTCAAATGCTATAATAAATAATTCTTATGTCGATGACATTCTTTGTGGTTCTAACAATTTAGATGAAGCTAAACTGCTTCAGTTACAACTAATAGAATTGCTTAGACTAGGTAATTTTCAATTGCACAAATGGATTTCAAACCATGATTCACTTTTAGTAAATATTCCCAACGAAAGCAGATACTTTGAGGAAATTAATTTACAACGTGAAAATGAAAATTACATAAAAACCTTGGGATTAACTTACGATGTCTTGAAGGATTCTTACATAATAAAGTGCCCTACATATGTTAATATGAACGAATTTTTACAAAACGCAAGGTTCTTAGTTTTATTGCAAAATTTTTGATCCTATGGGGTTTTTGGGTCCTGTTATAACTAGAGCAAAGGTAATTATGCAGAAAATTTGGATAGCTAAAATTTCGTGGGACGAAAATTGCCATCTGAGCTAAATGAAATGTGGGTAGAATTTGTTAAAAGTCTAAATAAATTGCCACCTATTGAGATTAAGCGTGATTTTAATTTTAACGTTACAAAATCCATAGAATTGTTTGGGTTTTGTGATGCCTCTAACATTGCGTATGGTTGCTCCATTTATTCTAAAGTAACTACTTATAATGGTAAAGTTTCAACTAAATTAATTTGCTCAAAATCCAGAATTTCCCTTTAAATGAAAACTTACAATTCCAAGAGCTGAACTAAACAGTGCTTTGCTCCTATCAAAGCTAATGAAAAAAATTGTTTCATTATTCTCAACATATACTTTAAATATTTTCTTATTTACAGATTCAAAAGTAGTTTTATGTTGGCTTAAATCGTCTATATTTAAGTTGAACACTTATGTAGCTAATAGGGTTTCAAAGATTCTTGAGTTAAGTAGACCATTTAAATGGAATTATATTGAAAATCATTTAAACCCAAGTGATTTGATTTCACGAGGAATAAAACCTCACTTAATCGTTACAAATGATTTGTGGTGGAATGGTCCAAAATTTTATTGGACAAAAATATTGAATCACATTGTAGTGAAGAAATTTATTTTCCAGAAATAATACCAGAATGTAAAGTTAATGTTTTAATAAATCTGCAAATTGAACCATTAAACATTTTTAAGAAAATTTCAAATTTGTTAAAATTGCAACGTATAATTGCATTTGTAATTCGATTTTTGCATAACTGCAAAAACCCTCTCTCAAGAAATGTTGACCTTTTAGACCCTAATGAACTTAAAAATGCATTAATGATCATTATTCGTGTTGAACAGTCTAGTAAATTTCAGCAAGAAATTGGAAACTTAAAGAATAATGTGCCTATAACTTCTAATTTAAAATATCTGCATCCGTTTTCAGATAACAAAAATATCTTAAGGGTTACTGGCAGATTACAAAATGCCCAAGAAATAAGTTTTTCACAAAAATTTCCAATAATTTTACCAAAGAATAGCCTCATTACAGATTTAATAATTAGATACGAACATATACGTTTATTGCATGCAGGTCAAAAACACGTCCTTGCAAGTTTAAATAGGTCTTACTGGTTGATTAGTGGGTCTAGTCAAATTAAGAAGATTATTCATAAATGCGTAACATGTTTTAAACTAAAAGCGAAATGTTCTGAGCAACTCATGGGATCGTTGCCGTACGATCGTGTTAATGCTTCAAAACCATTTTTAAAGACAGGAATGGATTTTTTTGGCCCATTTTCTATAAAAAACTCATATTTAAGGAAAAGCGTAGAAACAAAAGCCTACGTTTGCCTTTTTGTATGCTTCACAACTAAAGCAGTTCATTTAGAACTTTGTTCTGATTTAACAACTAAAACATTTATAGCGTGTCTAAAAATATTTATTTCGCGAAGAGGAAGACCGGTTGTTTTATACTGCGATAACATGTCCACATTCAAGGGAGCACACCGCGAACTTAATAAAAATTTTGAAATCTACCATAAGGAAAATCGCGATATAATACAAAATACTTTTTCTCCAGAAGGTATTAAGTTTAAATTTATTCCAAGTTATTCTCCAGTATTTGGAGGGCTATGGGAATCAGGGGTAAAAAGTTCTAAATACCACCTTAAACGTGTTATTGGAGAAAAAAAATTAACATATGAGGAATTTAATACAATAATTATTCAAGTAGAAGGTATTTTAAATTCCGTCCAATTACTCCACTATCACAAGATGTCAACGATCTTAGTTATTTAACTCCGGGTCATTTTTTATTGGGTGATAATGTAAATTATATTCCAGAAAGTGATATAACCATGTTACCCTCAAATAGATTAAAATCTTGGCGTATATGTACTCAAGTACAACAAAATTTTTGGAAGGCTTGGCACAAAGATTATTTAAATCAACTTCAAAACAGGTTTAAGTGGTACAAAAATCATTCTAATTTTAAAAAAGGTATGCTTGTATTGCTTAAAAATGGAAATTTACCATCTCAAAAATGGCCATTAGCCAGAATTGTTAAAGTATGTCCAGGAAAAGACGACAAGGTTAGAGTTGTAGAAGTAAAGACTGCTTTTGGTAATTTTTTACGCAGTGTCACAAAAATTGCTGTATTGCCATTTAATGATGAAAATACAGATTAGTTTGATTACGTTCGAAATTACTATTGTTTAATTATTTGTTTTTAAGTTTCATTTTGTTAATCGGCTGTTCAAAAAAGGTATACTTAGTAATAACAAATGTAAAATTAGTTTAATATAACATCATGTGATTTTAACACACTTCTGAAATAAATGTTAAATTACTAAAGATTTTCTTGTTTGCTCTCAGGAGTATGTTAAAAAATAGAATAATATATTTTAAAATAGAAATAAGGCTGTAGAAAAAAATGAATGTTGTTGCTAATAGAGAAGTTGTTGCTAATAAAATAAAGTGAAGTTGAATAAAAAAAAATATATGAAAAAGACATAAAAAGATTCTTTTTTGTGTAATAATTAATTAAACCAATATTAATCAACTAATGAAAGACAATTTAACTGGCGACCTATACTATCGAAGGAAGAGTCTCTGTCTGTAACCTGGTCCTTCAACAAAAATAAAATTGGTGAAGACAGATTTTTTAATTAATACCAACAAGTCTTTCTTAACACTCCGCAGGTGACATAAAAGTGCTTGTAGAAGTGTTCGGTGCTAATTCTTCTATGGAGTGTTCACTACTTTTATTTTCCAAAAGTACCACTTCAGGTGTGGGAGATTTGTTTTCATTTTCTCTGATCTCACTTATATCTGTTTCATTCAACAATTCTCGATCTGTAACTTTAGATATGGCAAAGTCATCATCTGAGAAAACATTTTTGTTGAAAGGGAAAATACCAGATTTTTTAAAACCAGACGATATATTAGTAGGTGTCATAGCCTTTTCGAAAGCTACACCTACGCATTCAGCAACCTCGTATATAGTGAGTGGACCGCCAGGATGCCGTAGTAGCCACGATTCCACTGCACTGTTATAAAACGATTTAAAAGGATAAAACACTGTTACATCTAATGGCTGAAGCCTATGTGAGCAATGTGGCGGTAGGGTCAAAATAGTAACTCCATTGCTCTTTGCTAACTCCAGTTCATAGATGGACAAGTGGCTTTCATGATTGTCCATGATTAAAACCGATGGATTATCTAAATCGCTAGAGCTATGGCGTATGAAATGTTTTACTACCTCGACAAACAGTTCTACAGTTATCCATCTAGATGACGACGCTAAACCTAATGTGGCAGGTGGAGCTCCATGTAGCATATGCTCTTTAAATTTCTTACGTGGAAAAATCATTGCCGGTGGTAAAAATATACCATTCGCACTTATTATACAACAAGTTGTAATTAAAATTCCCCGTTCAGCACTGGTGGCAGAATTAACTTGCTTAATTCCTTTTTTTGCAACTATCTTCCGCGGCTGCTGCACGGTAGTGGTCGAGGTCTCATCCAGATTAAAGACACGTGTTCCATTTGCAAATAATTCATTACGACTATACACCAACTCAAGGTTTTCAAAGAATAAACCTACATTTTGTTTATTGAAAGATGTCATACGAGATAAGCTACATGCTTCTGGTTGGCGAATGCTTAAATTAGGGTGACGATGCATAAACCCATGAAGCCATTCTATTCCAGCCTTCTTATTTTTTCTCCAAGAAATAGGCATTTTCTTTATAATTTGCAACTGCTAGTTCATAAGCTAAATCTCGTATGTCCTTCCTTGATTTACCACAACACATTTTTGCGCATTGTATGGCATAATCTGCTATGGTTTGCTCTTCGACAGCGGTAAAAATTTTTCTGCATGCATAATTGGGAGTCATTCTAATGAGAGCCTGATCCTCAGAATTCTTTTTCTTTTTAACATACCGATATAACGTAGGATACTTAACACCACTGCGATCTGCTGCTTCTCGTAAAGGAAGTTTTTCATTGATAACTAAATTAACGGCAGTTTCCATTGCTTCCCGACTAAAATTGCCTTTTTCTGTTTTTCTAGTTCTACCCCGCGCCATTGTGCTAGAAAACAAAAATTAAATCCTTATTCTTTATAGTTCAGAAAACAGCTTCGAAAACTTTCTGTTCCACAATGAAACATGTTTCATTGTGGAACAAGATTTTTGTTTCATTGTGGAAAATTAATAGCGTTCAAAAATTTGAATACTCAAGCTAAAACACGTTACCTACGCCACTGATTACAATCAGATAACCTAATATATACAACCCTATAACTAGTAGCTATTAAACAATTCGCCTCAACCAATACGTTTTTTTGTTACGCTAATGGTAAAATGATGTATAAAAATATTTACCCAGGTCAAGAATTCGTTTTTTGGCCACTGAATGCAATTAATTGTATTTCTTAAAAATCAACACAAGTAAACACTGCGCCACTCTTATGCGAGCTGTACTATTTGGCGGCGAAACTAACTGCGCGCGTATTTCAAAATTATTTACGTTGTTTCACTGTGGAACATGTTTCATAGTGGAACACTCTCCCCTATTTATGTTTAGTGTAAGGTGTTATAAACTTTTATTTTTGCAAGTTGAAGAAATAATTCTGAGTAAGTAGTTTTTATTGTGTTATCAAACAAATTATAGTATTCATTTTTTGTTGTAAGGAAAAAAGATGCCTCACACTTGCCTGGTAGTCAAATGTGGAAGTAGATCGAATAGAGACCCGGTTTCATTTTTTTCTGTTCCAGCAATTTTAAAATTTAAACACAGATCAGATTTGAATAAATTATCACTGCAACGTAGAGAACGATGGATAGCTGCGATTAAACGGAATGATCTAAAAGAATCATATTTAATAAATCAAAAAGTATGCAGCAAACATTTCATAACTGGTAAATATTTATTAATTTTTTTAAACGTCACAATATGCCTTTGTATTATATAGGAAAACCTGCTACATTAGAAGATCATCGATCATCCGGATTGGGTACCATCACAAGATATGGGGCACTCGGCAGGAGCTGTAATGAAGAAAGTCTGTGATGTGACTAGGATAGAGCGTCTAGACAGACGCAAACGTAAGAAGATTGATGAATCATGTGACCCATCTTCGGTCAGTACATATACTTCCGTTAGTTAGGGTATTGTAATCAATTGTAATCAAAATACTTCTAAATAGTTTCATTGAATCATACTGAACAAGCCTTTTCAAAGTTGTAGTTGAATGCTATGCAGTATGTATGTTATTTTAAAACCACTGATATTATTTTGTGTAAATTTAATAATAAAACTTTTTGTTTTGTTTAGAGTGCAGATCAAATAGTTGAAGTACATGAAAATGTTCACGAGGAATCGGGTACTAACAATAAAGGTGTACAAACTGATCTTGTAATGGAAGATTTATGCAGGGATATGCAAAATTTAAGTTTTGCTTCTGAAAAACTCGCTGCATTGGAGAATCAAATCCAAGAACAACGTTTCACATTACAGACTTTTACCGAAAATGATAGTAAATGCAAATATTACACAGGTCTTACTTTCCCCATATTGGAGACATTATTTGACCATGTTCAGGAATTTATACCTTACCACAATAATACTGGTTTAAGTCGATCATCGCAGTTAATTATGACGCTTATGAAATTAAGATTAAATTTAGATTTTAAGGATTTAGCATTTAGGTTTAATATTTGCAATAGTACGGCCTCTAATTATTTTGAGACAGTAATCGAGGTTTTGTACCAACGTTTAAACCTTTGCTTCCTAGTGGGCGCAGGTTGAAGACACTTGAAAATAAATTTATATTTGTGTCTAGTGACTTCTAGCTGAGAACACCATCAATGACGTATACAACAAACGTGCCCCCACTATATTTTAACCGCAATCTTGGCGCGTAAACGTTTTCAAGGCATCAGAATTATTTGTTTGTGTAAGTGGAATGAGTAGGCGGATATTGTCAACTGTTTTTGTGACTAAATTAACATTGTACAAAGATGACTGGTAAGTTTTATCTGTATTTGTGATAAAAATGTTCTATTAGGCATTAGTAATGTTTTTTTGCATAATCCATGAAGTTTTACTATTTTTTATTGCAAATATGTGGTGTTTTCACCATGCGACCACTAGGACTTATCCCGATTTTTTTTCAGCGTTTGTGCCGCTTTTGAATATGGAAGCAGATGATCTTTTTCAGTATATAGATGAAATTCCTGATGGCAACATCAGTGAGTTAGGTGATGTTAGTGAGGATGATTTAGAAAATGAGGTTTTTACTAATTCTAATGAGCATTTTGACATAGAATCTATGCCAATGATTATAGATAATGAAATTCCTCTTGATAGTGACAATGATGATTTGAGTTCATGGGATAGTGACGACGAAGTTCCTCTTTCAGTAAGACGAGCTCAAGAGATTGCAAAAAGAACCATGTGGACTAAATCGATTTCAAATTGGCTCACAAATATAAAAATTTTTAATAAAACAACAGGACCACAGATGAACGATGCGATTGAAACCCCAACAGACATGTTTCTGCAAATGTTTCCAGAAGACCTTCTACAGGATTTGGTTTTTCAAACAAATTTATACGCGTTGCAAAAGACTGGTGGTAATACACACTCCTTTTCTCCTACTGATATAAAGGAAATGAAAAGTTTCATAGCTGTAAATTTGATAATGGGCATCAAACATTTACCGAGTTATCGTGATTACTGGAGCTCCCGATATGAACTTAGAGACCAATATATCAGTTCAGTCATGTCACGAGATCGGTTTTCATGGTTATTGTCCCACATTCATATAAATGATAACTCGCTGCAGCCTGGCCGGGATTCTCGGAATTTCGACAAATTGTATAAGTTACGCCCTTTGCTAGAAAAACTTTCTGAAGTCTTTCTACGTTGTCTAGATCCTAGTAAAAATCAATCTATAGATGAATCTATGATTCGTTTCAAAGGGCGAAGTTGTTTGAAGCAATATATGCCCAATAAACCCATAAAGCGAGGTTACAAAGTGTGGATTAGGGCAGATGAATCTGGTTACGCGTACCAATTTCAAATTTATACCGGAAAAGTAGGCAAGGTAACGGAGAAAGATCTTGGAGCTCGGATAGTGTGTGACTTGACCAGAGTATTAGTAGGCAAGGGCTATCACATATATTTCGACAATTATTTCAATTCTATTCTGCTACAAAAGAAATTGCAATCAGAAATGATTTACGCTTGCGGAACAGTTAGAAAAGGAAGGAAGGATATACCTACAGACTTTATTGATGACAAAAAACTAAAAAAAGGAGAATTTGATTGGCGCGTAAGCACTGATGGACTCGTCTGTCTAAAATGGATGGATGATAGATCCGTTTACTTTTTGACCAATTATCAAGTTCCGTCAACAGAAATGGCCAAGCGGAAACAAAAAGACGGTACTAACCAAGAAGTTCCTTGGCCGACAATTGTAAAAAAATATAATAAAAACATGGGATATGTTGACAAGATGGACATGCTAAAATCACTCTACGAAGTGAATAGAAAATCAAAAAAATGGTGGCATCGGATTTTCTTTTACTTCGTCGATTTGTCAATGCATTTATCCTATACAACAAGGAAAATGACTCAGCACAACTAAGTTTGAAAATGTTTAGGCTTTCGGTAGCATTAGGTTTAGTAGGAGCTCAGCAGAATTCTACAAAAAAAGGACGCCCATTATCTGAGGTAAACCATTTCAAATCCATAGTTCCCTTGGAAATTCGTCATGATGCTTGTGCACATATGCCTGTCCATGGCAAACCAAGAAGATGTGCTCTTTGTAGTAGTAAACGGGAACCCCATAAGTCCAGATGGCACTGTTCCAGGTGCGACGTTGGATTGTGTCTATCAGATAAAAAGAATTGTTTTTTAGAATACCATAGGAAATAAATTATGTAAAGATGCATTGGTAATAAACAAAATATTTTCCTGTAATTATTGCCTAGTGATTTCATAGTGAAGACACATCCCTAAAGTTTAAATCCAAACCAACAAAAAAAAAAAAATCTCTTAATTTGCCCTTCAAACATCATATTTAATAGAATGCACCAAAGTTTTGCCTTTTTTTTATTCAAAAAATAATTCCGGCCTCAAAGGGTTAAAATGCTTCATAGTTTGGCCAGACCGGGAAATTTTAAAACAAAATGTTCCGTCTTGTTTTAAAGAAGTGTTTGGAGATAAAGTGACAGTAATTATCGATTGTTTTGAGGTTTTTATTCAAAAGCCTGCAAATTTATTAACTTACGCACAATGTTGGTCAAATTATAAACACCATACTACTGTTAAGTTTTTGATAGGTGTAACACCACAAGGTACCATTTGTTTCATTAGTGACACTTGGGGTGGTAGGATTTCAGACAAACAGATTACAGAGCAATCAAACTTTCTTAATTTTATAGGTCCTAATGATGTTGTAATTGCAGATAGAGGTTTTTTAATTAATAATGATTTAAGTATACGTCAAGCAAAACTAGTAATTCCTGCATTTACAAGAGGTAAAAAACAATTTCATCCTGTAGAAATTGAAGAGACCAGATCAGTTGCTCATGTTAGAATTCATGTAGAACGTGCTATTGGAGTATTAAAAAATAAATTTAGAATTTTTAAGGACACCATACCAATATCAATGGTTTGTAACATTTCGGAAGATAATGTTTCAATTTTGGACAAAACTTTAGTTGTATGTTGTGCTTTGATTAATATATGTCCACCAATAATCCCAAATTAAATAATTGCAACTTAATTTTTGATATACTTTATTAACAAATGAAATATGTGGTACAATTGTTAAAAAAATCTATAACAAATCTAACAGTATTCCATTATGGTTTATTGAAAGTTACATGAAATATTACGTGGAAGGTGGAGTTTGAAGTGTACCTTTTATAAACTTTCATTATGAAATTAAAATGTTCTTCACTGAAGATAAACTTTTATACAGTTTTTCTTTTATTAATTACATTTTGTTATAATATATCAGTTTTATCATCTACCAGCACTTTTTTGACATTTAAAAAAATTCAGAAAAAAATGTATTTAAATGAATGCAACAAAATCACTATATTGTTTTTTACTATGATAAGACAACTGGGTCGGCCCCTTAATTTTTTTTAAATTTTTATTGATAAACAATGACAGCTTTTACAACATGAATTATAAATTAGAGAATTATGTAAATTATTATAAATTTTTGTTATGAACGAATAAGTTCAAAAGTAAATATGTAGGTACCTACAATTGAAGAAATGACCTCTACATTATCAAACAAAAAATATTTTTGTGTCTTTGACTTAAAAGATGGATTTTATCAAATCAAACTAGATGAAGAATCTAATAAAATATGTACATTTAGTACACCAATAGGGTGCTTTAGGTTTCTTAGAGCTCCTTTTGGGCTGAAGTCAATTCCAGAATTGTTTCAAAAGTTAACACAAAGATATTTTGGTGACATAAAAGGTGTTACTGTTTACTTTGATGATATTTTATGTGCTGCTGACACATCAGATGAGTTAACAAACATCATAAATAAAGTCATTAATAGGGCAAGGCAATATAATATAAAATTTAATCAACATAAGTTACAATACTATTTACCCGAAGTAAGATACTTTGGTTTAATATTTAATAAAGAAGAAATTAGGCCTAGCTCAAATCGAAGCCATTAAAAATTTAAAATCTCCAAAAAATAAAAAAGATTTGCAAAAATTTTTAGGAATGGTAAATTTTATAAGAAATTTTATACCTAACTTAGCAGAGCTTACTTCACCTTTAAGGCGCATGACTCCCATGGGAGTCACAGCTTTCTTTACCCATGTGCGCATGACTCCCATCGGAGTCGCCAGCCAAACGGTATTCAAATCCAGTGTTGCCAGTTCATAGGAATTTCCTTAAGATCTTAGGATTTTCTTAATCGCATTAAGGAAAAAGAATTAAGTCAAAATTTTAAGGAATTTTCTACGTTTCAATTTTTTTTTAGGAATTTCTCAATATTTTAAAGAATTTTTATATGGTAGTTGGTAAAACCTAAAGTGCACACAAACAAACTTTTATTACTCCGTTTGTATGACACATTTGAGTAAAATACCAGCACGCAGACGCAGATTTGTGAATTGTGATTTGTGAGTTTGTGATTGTGATGTGATTGTGACTTTGACTTGTCTGTTTTAGTTTGAATCTAAGTAAAGGGCACCAACTTTGACTACTTTGATTACTTAATGACAACACCTATTGAGAAGGTAGACTTTACACATCCACATAATTATGTACCAATTGAGGACTTGTATCTTGGTAGCAAGCTACACATGTTTCTAACATCTCACAAAACATTGGATAGTAATATTGTATTAGACTTCAAGAAAAGGTGTTTGTCATTTCTTCTCGAAGGTTGTCGGCAAATAAAAATCCGTTTTGATTTTAATAATGCACATGTGCAGTTAATTAAAGATTTAAGGATTTTAGATCCCAATTAGATACCGAATGGCGATTATTTAGAATGTTTGAAATTAATTTTGAAATTCCAACTTCTACAATTGCATTTTGGTCTAAGCTATCAGAACTCAAAACAGAATTTAATGAGTCTAGATTTCCCACATTATGCACATTCATGATCAATTTGCACTGTTTGCCGCATTCTAGTGCAGCTGCCGAACGCATATTTTCAAAAATTAATTTAAATAAGACGAGTATACGAAATAGATTAAGTAATGATAGCATTAGTGGTATTTTACACACAAAACAATTGGTGAATGGTTGGGGTAAAAGTATCGATGCTGCGTGTTATAATTTTGTTATTAATGAGGAGATTAAAAATAAACAGCTGTCATTCTTTGTGTATTTATATTTTTGTAAAATAAATAGTTATACTTCACAGAGTAATTTTCTTAAGAATTTTTCAAATATTTCAGGAATTTTTAAAATGGATTCTTAGGGAATTAATTTTTAACGTCTGGCAACGCTGTTCAAATCGACAGTATGAACTTAGCATTGCAAGTAACCGCACGTGCTTTGGTCAGGGTCTTTGTAACGGCTTGTTATTTACATTTTTACTCGCCGTTTCTGTTTTTTTAAATATTTGTTATTAAGATGGCGGAAAATGTGCAGGGTCCCTCAAACATTAAAAAGTGCAAATTAACATCTAGAAATCCTAATAAATTGACGGAAGAGGAACTTTTAGAAGCACTTATTTAATTACATTTTTTCATTAATTGCAGATGCTGAAATGTTGCCGCCTTCGACAGAGGTTGAAGATGGCGATGTAAACATTGTTCCTAACTGGACCGATATTCCTTCAGATCGTCTTTATACTTTTCCCTTTTCAAAGACTAATAGACTATTAGTACCAATTCCTGGAAATAATAAACCTATCGATTATTTCCGCATGATATTTGACGATGAGATCCTTGACCTGATGGTGAATGAAACGAACCATTATTCTGAAGAGGTGTTTTGTTCTGAAGGCGTTTCTGAGAATTCCAGAATTACAAGATGGAAGCCGGTTACAAGGGAAGAAATGTTAATATTTGTTTGGGCAAACCTTGAGTCACTTAATTAGGGATATTACCTCAATCGATCGTGAATCCAGTATATATAAGAAGAAACATAATGAACCTGTAAAAACTACGTACATATTGAATACTCGTTTGAATGATATCTCAAAAACTGTTGGTGATTTAGATTACATTATAGCAAGAGTCCCACAGATTACAACGACAATAATCTTATCTGAAAAAGACACTGAAAGATATCATGATGCAATAACATCCTGTTATACAGGAAGACCATCTCCATCTCTTATTAGCTCAGATGAACTGAAAAAACATTATCAAAACTGGACAAACCAAATGAGTGAAAACGGACTAATCACTACCATCAATCCAACAGAACTGATAACATCAACACCAATCAACAACTTGTCATGTCCATCAGGGTGATATTCAGCTCCTCTTATCTCTCCCTGGATCTTATCAAGACCATTCAGGAATCAAACCTTATCATGTCAAAACATTTCCAATCAAAATCAATGGTGAATTATATCGACACATTCTTGAAGATTCAAAATATGGCTTGCTGACAATGACAATAATTCATTCGCAGTCAATCACCATGAGAGATTATGTCCATCTCAGGATCCCCAATCCTTCCACTCATGTCCGATTCGTCGAAGAATTAAAGGCTCTAGAAGATAATGACACATGGCAGAGGATGAAGGGCGTGAAGATCAAACAAAAGAAAGACCAAAAAGAAACAAACATCTACCTACTTACCTTGATGATTATGAAGTTGATCTTGGCTGTTTAGCTTTGTTATGTGATTATTCGAACGTTCCTAAGTCGTATCAAGAGGCAGTTCAAAGTTCAGATTGGAATATGTGGAAAAAGTATGTCAATTATTTAAGATTAAAATCAATGATAACTAATTTAATGCTTCTTAGAATATAGTGCTCAATGATGAAATCCTCATGCGGAACTCAGCTGTTGTTCCTTCTGGATACTGTCATGGTCACTTCGTCCGAAAATGCAATGTATCACACGTCGTTGCAGAATGTTATTCATACTGAAGTCATCAAAGAAGCAAGAATGTTTGATTCATTCTTCCTAATCCCAATTCAAGTTCTTAGACCAGTTAGAACATTAAGTCCTCTCAGACAGCATGCAAAACCCAACTGTTCCGAATGTCAACATCCTCAATCATGGGCTCCACTAGACAACACAACAGACACATTGAATGAATTAGATTTATCAACTCTCACTCGCCGAAAGCGTTTCCTGGATCATGGTATCTTTCCCCTCGTAGGTTGGATCAATAAAAAAACAAGTGGAGTTGCTACCACATCAGATTTAGATGATCTGAAAGTTCAATCTCAATCTTTAACTGATCATGTCACTCATTTGAAGCAAATTGTTAGTGATCAGGGGCAAACCTTGAGTCACTTAATTGGGGATATTACCTCAATCGATCGTGAATCCAGTATATATAAGAAAAAAACATAATGAACCTGTAAAAACTACGTACATATTGAATGCTCGTTTGAATGATATCTCAAAAACTGTTAGTGATTTAGATTACATCATAGCAAGAGTCCCACAGATTACAACGACAATAATCTTATCTGAAAAAGACACTGAAAGATATCATGATGCAATAACATCCTGTTATGCAGGAAGACCATCTCCATCTCTTATTAGCTCAGATGAACTGAAAAAACATTATCAAAATTGGACAAACCAAATGAGTGAAAACGGACTAATCACTACCATCAATCCAACAGAACTGATAACATTATATCAACACCAATCAACAACTTGTCATGTCCATCAGGGTGATATTCAGCTCCTCTTATCTCTCCCTGGATCTTATCAAGACCATTCAGGAATCAAACCTTATCATGTCAAAACATTTCCAATCAAAATCAATGGTGAATTATATCGACACGTTCTTGAAGATTCAAAATATGGCTTGCTGACAATGACAATACAATAATTCATTCGCAGTCAATCACCATGAGAGCTTATGTCCATCTCAGGATCCCGAATCCTTCCACTCATGTCCAATTCGTCGAAGAATTAAAGGCTCTAGAAGATAATGACACATGGCAGATAATTGATTGTCCCGAAAATGAACCAATAATAAGCAATAGGCAGAGGATGAAGGGCGTGAAGATCAAACAAAAGAAAGACCAAAAAGAAACAAACATCTACCTACTTACCTTGATGATTATGAAGTTGTCTTGGCTGTTTAGCTTTCTTATGTGATTATTCGAACGTTCCTAAATCGTATCAAGAGGCAGTTCAAAGTTCAGATTGGAATATGTGGAAAAAGTATGTCAATTATTTAAGATTAAAATCAATGATAACTAATTTAATGCTTCTTAGAATATAGTGCTCAATGATGAAATCCTCATACGGAACTCAGCTGTTGTTCCTTCTGGATACTGTCATGGTCACTTCGTCCGAAAATTCAATGTATCGCACGTCGTTGCAGAATGGTATTCATACTGAAGTCATCAAAGAAGCAAAAATGTTTGATTCATTCTTCCTAATCCCAATTCAAGTTTTTGCTTTTTTTGCAAAATCCCACGAATGAGAAGTAATACTAAACAGTAAACTCGGTTAGTTCAAAAGGTCTCTTATGAAAATCGTTTCTTAATATACTATTTTGAAATCAATCAAATTTGACTTGATTTTGGAGATATGAGTTGAGTACAACTTAATTAGTATTTTACCACTCATCTTCCTGTTTTTGTGTGTCATTTACAATTTTATGCTTATTTTAAGACATCAATTATGGATTAGTTAAAAAGTTTAATCCTCATTTTACATTCTGGTAAAATACACAATTTTATTCTTAACGGTTAAATTATTCATTGATATAATAATGATCTTGTTACCTACAATACTTTTGCAGAATCTTTCAGAGAAATAGTTACAAATATTATCAATTCAAATGATTACAAACATACCGAAAGCTTAATAGTTTATTCATTTCTGGTTTACTTTAAGATCGTACAGTTGAGTAATTAATTGTGGATATATTTATTATTTCCGCCATTTTCGAGAGATGTTGAACGTCCATGCTAGACTGCTCTCGTTTTATCAAATATATTACGACCTTGAAAACGTTATAATTTAGTTATACAAATATATGTTGCTTTGATTAACAAAAAAAAATTAATTAAAAGGAAAACTAGGTTAGTTTGGTATTTAATGTGTTTACACCTGTCCCATGCATTATCATTTCTTTTGTATTTTAGATTTTTGTCAATGTGCCGACAGAAAAAAAGGTTCTTTACCTAGACCGCCTACAACGAATTAAGGGGACATTGTAAAATGTTCCGGCGTCGTGTACCGTCAGGATTTTATGGTTTAAGCACCCTTAAAATAGACAGCGTAAGTCGTGACGTCACTAAGGGTGTGTACTTTTTAAACCTTTTCAAACAAACCATCTTTGTGTTTAAATCGCCATAAGAGAAAGTTTAAAAGGTATTTTTCGTAGTGTTATTAGGGAAATAGGTGATTTAGTTGTAATATATGTGTATAAGAGACCTTAAATAGTATAGTTCGTTAGTTTGGAGTAATTTTTAGTGTACAAATATTTTGCAAAGTGCGTTTCAAATAAGGTAAGGTTATGTTTACAGTTTACCTAGCATGTAAACACAACTACTTTTGTATAACTCTGCTTTTATTTAATCCAAAACTGCACCACAGTGTTATTTGCATACATATATACATATGTACATGTTTCAGAAACAGAAATGGTTATGTGTTTTGTTCCTTTGTGCAAGCACTACAGCGAGCAGAAGATATGCAAGTTTTTAACCTTTCCTGTAAACCCAGAAGAACGGAAGAAATGGATAAATTTAATAAGGTATGTTACAGTGAAACTATATTACAAGTATTTTATACTTATTGACAAAAATTCTGGTTTCACAGACGAGCAGATCGAGATCCCTCAAAGCATTCGTTAGTGTGTAGTTGTCATTTTAAAAACGGTGAGAGAAAAAATGGGCCAACTATCTTTCAGCATAATTCCAAAAGAAGACTGGAATTTAGTTCACCAGAAAAACGGTTAGTGATTTACTAAAAGTGATACTTAATTTTAAGGTTTTTACTTATAGTGAAAGAACTCGCAAGCAACGGCAGGAGCCTGTGAGTGTTGAATGTGAAGGCATGCTGCAACAAGATGCCATCCCTGGAACATCCCAGACCATTGAAAAACGTGTCGTTAAGACTGCTACTGGAGCTGCGATTGAAGCAGAAAATTACTTTCTAAACCAAGACATTGTCACTTTAAGTAAACAGCTTGAAAATTTGAAAGTGTCATTTAGCTATGATCATATAAAAAGCAACGATGCCCATGTATTAATGTACACTGGCATACCAACGGCAGCTATTTTTGAATTGTTGTTTAACACAATGGACAAATTCAAGTTGACCTATTATTCACAGTGGAATGTAGAGAAAATTTCAAAAATAGATCAGTGTTTATTAACATTGATGAAATTACGGTTAAACTTGCCCCATGAAGATTTGGCAATTAGATTCAACTGTAGCAGGGCAACGATTACAAATATTTTTATGACTTGGGTGTCTGCACTACACGAAGTTTTATTTAAACAGTTGATGGCAATCATACCATCAAGGAAAAAAAATCAGAGTTGCTTGCCATCTGCATTTTTGGAATTTCCACACTGCAGAATAATATTGGACTGCACTGAAATATCTACAGCTGTGCCGAAGAATTTGGAAAAGCAGCGGTTAACATACAGCTCATATAAGCATTGCAACACATGGAAAGTGCTTGTAGGTGTTGCTCCAAACGGCGTAGTAACCTACATTAGTGACGCTTATCCAGGGTCTTTGTCAGACAAGAAAATTGTCCAACATTGTGGTATCCTTAACCAAATGTGTCCAGGCGACATGATTTTAGCTGATAAGGGCTTCCTTATAAAAGACATGTTGCCTGAAGGAGTAACCTTAAACATTCCACCGTTTTTAAGTACTCCTCAGTTCACAGAGAAGCAAGTGTTTGAAACACGAACAATTGCGAAGGCAAGGATCCACATAGAGAGAGCTATCGGCAGGATTAAGTGTTACAATATTTTGGACCGTATACCACAGACATTAATTGCACACACTTCTACTATTTTCCAAGTATGTGGAGCATTAACAAATTGGCAGTATCCATTAATCAAAGAAGTAGAGGAATACTATACCTAATTTGTTTTGTTTTTTCTGATTATGTTTTATGTTGCTCACACAGTTCTTGTTATTATTATCCTCGCCAGGAGTGTGTACTGCTACGTCATTAATGTCTGAAACATGGTGAACATTCACAGTGCATTTGACGAAATCGACATACAGTATTGAATAAGCAATGTAGTAGAAAGAGTTAAGCGATAAACTCAAAACCAATTTGTTTTATTTGCATAAGAATTTCACAAGAGTTCACATGTATAATTCAATAACATAAACGTAGGATTAGTTAAAATGTAATTTCATTCGTGAATAATAGTTATTTACAGTAAGAGTAAGGACCTTACTCTCTAGTGCTGTATTTGATTTTTTCTAAAACTGCCTTAGAAAATAGTACTTTCTTTTGTAAAATGAGTAAGGAAAGTGGCATTTTCCTCACTTGTGATGAAAGTAAACAGTTGATTATCTATTGCAGGAAAACAAATGAATTTAATAAACTGTCAACATTTTATATGCAGGTTTAGAAAAATTTGTTATACGAGAAGAAAAAGCATAACTTTCTTCTCTTGTACAAATAACTATTGTTCGATACCTCATTAGAAAGTGACTCTGTAACTTTGTATTACAATTGGAATTATTTTATTTAAAAAAATCACAGTCGTGAGGATCCGTTCCTCTGAAACAAAAAGTTTTTTAATAAGCAGTGAGCAAAAAGCGGTGAGCGAAAATGAAACCTTCGCCCGCTACTAACTATAGTTACGGTTCACTGTCTAAGGAGGTATCGAACAAACTATTTTTTATGGCTACTTTACATTATAGATAGTTTCAATTAATTTCGGTATGTATTGGTTTACATAGAAACTTTCAAGAATTTGTACATTACTCGCCCATGATAAATCTTTTTTAATAATTGCAATAATGCTTCCTTTAAGAGTCCATATTACCAAATAACATTGAAGTCGATTTAAAATAAATAAGAGACCTTGAATTTGGTCATAGTTATGGTGTTGCTTATTAATATGCAATTCACCATCATCATTAAAATAAATGATATAACTTTTTACATTTTTTAATTTATCTTGCAAGTTATCATTTCGATGAGAGTATGGACATTTTACTTCTATTATACTCTCCTCTCCTACCAAACCATCAGGACTGCCTCCTAAAAATCCCTGTGGAGTCAACCACAATCCTGTTGGCTGCACGTTGAGGTTGGTTGTAGCGGTAAAATTTTCAATTGCAACGCTTTCGTGCGTTCTGCCCCATTGAATCGCTTTTACCCCGTCCAAGTGATATACGCCTGAAATAAAAGCAGTTTTTTAATTCCTCCAGTTGTTCATTGTACATAATGCAATCTATGTAAATATTAGTATTACTCACCAGTAAGATTCCTATACAATGAATCAGGAAAGCGATTCCTTCGGCATGCTGATAGAACTGGGCCAAAATTGCTTACTGTCAAGCGATGCTTACGTGCAAGAAGCCAGTTTTCGTTTTTGTGCTGGCCTACTGTTTTATGGACGACATCCATTATCGTCGAATCAGTTACAGCACATTTTTCTGTTAGGTAAGCTGCTTTGTTGTTTGCAGAAAAGAACTCCCCGGTACATATAATTTCTCCTATATCTGGGACCAACAACACTGTACTCTCATTAGGTTCCTTCTGCAAATGCCAAGTAAATCCAATTGTCGCACCAAAATGATTTAACTGGCCATGTAGCTCTTCTACTTCATCTTGAGTCATTTTTCTGTCGATGGCACAGTATGGTTTCTTTGGGTACATCTCGTCACACGTCATGACTTCCTCCGATTTAGTTTTTGGTGTGTTGCGCCAAGTACAATGTTTGTCTGTTATAGAAATATTGTAGTGCGCAAAAAGCAAAAGAGCTGCTATATGGTGGCACTTTATACCTTTAGGGCAAGAACATTGTGCTGAAGATATGTCTTCAGCCTTATCTAATGAAATCTTTAAAAAGTTAAATTAAAGATAAATGATTACATAGATGTAGCATTCTTACCTCAACTTTATACACCTTATTTTTCATGCTAGCATGTACAGTTCCCCGAATTAACATTAATTCTGCATCAAAATCCATATTTTCAACATGACCCGATTCCAAAGCATTCTCGCCCTTGGTAAATGCTTTATTATCTTCGCCAAAGAAATACACAATCTTGGCTAGCTTCAAAACATATTTTGTAGCCATTGAATTCAAATATCAACTGAAAATATTAATAACCGTAAAATAAGTAAAGTAACAACATAACCTCAACTTACTTTACACGCACTTCACCAACGATTTAAAAGTTTATTAAATATAAAGTCTATGAAATATCACTATTTGTTATCTCTTATAAACGTATATTAACACTAAAACACTAATTTCGCTAATAAAACAACGAAAAACACCCTTTCAAGTTTCTCTATGGCACTTTATAAGGAATGATTATTTGTTTGGAAAGGTTTCGAAAGTATCCGCCCCTTCTGACGTCACACTTACGGTCTCTACAGTGTCAATTCCCGCCAATTTTTTATGAGATGCATATTTATTAGTACGTTTTTGGACTGTATTACTAAAATATGCGATTTTAAAGGTAATTAAGACAAAGAAATAAGATCGATATATGAATCTCCATTAACTGCTCAATTGGACAATGCAATTTTCAAATTTAATGAGGAAATACGTAATTAACTCGAAGGAATATTGACTGAAATGAGGTCGTCTTAGATTTAAAGCTTGATAAAGGTATGGTTGGTTGTGAAATTATGTTGATGCCATATTTATTTTAATGCAAAAACATTAATAAAGAAGTACTTAGGAGCGGCTACGCAATCCCGTGACCTCTCGACATTTAATTGAAGAATGATATAGGTTATAAACACTGTACTTAGAAACTACGTACGAAATGGGAAATGGGAACATTTTAAGTAAAGTTTTTGGACGCTCGAAAGGGGAACGAACGAAACGGGAAAATACCGTCCACACTACCTAAGAAAATTATTTTGTAGGATTGTTGTATTATGGTTTTTTTTACGCAAATATGTTTAATGAATTGAATTGAGGTCGAAAGAGTAGTCCTTAACCTCGAGAAAATGCATCAAATGGGCAATGTATCACTTAAGTAAGCAAGGTACAACTAAATTAATGACTGATACGTCAATTACTCGATGAAACTTACAGAGTTACATTACTTAGTAAACTTTTATTAACACTGTGTGCGCAGAAATGGATCCATCCACTCCACCATGAAGGAATGAAACCAAATCTATTGCTTTGTAAATGAAAATGAAATGCTAAGTTTTTGTTATTTATTCATCATTCCTGAACTTCTGTCTTGTTCGTTTTATCTTCATAACGCACCTACATCAACGTTTTTTGAATATTAATCAAATTTGAGAACTATGTGTTGTTGTTTTTTGTGTTAAGTTTTCGGCAATGTTTTCATTAGTAAGATTTACTAATGATCAAGTATTGTACATCTGTCCCTCTAAGGTAATTTCAACTGATACGCCAAGTACAAGAATGGTTTAAGATATAAGGCTGTAGTAATATCAAAGAGCGGTAAGTGATTTTTTTTTTAATTTTATGTACGCCTTATGCCCGCATTTTTAGTAACTTTCATCCTATTTACAAAGTATTCGCTTTTTATTTTTCAAAGCCAATTTGAATATTAAAATGTAGCATTTAGTATATGATTTTCTGTTTGCCTAAACACTTTTAACCGGAACACATAGGTTTTAAACCCTTCAACAAAACAAATTACCTACTTAATATATATGAAGAATGATAACGTGTTACACTTAGTAACAGTTAATAGTTAAAACTGTTTTGTAGTTTTAAATAATTAAAACAAGGAATTTATTATAATAATAACTACTAATACACCATTTCTACTTCAGCTATAATTTTGATTTTGATTGCCATGTAGTAAAATAATAATTGTTATTATTAGTATTAATGAACTGCTTGGCAATCAATAATAATCCATTTTCCTTAATTACAAGTAAATTATTTGTAATTTCAATTGATTTTTGTTGGATTCTTCGATTTATTAATTAACTACTAGTATTATTAAGTAGGTCAATTTAATAATAATTTTGTTGTTTATTAAACATAACTAATGAAATATAAGGAAACTTAAAGCAACTTAATTTGACAATGGGAATTCACAGAGCTGCGCCCCATGCAAGAAAATTTTAGGCGCCCCCTTCCTCTATAAGTAGTTTTTTGCTCGTTTTTTGCGACTTTAATGATCGGTGTACGGTATACAAAATAAATCAAGTGAATCCAGATATGGCGACCCATTCAATTGGTCCGCTACGACCAATCCATTTTTCTGCATAATTAATCTAAATACTGACGGACGGTAAGAGCGTAATGTGGTGGTACACCATTTTGGAGAAATCTAAGTTCGCTTTGAACACTTCAAGTCAACAATGTTTAAAATAAACATTTTCTTATAACGATAGAAAAAAAAATAAAGTTTTTTTATAATTTTGCATTATTGTTTGAAAATTGTTTTTTTTTTTTAATAATCCGCTAATCTAAGGTGCTAATTAAGAATTTAAAGACCTTTTAAATGAGGTATCACTTGAGGAGCCGGTTATCTCTATAATTACATGGTTCAGTTCGACCACGACGGCTCCTCCATCGGATTAAGGTGCTAATTAACTCTTTCTAAGAATCAAAACAATCACTATGTACCTTATTAGGTATGATTAAGGTAAATTACAAAAAGACATAATTTTTGATAAAATGCCATTTCTGAAGTCTCTTATCTTCGCTTATATAAAATTCTGTTTTTTTCTGTGTTGCACTTTTCAATTTTTTTTGGAACATTTAACTGAATTTATTTTAATATATATTTCAGCTTGAAAATTTATTAAAATAGTTATAAAACTAAATAAACTAATATTTTAATATTTGATTTCGAACTTGTTAGAAATTAGAAAGTATCGGCAACGACATTATAATTATTTTTCCAAACTTTCATTAAACGTATTACAATTTCATCCTGGTCGAACTGAAGGGTAGGCTTAACTTGACCTTTTTCCAAAAGGCATTAATGCAGGTACTCGTGGTCGAACTAACCGTTCCCCATCACTTGACCCCTCTTTTAAATTTAAATTTTAAAGGGTGAGATTTGCCTCAGCTAGGAGGTTTAAGCTAAATAGTTGAAACTACTCAAATAGTGTCCCTTTCGTAAACAAAATAAACGGGTCTAAGAAATGTTTCAGTTGTTTTTTTAACTAAAAACGGCTTGTTTCGTTTTTAATGGGCCACCCGGTACCGTACAGTTTTCAATTCTAAATTATATTAAGTTGCTTTTGGAAGAAAGTCGCTAATAATCCCGTTAATTCAAAAGAATGTTAAGGATGCACTTAGTATTCATCATGCTAATGCTATATCAAGAATTAATGTTAATAAACATGAAAACGTAAACTTTCACCACTATTATATAACGTAATACAACATAACATAATTTTGTTCTAACATCACAAGTAATTTCTTCAAGACATTACCATTAACTAAGGACGATAACTGTAATTGTTAGCAAAACGTATCAATTTATTTAATATATAAATTGAAAAAATACACCATTGAAAACCAAAAAGATAAGTATTTTATAATATTCATAAACACTGAAACACCAATAACATTAGAGAATCCTAAGTCATTTTTTATAAATTTTATACCATAACTGTATCGTAACAGTACGCCACTGACAGCGTTTGTGAATACATATAACACAATAATTAAATTACGAATATGTAAGAGATAATTTTTAGTCTCAGGCTATTACTCCAGAGTGAATAATAATATACATGTTGTCAAATCAATCGAATTATGGTTAGAGCGTACTTCAAAGCAGTTTCATAGCAAAATACATCTAGATCTCAACGATAATACTATTGTTTAAAAGAATATTTACCAAAGTCTGTCCAGAAACGAAGCGAAGGAATAAATTAAAATAGTTCATTTATCTTACGTATAAACCGTACACGATTTTGTATTAAGTATTTAATAGATTTCTTAAACTAGTTTTAGGATATACCGCTTCCATACTATAGCGTTACAACGTAAGTTGTTTATCAATAGCTGCTAATCCTTTAACAATGGGATGTACCCATTGTTGAAGTCTAAAGTAAAGATCATAGGCGTGTACATGCGTTTTGCAGGCAAACAAACCACGATTGCAATGTTTTATTGAAAACTTAACTATAGTGATTTTAAAGATATTGTAATATGTCATATATAATATACTCGTACATATCGTAACTCTTTATTACCTACATTAAGCAAACAAAATTTATACGAAAAATAATAAATACATAATTTTAAAATACCCAACGCCTCTGGAATCTGCCAAACATGTTGATTTATTCCTTCGCTTTGTTTCTGAACAGATTGATAAGGTTGAATGTTGCTACCACCTTCTCTAAGTGTATTTTATCGCAGGCTGTAAAGATAGAGAGACTATTGTTGAAACTTTAAGAAGAAGAGGGAATTGTGATTACTGCAAGGAAAATAATACCGTTATAATGTGTCGAAGTAATGACCATTATATGGCCTGCCCATTATGTAAAGGCTTGTTTTCAAAACTAACTTTGAGAAAACATTTTAGAAAATGTTTTGAAAATAATAATAGCAGCAAAAACAAACCAGGAAATGTCATGATATTAAGCAGAAGACTTAAAATGGATGGAAATGAAAAGCAAACGGTATACTGAAACACGAAGTACGACCGGTTTTACGAAACGACCATATAACAAATACCAATAAATATGATGTTTTAATCATAGCATATGGTAATAAACTTTGTATAAAATACAGAGCTCATAAACACCATTACTATATGATCAGACAACGTATGAGACAAGCAGCTAGGTTTTTATTTAATATTAAGCAAATGCAACCATCCATACATGACCTTGGTGCCTGTTTTCAGCCGAAGTACATCGACTAAACCACTGCTGCAATAAACAAAATGGGTAACATTTCAGACAGCATGGATACTTACATCGCTCCCACTACAGCTACCACAGTAGGTACGTTGTTAAAGGACATAGGAGAGACATTAAGAATAGAGTGTATGAAGAAAGACGACGAAGAAAAAATTAAACAAATCGACAGATTTTTAATTCTATTGGGAGACGAATTAAAAGTAAAAATTAACAGAACAGCTTTAGAAGACCAAAAGGAGCGATCAAGAAAGAAAATGATTATTTTACCCAGCAAATCAGATATACAGCTCCTGCATAAGTTTTTGACAGCCAGCAGAAGACATGCGTTCCAATGCTTAAACAAAAATTTTTCATTTGATTGTTGGAAAAAGTTAGCAGCTTTTGTATTAACCCTTAAGTTGGCAACGTATCCTATAAGATACAGAAAAATCGTTGCAATCGAAATGTCAGTTACAATGCATTTGTGTATTCTGGGCTGCATACATACCTTCATATATGTCAGTTTATTCAAATTAAACGTACGGGTGCCAGTTGAGGGAGTTAGCTTGGAGTGGAAAGAATATAACCTTTGTAGTGATTCACTATTTGTGAGCATAGCGGGAAAACACAGATTTGCGGTAAGTGTTGCTTGTTTTATCTGAATAATAGAAATATTCATGTGAACTAAAAATATAGATTATGTTATTTTGTTGTAGTAGATACTATTTGTAGCTATAGAAACGAATTTGTTCAAATACATACAGCTATGAACGCCATTTTGTCAATGTATCCTATAGGATACGTTGCCAAGTTCCTAGACGTATCTGTGTGTAAATCAATTTTATAATAGTGAAATGAATTACTATGCGTAACGACAAAAAATCATGAAATTGCTAAAGTGTGGTCACTAATAATGAATATATTCTTAGGATTATCGTTCCCGGACTGAATACATGCTATCTTTAGTGCCGTTGCTAAATTCTGATTCAGACCCCGAGAGTGAAGAAGATAGAGAGGCTTCAAATGTAAGTCAGCAGTGTGAGGGTGGCATTCCCACATCTGAAACGGAATTGGAAAATAATTTTGAAATACATACTTGGTATAATGAAGACACATAAATAAATGCCGAACAAAATGAAGACAGTTTAGGTGAGGACAATACAGGTTCAAATGTGGAAACTGTAGAAGTACCTGGTCCAGTACAGCCAGATAAAAGAAAGCGTCCACTTGAAAAAATTGTTAGAGAAACATTCAGGTAATGTGGTCTTTTTATATTTGTGATTCTAGCTACATATACTTATAATCATGTTATTTCAGATGGAGTAAAAGAGACTTTGAATTCCCTGTCAATATTGGTGAAGACCACTTTGAGATACCAAACGAAATGAAATCACCCCTTGATTACTTCAAAACATTTTTTTGTCGTGAACTCGTAGAAACCATTGTCTTTAATACCAACCTGTATTCTACTCAGAAGACTGCAAGTAGCATCAACACGAGCAAGACTGAGATCTGTGATTTCATAGCAATCGAATTGATGATGGGTATAGTTCAGATGCCGGCATACACTGATTACTGGAGTCAGAGTTTCCGGTATGAAAAAAGTGCGAGCATTATGTCCCGAAAAAGATATCAGACACTCAGAAGGTTTCTACATTTCGTAGACAACTCTAAACCCACTAATGACCGATATTTCAAAATTCGACCTATTTTAGAGTTATTGAGAAGAAACTGTAATAGTGTCGAAAATGAAAAGCGACAATCGGTGGATGAAATGATGATTCCCTATAAAGGAACACGTGCAGGCTCAAGAAGGCAGTATGTAAAGAACAAGCCAAAAAAGTGGGGGTACAAGATGTTTGTCCGTGCTGATGTGTCTGGAATTGTGTATGACTTTATACTGTATCGTGGTGCAGACACTTTTAGTGATATCAACATTGAATTTTCTGACAAAGAGAACTCTACAGGCTTCGGAGGTAAGGTAGTTCTTGGTCTTTGTAGGACCATTCCCGATAAGCCATTATCTGCGATCTACTTTGACAATTATTTCACTTCACCTGAATTACTGCTTCTTTTGAGGAGTGAATATGGTATTTTGAGTTTGGGAACTGTCAGAAGTAACAGATTACGTGGGTGCAAACTAACCTCAGACAAAGTACTGAAAAAACGTGGTCGCGGTACATATGAGCAGTTTGTTGACAACAACAAAAAAATTGCAGTAGTAAAATGGATAGATAACAAATCTGTAGTATTGACTAGCACATTTGTATCTTCAGAGCCTGTTGACAAAATAAAGAGATTTAGTAAAGAAGCCAAAGCTAAGGTAAACATTGATTGTCCCCAAATTGTCAAACAGTACAAAAGCCATATGGGAGGGGTTGATTTAGCCAATATGTTGGGAGCATTATACGGTACAGCTTTCAAAACGCATAGATGGTACCTAGGCATATTTTCACAGTTACTGGATGTCAGCGTAAATAATGCGTGGCTGTTATACAGGCGCGACAAACATTTCTTGGGAGATACAAGTAAGCAGCTGATGCTGAAGGAATTCCGTCTTCAAATCGTCAATAGTTTACTTTTGCGCGATAGATCCAAACGTGGGAGACCAAGTAATGGAAACACATCTAGACCACCAAGGAAAATTTTAGCGCCGAAGCAGAAAGTTCCTCAAGAAGATATCCGTTTCGACAACGTGGGACACTTCCCGATATATGGAAAAAAAAGGAAGATGCCGTGCATATGCGAATGGACAAACAGCAATCTTCTGTCAAAAATGCAATATCAGGCTTTGTTTAGTAGATTCTAGGAATTGCTTTCAAACATTCCATGTAGGAAAAAAAACATCTTGAGTGAAATGTAGTCTAAGGGAGGCTTGGCAATGTATCCTACAGGATACAACCTAGAATTTCTTTTCAAAATGTGTAATTTATCTTTTTATGAAAAGTTTATGTTTATACTAAATGTATCTTGATGTTTTTCAGTAAAAAATAAATTTTAAACAGTTGATTTCTATTGTTGCCAAGTTAAGGGTTAATAAGTGTCCAGTTGTTTAACAGAAGAAGGGAAGGTGAAATAGAAAGAGTTACCATTTCCGATTTTAAAAGTTATCAAACTTTGTCGGGGGAAAGCAACGATTTTTTTCGGACTTTAGATAGGGAATCCAAAAAATCTGCATAACAATACGTACGCTTCGAGATAAAAGGAAAGCTGGACGAGGGGTACCTGTTCTTTTACAAGAGAAGTAGTTAAATGCATAGAATTAATTATTCGCCATAGAAACGAAGCAGGTTTCGATTCAAAAAACCCATTTGTTTTTGGAATACCAAGTAAAAGCAATGGTTATCACCATTTACATGCCACGAAACTACTGCGAAAGTTTGCGGTTGAATGTGGAGCAGAAAAACCGACGACACTGCGAGGTACTACTCTACGCAAGCATTTTGCGACAACTTGTGTAACACTTGAGCTCAGCGAAAATGAAGTTTCCGATGTAGCTGATTTTATGGGACACCACGAGAAAATTCACCGTAAGCATTATCGACTATCGGTACCCGCTAAGGACATACTGAATATGTCAAAACTTTTGGAAAAGGTTATGGGGGGAGGCACAAATGAAAATGACTACAGTGGAGACGAGCAAGATGAAGATCTATCAGAAACTCCACAAAATAAATCAAAATTAGGTAAATAGCTATTTGTTTTTAAATAACGAGCGATAATACAAAAGGCAGCAAAGAATACAATATTTTTTACAGTATGGTCGTACACTCAAAAACTTTCCTAATCTTATTGCTATTTAATAATTTGCATTACAATATATTATAAATTTTTAATTATATAAAATTTTATAATTTTAGAAGACATCGATTACTCTATGAGAACCATAAAGGAAGGTCACCAAACCATCCTTCAACCAACAAAACAGCAAAAAGAAGTAGAGATCGAGGTAAACCTATTGCAATATTAGTAACAGTTAGTTATTTCTTTTGAATACAATATAAACAGGTATCCATAAAAAGTATGTTCCACGGAGATCATGGTCTACACCCGAGAAACAACTGGCTACAGAATTATACAATTTTTAGACGTTCACACTGCCAAATATGCAAGAATGTCAGAAATTAGCTAGCTCACATCCGGAATTAAAGGACAGGACTCCAGAGCAAATAAAAACTTGGATATCTAATCAATATAAAAAAAGAAATGGCGAAGAAAATAAACGATCCAAAAAAACAGGTTTGGCATGATGCTTAAATATTGTAAAGTGAATTTGTATATTTTATTTTAGTTGACCCTTGGACTTCGACCGAAAAAAAAGAGCTAAGGCTTGCATTTAGGTCTTTCATTGATAATAAAAAGATACCAGGACTCCCATACATCAAAAAAACAAAACTTACGTTCGAATCTTTAAAAAATAGAGCAGATGTTACCATAAAGGCAAAGCTGCACAATGATTTGAAGAAGTTAAAAAATTAGAATAGTTTGTTCTTATGATTAAAATGTTTAGTATCTGTAGAAAAGTTAATAAAACAAGTTACACAATTTATTAGGAAGTGTGTTTTCAATGACATAGATGACCATATCAACATAAAGACTAAATTTATTATTAAAAACATAGTATTTAATTGAATTCTAATCCAAAAATACGCCGGGAAACGTTAAAACAATGGTAGCTAGCAAAATACTTTTTTTTACAACCAACCTGAGAAATCGCCATTATTTACCGCATTCCTTTAATGAGAAGTAAACTTTTTCTCCCTAGGTGAATAATGATTTCATTTGGCATTAGAAACCAAACGTTATAGGTTAATACTTAATGAATTATGTCATTTCATTTGTCAGTTTTACATAGTAAATTATTATAAGTTATTATACGGTACAGGTCGCTACTCGAGGTAAACTTTTTATTTATGTATTTAATAAAATTAATAATAAGTTTTACATAGTGTTTGTTAGTTTCAGGAATAACGTCCATTCTACACAATAATATTCAAACGTTAATTCAATCAAGTGACAATTTTAATAGTTTTATCCTCAAGCAGTAAAAAAAATTCTATATACACCTCGGTTGAGAAGGCCATCATAAACCTCGGTTAATATTGGCTCACTTCTCAACCTAGGTGTATAATATACTATTATACCAACGAAAATCTAAAACATATGACAAAAAAGAAATGCCACTTTAGGACAGTACTTTGACGAAAATTCTTGCAACACAGCGTACACTTTGACGAGGTACGGGATTTTGAAAAGGATATTACTCGTCAAAGTGACATCTACAGCGCACTTTGAAGAGGGTCACTTCGGCGAGCTCGTCATACAACCATAATCTCCTCAAAGTGACCACTTTGTAATTGAAACCCTATATATATATATATATATATATATATATATATATATATATATATATATATATATATATATATATATATATATATATATATATATATATATATATATTACAGTGGTGTGAAAAGTCATGCATCACCCACGTCTACAATGGTTTTTGGTCTCTAACAGAAATTTTAATTCTTTCGTTAACTACCTTGAATTATCTGATTGTACTTCATATATCATTAGTGTTATTGCTAATAATATCATTATAATTAATCAAATCGACTAATTAAGCAGATTTTAAAGAATTCCAAAAATAGCGTAATTATTAGGTCGTAAAGGGAAGTTAAAATCTATTTAAAGTAAATTTGAAGAAAATAATTCCATTAAATTGTTAGTATATATGGGCTGAAAATACTTTAAGCCATTATTCACTTTTTGCATTTCGTGTAGAAAGTTAAAATGTGTTCTAAACCGAAGCAAACGAAATTATCAGACCAAACGCGGTTTGAAATTATTTTTCATCATAACCAAGGTGCTTCTAGTCTCGAAATCGCGTCATTAGTAAAATGTAACCAATCTACAGTAGCTTGGATCATTAAAAAGTATACTGAGTTTGGAAAAATCGACAACAAACCGCGTAGTGGGCCACCAAAGAAAACCTCCGTTCGAGATGATGCTGTCTTAAGACGAACATGCCTTGCAGATAGACGTCTCAATTCCACCCAGTTAACAAAAATATGGAGTGAAGCTACAGGTATAAGTGTGTGCACTTCCACTGTGAGGAGAAAACTGATTAGTTTCGGATTGAGAGGGTGTAAAGCACGTAAGAAACCAGTACTTTCCGAGAAGCAAAGGCTGAACCGTTTGAAATGGGCAAAGGAACATCTAAAGTGGATAACAGATCAGTGGCAAAGAGTATTATTTAGTGATGAATCAACTTTTAACATCAATAATCATGCTGGAAATACGTATGTCAGAAGGTTTCCAGTGGAAGAACTGGTGAATTCCATGCCTAAAAGATGTCAACTAGTCATCAAAAACAAGGGTTGGCCGATTAAATACTAAAATTAGTTTTAAATAAGATCATATTTGGCATAATGCAGTATACGTTTCTTTTTGTAATTTTTTGATATTTTGAATAAAGCCTTTTTTTACTAAGTTACTTCAATGTTTTTTTATTTTATCATTGTGATTAAGTCCTTAGTTAAGATAGAGCTGATATAGAGAATACAGGACTTTTTCACACCACTGTATATATATATATATATATATATATATATATATATATATATATATATATATAACAAGAATGTGTTATCCGTAATTAATTAAACGTTTTTAAGATACTACTAAAAGTCTGTACAGGCGTGAAAAATAATGATGATTTTAACATATTAATGATAAATCAGATCTAATGACGGAAAAATATGTCTCTTTCAGATTAATTAATACATTGTAATGTGATAATAACATTTTTAAGAAAGTTCTGTAGGGTTTCGCATTACAGAGTCAGTACATATAACCATCACTTACTTAAATTGTCCTACAATGACACGAGGGCACTGTAGTATGCACGGTTACTATTAGCCAGGTTAGGCAGACGAGCCACGACCGATGACAGTCACCACAAAATACACACAATAGAAATGTAAGTACATTGATCAAGGTCGACATAAAATTTACGCTAGATCAGCCGATGGATGGCGCTGTACTGTGTTCACGATCTCGTCAATCACATGCACAAATCACATGTTTTGCGGTAATTGAGGTTATTGTGTTCTTTGTTATATTCTCATTGTTCGTTATTATTATTAGTTTTAGTTTAGTTATTAAGTTAGTATTTAATTAGTATATTATGGATCATCCTTATTTAAAAAAAAAACAAAACGCTGTTGTGTTCCCGGGTGTGAAGATGACGTATCCAAGAGGCATAGGTTTCCCAAAAAGAATTTGAATTTATTTAATGCATGGATAACTGCAATTCAAAATCCTGTATTAGCAACTAAATCAGTGGAGGAACTATATTTAAGTTATTATGTGTGCGGACGACATTTCACATCAGAATCCTATGTTCCAGGAACTCTTAATGGCCAATGCAGTTCCTTTACTATTCTTACCAGGTATGTAAATGTTTTGTATAGATTATACTAATTGTGAAAGGAACTATTTCTTGGGTTTCTCTTAAAAAGTAATCATTTTTCAGGCAAGGATAGCATCCTATCTGAAGTGCCACTAGAATATGCAATTGAAACTACAGCGACAGCAGACTTAGGTAAAAAAGTATTTCAACAACAATTCAACAATTTTATTGCTCATTTTTAGTAGAAGCTATTACTACATCAACATTGTCATCTAATACAGAAAATGATACTTACACCACCACACAAATGACATCAAGTCCAGTTGCCAAATTGTGTAAAGGTAAAATGCGTCAATAAATATTTAAAGTAGGTAATACAAAGTTTTCGTTACAGCTAGACGATTGCATTTGCAAGAAGTTAATGTATCACGTTCTTGTGACTTAACTCCAAAATGTAAAAAGTTTTACAAAACCATAGTAAATTGTTCTAATAAAATCCATAAATTGCAATGCAAGATAAAAAAGTTTCAGTGTCGACTTGCTAATGCAGGAAAGTTTAAAGAATCGGATATATTTAATAAATTCAGTAATGTGAATAGAGAAACTGAATTGTTTATTATACAGAAAATAAGAACACAAAAACAATCACCTAAATCGAGACGATTTAGTCTAGATGAAAAAATTCTGGCGTTATCACTTTTATAAGCAAGCGGAAAGGGGTATCGGCTTTTGTCAAAAATATTTGCATTACCATCAAGGCGAACAATAACCAATCTTCTCAACAGAATGCCATTTACTACAGGAATCAATAAACATATTTTTTATTCATTAAAGGAAACTATTAAGAAAATGAAATTGCTTGATAGAAATTGTGTCGTCGTTTTTGATGAGGTTTCAATCAGTCCTGGACTAATATATAATCAAAAAAAATGACTGTATTGATGGACTACAAGATATTGGTCAAAGATAGACTGCTAGCAGATTTTGCACTTATATTTATGGCAAAAGGAATATATCGTCAATGGAAACAACCATTATCATTTTATTTTACATCGGGACCTATAAAAGCTGTGACTTTAAAAAAGCTAATAGTGGATAATATTTCTGCTTGCCAGCTTTGTGGTTTGAATGTTGTGGCAACTATCTGTGATTAAGGTTCAGCAAATCAGAGTGCCATCAACTTGTTAACACGACAAACTAATGAGTATTGCATTCAACAGCAGAAAGAAAACAAATATTTTGGTTTTGTAATTAATGATAAAGAAATTGTTCCACTTTATGACGTTTCCCATTTGATGAAAGGCATACGGAATAATTTGTTGAATAAAGACTTGTACTTCACATTACAAAATGTACAAAAAATTGCTAAATGGAAACATATTGAGCAATTTTATTATATGGACAAATCTGACGATACAAGAATGTGTCCCAAGCTAACTGACTGTCATGTTTTGAGAAACCGAATTCAAAAAATGAAGGTCTCTCTGGCAACTCAAGTGTTTAGCCATCAGATCGGATCCTTAACACGTACAGTGCCGCAATGGAAATGACACACAAACGACCCGAATGCCCACCAGCATTTTTTATTGAATTTCGATTGCTTTTATGATAATTGTTCACATTTTTGTTATGAAAAACATAATTGAAAAAAACTATTGTCAAAAAACACAATTTATTTTGTCGGACAGCGTTTGTCCCCCGCGGGCAGAAGTGGCTCACACTAGTCCAGGAGCCGTGGGGAACATGCGCAGTAGACGGCTTTTTCCTGTCTAGACGTGCATTCTACGTAGAGTAACAGTGCTAACGGCATGGTAATGTGACTTGTTATTTACGCTAGTAATAGTGTCGTAGTTGTGTTTGTTGCCGTTCCTATGTAACCTATAAACTATTCGGTTATAAGGTGATTTGTGCATTCTACATAAAGCAGCAGTGTTATTGTCTACAAATTGCTTGGCAAATATAAGTTGCAAAAATGGCAAATTACGAGAAAGGATTAGAAAAACTGAACAAGTTGTGGGAAGAAGTTTTGTCCGCTGACGAATCCGATTTTTCACCTGATGTTAGTGAGTATGA
The DNA here is from genome assembly GCA_036346205.1 of Vesta saturnalis. Lineage (NCBI taxonomy): Eukaryota > Metazoa > Arthropoda > Insecta > Coleoptera > Lampyridae > Vesta > Vesta saturnalis. The sequence goes on along the minus strand of JARFJB010002464.1, from coordinate 537,512 downwards.
ACCCTCAGATAGCTCTAGTTCAGAGCCCGATATTCCAGTAATGCCCAAGAAAAGAGCTAAAATTTCAAAATTATACCCGGTACCAAAAAAAACACGGAGCATGCTTTTCAAAGGCAAGACTCCACAAGCCAAAAAAGATTGCATGAACCACAGCCATCTACCTCAGCTTGTAGAAACACTAGTGAAACAATTGATGACTCGACAACTTTTCCGAAAGGTAGTGGCGTATCCAGCTTTGCACAAAATATTGACGAGATAATTGAGGAAGTAATTGCGCAAAACATCGACTATGAAGATGATGAAAATGAAATTATCGGTGAACAAGATGTGATGATGAATGAAATAACATGGGGAGAAATGACTGGTAGTAACTTGAAAAATATTACTTTTACTCTAGATGGTACAGGAATTCATCCGGAAATTTATGACAATTATCAAAAAACACCATATGATTTTTATAAAATGCTAATCACCGACGAAATATTTCAACTTTTTGTCGACGAGACCAATCGCTATGCAGAGCAGGGAAGAAACACACAAGGTGCATCGATGCGATCACGGATTCACACCTGGAAACAAACCAACCAGGACGAGATGGAAACATTTTTAGGCTGCCTTATGTGGCTAGGTTTATTGCAAATGCCATCACTACGTTCTTATTGGACGAAGAGTTTTTTATATGAGAACTCACTAAAAACCTTTATGTCAAGAAACCGATTTCAAATTTTACTAAGAACTTGGCATATTGCAGACAACGAAAATGCTAATCCCAACGATAGATTGTATAAAATTTCTCCATTGCTGGAAAAGCTAAAGAAGTCTTTTCAAGCTCCTATAACCCCAGGTGAATTCATATGTATTGACGAAACACTTGTCCCTTTCAAGGGCAAATTGAAATTTAAACAGTATATTTCGAACAAGAGATTCAAATTTGGCATAACTCTTCAAATTATGTTTAGAAAATGGTTACCTATATGATTTCAAAGTCTACTGCAGTCAGGAGAAAGACATGACTGAAGAGTGTACAGTTTCCATCTACAGTCGTGCTGAGTTTGGCACAAAATTTATTGAATAGTGGGCGAAGAGTGGTTGTGGATAACTATTATACATCAGTCGAACTAGCCCACAAATTACTTCAAGCTAATACACATATCATTGGAACTCTCCGTTCTAATCGTAAAAATAATCCAAAAAAAGTTGTTCAAGAAAAACTGAAACGAGGAGAAATAATAGCACAAGAAAGCAATACAGGTATTGTAGTGGAAAAATGGAAAGATAAGAGAGACATACTGATGCTAAATACAAAACACGCTTCAGAAATGGTGACAATTCAAAAAAGATCTGTCGAGATTCAAAAGCCAAGAACTATTTTGGAATATAATAAATATAAGGGATACATCGATATTTCAGGTAAACATTTGACTTTTATATTATTTTTCGATAATAATTTCGAACACTTTTTAGATCAGATGAAATCTTACAACTCATCCCTCCGTCGAGGTGTTAAATGGTATCGCAAACTTGCAACTCGTGATTGGGGCTGGAATTGTAAATGCATATCTGATTCACCAGAAAGTCACAAATGATAAAATGACAATAACACAATTTCGTGAAGAAGTAATAAAAGGTAATCTAGCATATCAGTATTTTTGAATGTCTGAAAAATATATTTTCAGGTCTCTTGAAGCGTAACACAGAATTGAATATGAATAAACCAGACGATGATACGAATACAAATCATATACTGTCTGACACGGGAAAAAGACGATTATGTTCCTTATGTTACTCCAAAATTGCTGAAGATTCCGGCAGAAAAGTAGCTAAAAATAAGACTCCGAAAACGAAACTTTCATGCGGCAAATGTTCTAAATATTACTGTTTATCGTGTTTCTTTGAAACCCATTCAGCCAAGGTGCAATAAAAATTTAACCCCTTTATATTCGTGTTTTAGTTCGCTTGATCAAAAGTTGATATAAAAAAAAAAAAAAATGGTCAGCACTTAACCCAACTATGTAACAATATTGCTGAATACATTTTTCAACGTTCTATGCAAGTTTTAATGCGATTCATCGCATATACGCTATCTGACGCGGGTAATACTAACATTGGAACTGAGGGTCAAGGTTTGTACCCCACGGGCACAATGACTGGAAAAATTGATCTCGAATGGGGGACAGCATTTGTCCCCCACGGTACTGTACGTGTTAATGTATCGAATTTCTCAATGGGGTAAGATTGGTGTTTAATTGTTTAAATATATATACATATATATATATATATATATATATATATACATATATATATATATATATATATATATATATATATATATATATATATATATATATATATATATATATACACATCACAAAAGTCTAGGGATATATTTTTTTAAATATATTTCAATGAATTTTGTTAACAAATACCTATGTCATTGATCAAGTATGTTAGTGCTAGTCTTTCGATTAGCGATAGTAATTGTTTAAAAAACAAACAAACAAATGCAAATGCTTTATTGTTAATTCAACTGAAAGTGAAGCAATTCCAGTGTTGTTAGGGACTCGTTTAATTATTATTTGCAGTTAATTTAAGTTTATTTTGGGGTGATTTAAGTTTTATTGGCGCTGTTATTATGGAAGATAATCAACAACGACGACATTTAAATTTAGCTGAAATGAACAGAGCTGTAGGTATGCTCGAAGCTGGTCGAAGGCAAGTGGATGTTACAGCAACTTTAAACACCTCTCAAAGTGTTATTAGCAGATTATGGCGTAGATATAGGACATACGCAGATCCTAGTGAACAACATCCAGGTCGTGGACGCGTTACTACCGCGGTTCAAGATCACTACTTAACATTGGAAGCTAGACGACGTCCAACAACTACGGCTAAACAATTGACTTCACTGCTTCGGACCACTCATAATGTAACTGTATGTTCTCAAACAATCATAAATCGATTGCATGAAGCTGATCTCCATGCCCGACGTCCAATAAGAGCTCCACCAATTCGGCATGGTAATCGAGCACGCAGAGTAGAATGGGCTGCAGAGCATATTCTGTGGACAGAGGACCAGTGGTCTAGAGTTTTGTTCACAGATGAATTTCGGTTTGGAATACACCCTGACAGTCGAAGACTTAGAGTGTGGAGACGACCTGGTAACTTAGAAAGGCTCAGATGTGTTCAGGAGGTCCATTCTTACAAAGGAGGTACCGTAATGATGTGGGGTGGTATCTGCATTGGCGGAAAAACAGATCTCGTTTTTCTAGAAAGATTTTTAAATGCCGATGGGTATTTGAATAGGGTACTGCGGTCTATAGTGCTTCCATTCGCAGGTGCTGTTGGACCTGAGTTCATGCTGATGCATGATAATGCCACCCCACACGTTGCAGGTGCTGTTACCGAGTGGCTGGTAAACGAAAACATTTCTGTTTTACCATGGCCTGCTCAGTCCCCAGACTTAAACGTTATTGAACACGTGTGGGACATGTTGGGAAGAAGCATTGAAAGTGAATTGGGCGAAATTCATACTCAGATACAGCTTCGTGATGCCCTTGTAAGACACTGCCAACAGTTACCACAAGATGCAATAGATAATTTAATTTTATCAATGCCTAGAAGATGCAGAGCCGTTTTAAATCAAAGAGGAGGCAATACTCTTTATTAAATTTAATTAATGTATATTTTAAGTGACGACACTTCAATTTCTTGTGATTACATAAAATCAACTTTTTGCTAATAAACTTCATTAAAGCTTTTTGAGACTGTTTTCTTTTGTTTTTTTAACAATTTTAATTTAGAATATTTTAAAAGCATTGTGCTAATTTACTATATGCAAACCACTTCAAAAAAACCAAAATACTTGATAGTTTTTTATTAAAAAAAAAATATCCCTAGACTTTTGTGATGTGTGTGTATACATATATATATATATATATATATATATATATATATATATATATACACACGAGGGGTATTTTTTTTTCAAGGTCCGATCGGTTACAAAATAAAAACCGCAGTAAAAATCGGATGAACCTGCGCGCAGATGTGTTGCGCAGCGTCTCTAGTATAACTGTCAATCGCGTCGCGTCACTTCAGTTTAGTTGTGTTTACGTAGGTAGGGCGTAAACATGTCTACAACAATAGCATCTCCCGCCAAGTGTGAAGTTCGTGCGGTAATTCGATTTCTTCAGGCTGAGGGGTGTAATGCAGCCGAAATTCATCGACGAATAAGTACTGTGTACGGTGAAACTTCAATGAGTGACAGCAAAGTGCGACAATGGTGCAGAAACTTTAAAGCAGGACGTACAGATGTTCATGATGCAGGCGGTCAGGGAAGGAAGTCCGTGTCAACCAATGATCTCGTTCAGCGAGTGGATGAGACAATTCGAGAAAATCGTCGGTTCACAATTTCTGAATTGAGCGATTCATTTCCTGAAATTTCAAGGTCAGCTCTCTACATCATTGTGAGCGAAAAACTTCAGTACCACAAACTGTGCGCGAGATGGGTTCCCAAGATGCTGTCCGACCATCACAAAACACAGAGAATGGAAGACTCCTAACGTTTCTCCAGCGTTACCACAATGAAGGAGAAACTTTCTTGAACAAAATTGTCACAGGGGACGAGACATGGGTCCATTACGAAACTGAAGAAACAAAAGAACAATCCAAACAATGGATGCATTCTCACTCTCCCAGTAAACCAAAGAAGTTCAAGCGAACCTTCTCCAACAGAAAATGCATGGCTACTGTGTTCTGGGACCGAAATGGAATTCTCTTGATGGAATTCATGGAACATGGCACAACCATTACAGCAGCCTCATACAGCGTGACTCTTCAACGTCTACGAAGGGCCATTCAGAATAAGCGGAGAGGAATGTTGTCATCAGGCATTGTCCTTCTCCACGACAATGCTCGGCCGCACACTGCAGCTTCAACAAAGACGCTCCTACAGTCTTTTCAATGGGAAATGTTTGGTCATCCACCATACAGCCCGGACTTGGCTCCATCCGATTTTCATCTGCTTGCTTACATGAAACGCTGGTTAGGAGGACAACATTTCGGCACCGACGTTGAGCTGCAGACGAGCGTACAAACATGGCTGAAAACACAGGCGGCTACGTTCTACAACGAGGGTATTGGGAAGTTGGTACCATGCTACGATAAATGTCTAAATCTGAGTGGCGACTATGTAGAAAAATAGCGTAATTATGTAAGTACTTGTTATAAATAAATAATTTTTGATTTTTACTGTGGTTTTTATTTTGCGACCGATCGGACCTTGAAAAAAATAGCCCTCATATATATATATATATATATATATATATATATATATATATATATATATTTTACACCTGTCAAATAGTTCATCCATGAATAAAATAAATTGGGCTGTATCGCAGGAGCTTTTTGGTACGTGTTGCCGATCTTGAATGTCTAAAATTGGCATTCACTATATATATATATATATATATATATATATATATATATATATATATATATATACCAAAAAGTTACTGCGATACAGCCCAATTTATTTTATTCATGGATGAACTATTTGACAGTGTAAACGCAAACAGTAAAGTGGCTCCACGAAGCAAACCCCTAAAAGGTGGTGTAACAAAAGTTAGTCCCCATGAATCTTTTTGGAGGAATGCAGTTTGTATGTTTGAACATATGAAATTTTTCTGTAATGTAAAAAAACAATTTGTCATTCCCCCAACAATTAAAAACTTCAAACATACATTGCAAGGACTGTTATATTTAAAAAATCTGTTACTTGATTCTTTTAAATATTTTTTACCAAGAGCTTTCCAACAAGATTGTTTGGAAAATTTTTTTAGTGCTATTCGAAGTCACGGAGTTAGAAACACGTCTCCTACAGTGACTCAATTTGTTAATTCTTTCAAAGCTCTTTTAATTAATCATTGTGCTACTGCTCATTCCCCAGGAGCCAACTGTGAAAATGATAGTAATGAAATATTGGACAATTTACGTTGTTTTGTTACTGGCGAAGAAGTTGCCGGAATCTCATTGCTATACAGGAATGAAAATTTTAATGTACCTCTCGAGAGTAATGAAATGGCACCTTCAAGCAGAATGCCTACCTCTCGTGTAGGTCACTGTACTATACAATATGTGGCTGGTTTTGTAACTAAGAAATGTTTCAAATTTTATAACAAATGTGATAGTTGTAAAAAAAATACTTTTCACTCGAGGTGGTTCTTGTGAGTTTGCAGATTTCATTTCTGCTCGTCAATATAGACAGTCTCAGTTATGTGTACCTGGAACGTATATGTACTATGTTACAAAAACTGTTATATCTAGGATATTTTTTTGTTACCTCATAACTGTAATTATAATAATATTGCAACAACTTTAATTTCAGTGTTTTTAAAAGATGATATTGTTAAACCATTAATTTGTCCAAATCACAAAAATTTGGCAGAGCATGTTCTTAAAATAATTGTAAGATGCATTGTATATTTTTGGACCAAAAGAGTTAATCTTATTTAGAAAGGGAAAGATAATAAATTTGTACGGTTATTCTCAGGTACGAAAGATTTGACAATTCTTGATCCAATAAAGATATTAGCACATCAAAAATATATTAAAAAAAAAATATGTTGAATTGAGATAATCAATTTTTTTAAATTGTTAGTAGGTGTTATGTTATAGTAGTTTAATGTAAGACCTAATAACGTTACCTGTCTTATGACATGTTTTATTTTATGTTAAAACTGAAAAAATGCATAAACTGATGCCTATTATGCGATATTTATAAATTATAATCTACAAAATAGTCTGCCGTCTAATGTCCTTTACAATCATTGTTTACCTAGGTTGTAATTTTAACAGTAGGGGGAAGTCCCCTAGTGCCGGACACCTAAGGATAAAAGGAAAAAAAACAAAAAGTAATAGGAAAAATGTAACTTTATTTCTTAATTACTTAACTTAATCGAGTATAAAACAAGTTAAAAGTAACAAAAATACAACTTCTGTAATAAAATTATACAGGAACTCTTCATAAACTTTGGTAAAAAAAAAACAATCTTTATGGATGGCACCTAGTACCGAACACACTTCACTTCGAACCCCTAGTTCCGGACATAATCAGAACATGTGACATCGATCGCAGACATACGTATCCGTACACTCAGGAATATCTGCGCATGCTTCATGTGCCCATCCATGGCAACTACCACACTGTATCCAGTCTTCGTCATGGTCTTCTAAACATACTACACAAGTAGTTTTAGCTGTATTAATCGTTTGAGTCAGTGGTTCTTTCTTGTTTGTTTTATTTGCACCTCTTCCTTTAACGTTCAAACCTTTGGTCAACTTTCCTTTAAATGTGTTACTAATTCCTTTCTTCCTTTCTTTCAGCTTTTTGTCATTCTCTTTTTCTTCAACAGCGGATTTATATGGTGATGATGTTAGAATTTCACTTCTTTCACTTTTTCTTTTTCGGGCTACAGAACGCTTTGCAGCTGCATCTGGAATCGGTGACAGTTTGTGAATAAACTGGACAACATCAAAGCTCGTCGACGGTTGGGGACTTGATGTTATTGGTTCGTTGGAGTGTTCTGCAACAGGTTCTTCTGCTGTTTCTTCGGGGGCAGCATGATCAACTGACTCAGTAGCAGCAGTAGTCTGTGCTAAATCACTGTTAAGTACTGGAACTTCCTCAGTTTCCTGTCGCGTCTCTGATTCTTCTAACGGTATGTTAGTCATGTCCGCAGCCAAATTATCTAGGTCAGAAAATATATTCCGATCAAATGGATGAACTCCTGTGCATTTGAATCCTGATGCTGCAATATCCAGTCTGGCCACTTTAGTAAATGCTTCATTGACTAACGCTGTGATATCGTAGTCGGTTATCCGAGACCCAGGGTTAGCTATCATCCATATGTCGCATCCTTGATTGTAAGCATCTTTGAATGGCTTCATAAACGTTCTGTCCAGTGGTTGTAACTTGTGGGTGGTGTGCGGCGGTATACTTATCAGATGGATATTATTTTCTCGGCAAAAATCAATGACCGCCAGTGTTTTGTGACTGCAATGTCCGTCCAATAAAAGAAGCACTGGGTTCTCCTGTGTCGGATGCGAATGTTTTGCGAATAATTGCAACCATTGTAGGAAGAAGTCGCTGTTCATCCAGCCTTTTGGTTGAGCTACGCCTACGCTTTCAGCAGGAGCACCAATCATGAGTCGGTCATTCATTCTTTGTCTTGGGAATACAAAAAATGGGGGCATGAAATGCCCATTAGCACTCATACAAAACAATACTGTTATATTTTTGCCTCTCTCAGCAGAAGTGAGCTTCCCCACTTGACGAACAGCCTTTGGAGCAAGAACTTTCTGATGCTTATGGACACAGCTAACACCAGTTTCATCGCAATTATAAATTTTAGAGGGCAAAAATTTATACTTTTCCATCAGCGTCCAGATGTTGTCATAGAAAAGATCCACTTGTGGTTTATTGAAACCCACAGCTCGCATCATGCTGGTAGACTCTGGTGTTCTCAATGAAATGTCAGGACGTCTCTTCATAAAATCATAGTAAAAATGTTTACCTGCAGCACCTTTCTCCTTGTTAAAGCGATGTGGTATCTTCATAGTTTCGGCCAAGTCAAAAGCCAACTTCAGGAACTCCTTTTTCATGAGTGGCAGGCATCTGTTTGATAAATCCTTAACATGGTCCACTAAAACTTGTTCGTATTCGGATGAGAAAGTGTTTGTGAATCTACCGAGTTTTGGTTGCAATGAAATTTCAGTTCCACGTTTTATCGCCAGCGTTTTATCATGTAGAGTGCTTTTTGGGATATTGTAGCGCATTGATGCTTCTCTCAAACTCAGCTCATTCGATAAAACCTTATCCAAAGCAGTTTTAGCTTCTTCTGATCCCAATTGGCTTTCTTTTTAGGTCCCGACATTTTGGATCTTCTTTGTTTTTATGTGTCCTAGAAAAACAAACCATTTATTATTGTTAAAATGAAAAAATAACGTTGAATAGAAAATAAAATTACTGCCCGGTATTAGGGGATTACTTGGTGTCCGGTACCACGGGACGGTGAACTATCTATTTTACTACTGTGATGTCAAATAGGGCATAAATACCATTTAAAATTGTCTTATTTCCCGGATCTTAATTAACAACTGGTAATTAAATTACATGAAACAAACAAAAATACCGAAAATAAATTGTAGTAATACTTACGTAAAACTTAGGTGATGCAATGTTGTCGCGCCAAAATCAACGAACCGCCGCTCGTGGCGCGAGACTGTGCGTCACTGACAAACTCTGGCGCGTGAACCTGCGTCCCTACACCCCCCCCCCCCACAACCCTTGTTGCTATGATCATGCCTAATGCGTTTCGCTGTATAGAGTTACCAGGAGTGTCCGGTAGTAGGTGCCGTCCGGCGTTACGAGACTTCCCCGTACTACTGTTGTTGAATGAACCCAACTCATTTCTAAAGTGTTATTTATATGGTAACAAATTAGGATAAAATAAAGAATTTTATATATATTTTTTGCTAATTTATTCCCACTTTTATAAGGTTTTCCATTTTTTACAGCTGCGCTTATCAAACTTGAAATGCTCTTTCACTTTATTACTTCATATTTTAAATGATGAGCATTTGAAGTTTGAAAAGAGCAGTAGTTATTAAAACATTTTGAAATAAAAAAAACTTAATTTTCCTTTTTAAAATGTTAGTGTTAGATCAGCCGCTGGGGAGCGCCACTTTTCCTCCCCACTTTTAATATTGAGCTTGTACTTCTATAGAGATGTAAAATTAAGATTGCAGCGCCATCGTGGCCAAGCGCAAAACTTTTCGAAAATATTAACCTACCGATTGCGATTGTTTCTGTTGGTCAAATCCGATTCTTCGTTAATAAAAAAGTTATTATATTGTGTTTATTCTGTAAACGGTATTAATTTAGTGTAATAAGCAAACAATAAGAGAAGTAAGTGCATTTTAATTTTAATGAAAGAAATATGTGTTAATATAATATGCGATTATTTTCTATATGTTAACGGAACGGATAATTCAAGAGTTGTGTATGGAGGTGAAGAGGTATTAAATGCAGGACATGTGATACTTTGTGGCACAACCCAAAAAACTGAAAATGCCATTAATGTTTATGCACTGTGTTTGCAAACTACTGCTCTCCAATCTTCACCACACAAAATTAATGGAACTTTTATTTTGCAAGAAGGTAGATGGCTGATAAAGAGTTTCATATGCTCTTGTAACGACCCAGAAATACGGTGAGCGAAATAAATTTTAAAATAAAGAAATTATGAAGATAATTTGTAAATAACAATTCATTTACGCTTTCAGAATCCAGGTATGATAACAAAACGACAATTTTGTGTGCGCACCGGATCCCCTCTTGTGGAAGTGCAAACCCATCGCGTTCCGTCCCACCTAAACCCCTTTCCAGACCAGGTATAAAAAACGAAAATTTCCACATAATTCAGCATTCTTGTCTACGATACTCATCTCCGTAGATTTCCTGTAGAATATCGTCTACAATCCGTTCCAATAATAATTTATTACCTGATAGAATTTATTACAAATCCGAAATCCTGCACTTCTTGAAAATTCTCCCTTCGATAATAATTCATAACCTGACCGACTCTTAAAGTACATCCAGTGTAAACTTAAATTGTTAATTACTCCAAGCTGAAATACAAATTAATTTACAAGAAAATACGTTGACATTACCTGTTCACCTATAAATACCTATATAAATTCGGTTTGAAAGGAACTAGCTATTAGTACCGTACTTAGGAAAAACTGCTGACGAAATTCGGTGGTCTCCTAAGGACGTTACGGTCCTATTCAGTTGGCGAGGCATTTTAGCGACGTCTGTGGGATCACTGATTGGCTAGGTTCTTTTTTGAGGACAAAAACTTATCCTGCTAATTCCCTATTAATAAAAGTTACTTTAACTTGGAGTGCAAGGGAGCTTATCCTGCTAATTCTCTATTAATAAACGTTACTTTGTCTAGTTCTGAGTTTTCTAACTTGGACTGCAAGGGAGCTTATCCTGCTAATCCCCTATTAATAAAAGTTACTTTCTCTAGTTCTGAGTTTTCTAACTTGGCTTGCAAGGGAGCTTATCCTGCTAATTCCCTATTAATAAAAGTTACTTTGTCTAGTTCTGAGTTTTCTAACTTGGACTGCAAGGGAGCTTATCCTGCTAATTCCCTATTACTAAAAAGAAATTCTAATCAAGAATTTTAGTCAACCATCCCTAACCCTATTTAAAGATCCTTAATTTACAAACCCCTTTAATTTCATTCTCGTTTACGTATATTAAGTATATTGAAACCAATAACATTGACCTGCTATCAGCGATCAACAGCTGGTGTTACGCCGACCGTAAAATTGGGTTAAAAATATAGTATATTTTCACTTTAGGTTTGTTCGTTTGTCTTGCTTTTATTGCTTTCTTGCGCAAGAGCATAAAAATATCGTTCGTTTGTGAGGAAGCAGAAAAGAGCAACAGATATAAAGTGTTCGTTTGACTACAGCGTCTTGCTTGGAATCACTTAAAATCAACTAAATTTACTCCACCTCAAGAGCGGGAGTAAAAAAAAACAAGTTTTGAGAGCTAGTTTTGGGCAGTTTTTTTAGGTTTAACATAACCTCGAAAGCAAAAATGAATATTGTAGACGGTAATTGTGTGGATGTTATAGATGGTTTTTACATATTAGAAACACAAGCTAACTAAAATATTAAGGTATTGGTATACAGTAAATAATTATTTTTTCAAGATGGTGTTACCTATCAAATACCTGTTGGTGGCACTATACCAATGGAAGATGGGCAGCTTATTGCTATTGACGAAAATAAATATTTACGAATTAATTTTGATGAAGATATTAATGAAACTGTCGAATCGGAACATGTTGAGAACGAGCATGCAGATAGTGAAAATAAGTGTCATGGAGAATGGGGCGATAATGCCACTAAGTTATTAATAGATTTGTATCGAATGAAAAAAGAATTGGTAGAAAACAGAAAAATTAAGACCATGAAAAGAATGTGGGAAAGTCTTCAGGAAGAGCTTAATGGATGTGGGTATCGATACACTGCAAAACAATGTGAAAGCAAATGGAAAAGTCTTGAAAGGGCCTATAAGAATAAGTTGGAAAATAATAAAAAAACAGGACGGGAGAAGAGAAGTTGTCCTTACGAAAGGTGAGTGCCAATGGAATTTGATATGTGTTTAAGTGTGTTTTGTTACAGAGAATTGGGTGAAATTTTAATAAAAAAGGCAAGCGTCTTTCCTCCATGTTTGATAGACAATGGTCCACCCCTATGTAAACCACAACAACTTCAGGAAAGTGGCATAGTAGCAGTACAAGATTTAGCAAGTACATGGTAAACAAATCCAATATGTGGGTGGAATAACTGATTTTTGTTTGTACTTCAGCTTTAGCAGATTGAATACACCTGAGTCAGATTCTGAATCAACTGTTACACCACCGGTTACAATCCCTTCTAAAAGACCACAATGCCGTAACAATTTAAATAACGAAATTAAAGAACTACGACAAGCTCTCGAAAAAAGAAAGCTGAAGAAAGAAAAGCCGAGCAAAGAGATGCAATTAATAGTACAAATGAGGCGAAGGAATGATTTATTAGAAAAACTACTAGAAAGAAGCACCACTTAATGATAACTTTATAAAAATGATTTTGAATATTTAAATATACATTTTAATGTTATTATAACAAGTATTATTTATTACACATCTTAAGTTTCTAAATCAACTGTTAGCGTCTTTGTTTTTGCAAGAACAACTGATGACATATTTTATTTCTCGTTTGTGTTGCACTGCTTTCAACACATCTCGGCCTTACATCATGATCTTCTGGTTGAATGTCTATTGTGTCCTCTTCTTCTTGAAATAATAGAGCGTCATCCTTGTTGGAAATGTTATGCAGAACACAACATGCTCGAATGAAGTGACATATTCGCTGATGCCCTATTAGTTTCAAATGATATAATTGTCTGAAACGTTGTTTTAAAAGACCAAAGGCATGTTCTATAGATACTCGGCATGAACTAAGTTTGTTATTAAAGTTTTTCTGAGCAGCGTTAAGATGACCATTATCCCTATAAGGTACCATGAGGTGCGGTAAGAGTGGATAAGCACTATCACCCAAAATGAAATTCCCTTTAATATTACAGATCATTAATAAACAAACTAAAACCATTAATCTTACTAACCATCACAGAGCTCTTCCAATTTTGAAAATAAAGATGAATTCCTAAAGACTCTTGCATCGTGTACCGATCCAGGATACCTACCCTATGAATATGTCAATAAAATTTAAATTTTCATTACATAGTCCCTGAACATGAATAGAGTAATACTCTTTTCTGTTATAATAATCTATGGGTCGATCGGTTGCTTTTGGTTTATCAATTTTTATGTGGGTACCATCAATAGCACCTAAGTATAATGTAAAACAAATTATTAAATTAACAATTACACATGACATACCGATTATGTTGGGAAAAGCAGTTTTTTCAAAGTAGAAACCAGCTGTTTTTTCTTGTTCTGCTCGAGATGGTAGTTTAATAATTTCAGAAGCCATTTCACTCAAAAAAACTGAAACTCTTGTAATAACATCAAACAAAGAACTCAATGACAAATTAAAGCGATCTGCTACATCCCGGTATGAGCTGGTCTGATGTCCAGCAAACCACAAAAACACGAGAATGTGTTTATCTGGATTTATATTAGCTCTAGAATTTACTAAAAATAATGATTTCTAATTCAAAGTTGCTCAATAATGTACCCTACACTTACAATTTCGAATAAGATTAATATAGCATTCACTGACTGTAAATCGTTGAGTTAATTCAACAACTATTTCCCTGCGTACAAGAAAGTGACTTATGAATTCTTTATCAGAATAATGTTCTATAACCTGTAAGGTAGTAATTGTACAAAAGTATAGGTGGGTAAATCTGGTTTATTAACTACCTCTTCATAGAAGTTTGAACACAAGTTCGTTTATTTTTTGTTAAGCCTGCTAATTTCATTGCTACATCTTCATCTTCGTCACTGCTTGAAGAGGAACTGCTAAATGCATGCAATACTTCACTTTCATCACACAGTAATAATTCCTCCTGTAATATTTTATCAAGCACAGCTTCTTGCATTTTAATTTGGGGAGTCTAGTCGGATGTTTTACGTGTTTTTATTTTAGCTTAAGTGGGGTTAACTTTCAAACAACATAAACGCCGTTCGTTTGTGTCGAACAAATAACGTGATTTTGTTTACTTGAGAGCAATTTCGAGACTTCCATGAGCTTACTCCCATAGATTTAAAAGTAAACTAGATCAAGACAAACGAACAAACCTTTTGTATTAGAGAATAAAATAATAAGTCGTGTTTTAGAGAAACCGGGTTAACTTAATTTTACAATTTTCCCCTATAAACATTCATTGAAAATCACGTTAAATTATTTTATACCTTTTTAATATACAAGGACGTTTCCGTTTTGAGTGATAAAGACGACCTTCCGAGAATCGCATCAATAAAACCACCGTGATTTTATAAACACAATTAATAGTTAATTGATTAATTTGCTAAAGATTGACAAACGGGATCCCGTATATCATAAAGACGAAATAACAAACAGTACAAAAATATATGACAGCAAATTCCATTGGAGGAATCTCGTATGAATAATTTTGCATTTAAAATTATAGGAAGTAAAATTACCTGAAAGACAATCAATTCTTGCATAAAACACTCACAACCGCACATCGATTAAACAAAACTTTTTAAGGGTGAAACTGGAAAGATTGAAACTGTCAGTTGGTTGTTTATATTTTTATTATACGAAATTCGCATTACAGTTCTACCAACGACCCGAACACGTGGGAACCAAGGAGAATAGATAACGTCAGACGAACCCGTAGGACCGAGAGGTATAGCGGGTGACCTACCCACCAGTAAGAATAGTTTTTATTTTAGTTTTGTGTACAATAGAATTTTATTTTCATTTATTTTCCACGGATATTGGTTTATTTAGTTAATACAATTACCTGACAATTGTGAATTTGAGTATTTAAGTTAAACTGTACATATATTGAATTATGCTAAATTGATTACATATGTAAAAAGAATTTGTAAGATTTAACAAATGTGTTTAATACATGTTATAAATTTTGAGGTGTCAAAACTTATTTAACAGAATAAGAGTCAACCGAAGCCCATCCCTACTTCAACTGAGTTTAGTCGAAAGAGCACTTAAATCCACATAGTGGAATATTCTTGTTAGACCTATACCAGAAAGGGTCTTACACTCTTGCAAAGCAGGGAATAGTGGCAGATGCAAACATATATTCGCTGTTTTATTATTATGTACAAGGTATTTCATCAACGTTATAATATAAATCGCTAGCAGGAACTTGCATTTCACATTCTGGTTTTAGGACATCACTAGATAAGCTGGAAATGATTTCGCAAACGGATATCTCTTGCGCATGGTCCAGACAAAAGGGAAAGACACAACAGAAGTATCGTTCAATTCCCATTAAAGAAATGGCATGCATAGAAAAGAAGGCTGATGCTGCTTTAGAGTTGAATAGCAACACATTAACAAAAATATTGAATAATTTTGTGAATATATTGCCAAATTCTGCACTAGCGTTACACCAGTAAGTAAAAGTATGTACACCTTTTTATGTACATAACTGTTAATTTTAAAGGGTAGGAAGACGGGAAGTTGGCTTTTCTCATGATACAGCCATAGCCACAATAATGGAAGATGAGTCAAATGAAATGGCACACAACATTTTAAATAATGTCACTCAGTCACTGTCAGTAGTTATGATGGAGCTAGCACAAATAAATATAGATTTTGTTGATTTGTGCTGTAAACGTTTTTGTGAACGTATGATGGCCAAAAACACCATCGACATTTTGATTAATACGAAGCAATCCAAGGTGAACTGGCTTTCGGAACGAAAATTTCGAATAACAGGGTCAAGAATATATGAAATTTTTGCCTATAAAGGACAGAATTGGTTGACCAAGTCTCAACGATACTTTCAACAGAAACATTTTTCAAACAAATTTACAAAACACGGTATAGAACATGAGGGAATTGCACGGCAAGTCTTCAGAAATACTACGAGGCTTGAAGTTGTTGAAACAGGGTTAGTTGTATCTGAATTTAATTCATGGTTGGCATATTCACCAGATGGTGTAATTGTAAATACCAATTGGGTTCCCGAACAACTACTTGAGATCAAATGTCCATTTGCAGGTATATAATGCACGATACATGGGACATTATATAACATTCTTTTTATAGGTGGTACTGATACATTAGGAAATATGTTGAATAAAGTAGAATATTTACAATTCTAGGAAAACACATATTGTTTGAAGGAAAACCATAAATACTATGCATAAGTTCAGCTAGGAATGGCAATACTGTATCTAGATAATTGCAAATTTGTAATTTATTGTTCATCTGATTCAAGCATGGCAATTATTGATGTACCGTATAATTACTCATATGTTAGGTCATTAGTA
This sequence comes from Vesta saturnalis, assembly GCA_036346205.1. Lineage (NCBI taxonomy): Eukaryota > Metazoa > Arthropoda > Insecta > Coleoptera > Lampyridae > Vesta > Vesta saturnalis. The sequence continues at coordinate 520,932 of JARFJB010002464.1, read as the reverse complement.
GTTACTGTTAAAGAAAAATAGTCAGAGGCGGATTTCCCAATAGGCAGACTAGGTAGCTGCCTAGGGCGCCAAATTTTTAGCGGCCTAGTTCTCATAGAACTTATTTAGGTCTCCCAAAGCAGAGGTGAAGAATTAGGTGCGAGAGAATTTAATAATTTATCACAGCATTACATAATATTTCAAATGAAAACATTTTTTCTCAAATTAAGGCGTGTAATAAGTAATTAAACTAATAATTGAAAAATAATAATCTAAGTTTATTTTAAATCATTCTTGCAAGTAGAATATTCTGCTACTTTTCTGGCCACAACAGGATACAAAAGAAAAAGGTTTTCAACAGAAAATGAAATGGTGACAAATGTCAATTTACAAAAATCAAATGCCATATTTAAAAATGTAAATACGCTTAATTGCATTGTAGGTACAAGGTACCCCTCTTTTAATTGCAGTTACAATTACTAGCAAAATATTGTTTCGTTCTTCTAAGGCAAAATAAATGTAACTGCAGAATTGTGAAAGCTTGAACTAATTAAATATAGTTTTACAAAACAACAAAATAAACTATGCTGACTGCCGAATTATTATAAGTATTGTTTTAAATATAATATAATTATAATTTATAAGACGAATAATTTTGAACCGAATAACGAACTTGTGTGCAGAGCAGATAAGTTTTTTTAATAGATGTTAGATTTTTCTTTGATTTGTATCAATGATTCGCTCCCAAAATTATTTGAAAATTCCCTGATAGACTGATTACACTATCCATTTTTGTTTTTCTATATATATATATATATATATATATATATATATATATATATATGACATGGTAAATATGTAAACTATATAATACTTAGCTAAAAAGTTGATTAATTTCTATTGTGTTGTGATTATACAAAAATAAATATTTGATTGACGCCAAAACATAATAAACTTCAATATAATCGGTTATCAATTATACGATGAATAATATTTAATATAATAATTAGATGGCATTCGCTGGTGGGTGTCTGTAACAGTTTTCGTGCATTAATGCCAATTATAAAATTAAAATAGACCATATAAACAAAAAAATTGCCCAGATTATTTACCAAGCTATTAATACATAAAACAGCGCGTTGCATTTGTTTACATACAACTCAGGACACGTGCGCTTTGTTGTTCGTCGATGCTCAGTGTCTTTTGTTTATATGATGTATGCACTTATGCAGTACGGTAACGATTAACGAAGATATTTTGCGAACTTCTACATTAAAATCGTACGTAAGATGAGTGATGGGAAAATGAAAAAAAAACTTAGTGGTGCTCAGAATAAAAAGCGTGCCAAGGAATCATTTGAAAGAAATGAAAACCTCTTAAGAAAAACTCGGAAAATTGAGTCATTTTTTGAGGTTAAACGCGATGGAAATGAAACTATTCTTCCTACTTCCAGTTCATTACCGGATACTTCGGAACAGAGTGGGGTAAGTAAGGTAAGTTATTTAATAATATATAGAAATTAACGCCTATATTAAAAGTGAAATTGATTTAACAGAGCTTAAAGTTAGATTTTATAAATAACGTTTGTTTGTTTAAATTTATTTCTATATAAAACATATTTGTTGAAATTCATGCAAGAAATATGTGATTATGTACACGGATTAGCGTGTTAGAGACATCTTTTTATAAACCGATGTTAAAAATATAAATTAGAACTTGTTTTAAATGTGAATAACGAAGTGAATGTAGCAGTTGTATAAGAAGAGTATTAAAAAAATAAGATTATCTCATACAATTTTCGCGAGTTATAACGTTTAAAATATAAATAGTATATTTCCATAAAAGTGCTGAACAATTTTTTCTGCGAATGTGAGGGTTGCGGCCCGAGTTGAAGACAAGTGTCGCATGCGTTAAGTACGTACTTTACGCATGCAATGAGAAAATAGTTTATAATTGTTTTTTTAATAGTTTTCTTGTTGTTCATTTCATTTCAAAATAAACTATTGGATACTATTTTTTCAAAGTATACGATAACTATTGATTAGTTTAGTTATAAAAAATATTATACAAGAACTATTGAATAATTATTTTTTATAATTTTAAACTTTAATTTTGTAATATTTTTTAACTATGTTTTTTTAAATATTTTTGTACGGTTTATTAATTTTAAGTATATTAAGGATGGTAACGCCATAATTTCAATGTCTTTTATTGGTAATAACGTTATTTAACATAATAATCAAATATTATTTAAATTCTAACCGAAGCATAATTTTTTAACTAGATGGATGTCATCTCTACTCCTGCAGTCTCTTGCAGCGCAAGTACAGATTCACAACCAGTGGTTATCATCGAAGAACATGAACCTGTGCTCCAAGTTTATGTGAGTCGAGATCCTGCTGAATGGACAATTAACGATGAAACTAAGGATTTCTTAGCAATTCACGGTATGAAACAAAATGACGACGGAGATTTTACTCTCAGTAAACGTACGTATGAGGATGGCGTGACACGTTACTTGTCAAAATCACTGTTCAAACGACATCTTTTGAATGGTGAAAAAACCCATCGTAAGTGGCTGGTTTACTCTCCAAGTACTGGTAGAGTATATTGCGGACCATGTCTTATATTTAACGGAGATTCTAAAATTGGTAGCAAAGTAGGGTTCAACGACTGGAAAAATGCTTCTAGTTGTGTATCATCGCACGAAAATTCCTCAGGTCATAAAATGTCAATTCTAACTTTAAAACGAAGAGCAAATGTTTGTGGCCGCTTAGATAATCAATTGGTAGTTCAATTCGACGAACAAGTTAAGTACTGGAGGAATGTGTTAAAACGCGTGGTAGCAACTGTAAAAGCCCTGGCTTCACGTGGTCTTTCGTTTAGAGGACACGATGAAGTATTCGGATCTGTAAAAAACGGAAACTATTTAATGACCTTAGAGCTTATAGCTGAGTTTGATCCGTTTTTAGCCGATCACATTTCCCGATATGGCAATCCCGGCAGTGGTCACACTAGTTACTTGTCTTCAACTATTTGCAATGAATTTATTGAATTAATGGCGGATAAAGTGAAAAGTCGCATTATTGCTGACCTAAAATCAGGCAAATATTTTTCGATTATTGTCGATTCTACGCCAGACATACCGCACATAGATCAACTGACTTTCGTTGTCAGATATGTACTTAATGATGGTTTACCGACTGAACGCTTTCTGGAATTCATTCCCAACATCGACCACTCAGCAAAGTCAATGGAAAAGGCTGTAATTGATGTATTAAATAAATATGAAATTGATATCACGGATTGTCGTGGACAGTCGTACGACAATGCTGCTAATATGTCGGGCGCTTACAACAGGCTGCAGGCACAAATTAAAAAGCTACCACAAGCGGAGTATATCCCTTGTTCAGCTCACTCGCTTAATTTGATTGGCGAATCCGCAGCAGAAAGCTGTGAAGAGGCATGTAGATTTTTTGCGCTTCTACAAGAGATATACAATTTTTTTTCTTCCTCGACTCAACGCTGGGAAATTCTTCAAAATGAGATTCAGGTAAACAAAACTCTAAGGGAAGACAAACTTAAAACGACTACCTTAAAAAGTTTATCAATAACTAGGTGGTCTGTACGAGCAGATGCTTGTCAAAGTTTGTACGAATCGTGGAACGTCATTATACAAGTATTAACATTAATCGAGGATAATAAGCAACAGACCGTAGATATTGATGTATTTACAGTTGTACAGCTTTACGAATCTTTAATTAATTTCATTACATCGATTCGCGAAGAATTCAACTATTACGAAGAGAGGGCACTGAGCATCTCTGTAATGCAACAGTACGAAAAGGATACGAAACGGGAGAAGAAGAGGAAGATACGTCCTGATGAATCTCGTAGCGATGAAGTACGTTTGACTGGACGAGAAGATTTAAGAATTAATTCGTTTTTAGTAATAATTGACAGCCTTCTTATAGAGTTTAAAAAACGTCACGTTGCGTATCAGCAATTTCACGATAAATTCGCATTCCTTATTAACCTACCATCCTTAACATCAAATGAAATACGAGAAAAAGCAAACAATTTGCAGAAGACGTATCAATCGGACCTTGAAGAAACTTTTGCGGATGAATGCATTCATTTCCACATTGTTCCACGGTCCACAAAAAATCGGCAAATAGTTTGAAATTATTAAAATGGTTTCGAGAAGAAGATCTGCAAACTGTGTACCCAAACGTGGATATCGCACTTCGCATCTGTACTTGTGTTCCAGTTACGAATTGTACGGGAGAACGCAGTTTCTCATGGCTGCGTCGTGTTAAAAATTATTTGCGTTCAACGATGAATGAGGATAGGCTCAACGCACTCGCCGTACTCAACATAGAATCAGATTTAACAAGATCTTTAGATTACGAAGATGTAATACATAAGTTTGCGGAAAAGAAGTCGAGAAGAGAAAATTTATTTGTTTAAATAAAATTAATTTTTAAATAAATACATTAGTTTTTATTTGTTATGTGAGTATTTATATGATATAAATATATTTATTTATTATGTAAGATTTTTTCTATTGTTGAAAGTAGATCTTCGTTAAATATCTATCCACACACACACATGCGCGCGCCCACACACACACACACACACACACACACACACACACACACACACACACACACACACACACACACACACACGCACACGCACACTCACACGCACACGCACACACACGCACACACGCACACACGCCCACACACGCACACACGCACACACGCACACACGCACAAACGCACGCACGCACGCACGCACACACCCACGCACGCACGCACGCACAAAAATTTCAATCATACGCGTAAACATTAATTTTCTTTTTGCTGGCCTTACATGGGCGCCAAATATGTTAGTGCCTAGGGCGCCACAAGACCAAAGTCTGCCCCTGAAAATAGTACAAAAACATGCTGTATAACATTTGTCAAAAAGAATAAAATAATAAACATAAAAGTGAATTTGTAAGATTTATTTAATGAATTTATCATTTGCCAAAATTGGTGCAGATAAATTTGTGATACCACAAATGATTGTCATTATGTCATCCACATGAGGTACCAAATTCCACTGCAGCTTTCCTCCTAGTTTTTTAAAAATGTTTAATCTCGCATTACTCCGTTCAATATGCACACGTGCAGAAGCAATTTCTTTGTTAAAATTTGCATCTCATTCTTCAAATTGCTTTTTATTGCAAAAAAACGGTGGCCGATAAAGTTTAATAAATTTGGTTATCAGCCCACTTTCTTCAAATATAACTTTGTCAGATGCCCCGCCACCATAAGCTTTACTAATAAATGTTATTAGACCTGCAGGAGACACTCCGGTCATAAACTTCACTGTGTGGGCACCTTTACAATGGGAGTAAAATCTGATTCGACAGCATAAACATTTAGGAATTTGAATATATATTTCCGTGCAATCTAGAACAATTTCTGTATCTTGAAACTTCTGAAAGCAGTTGGGTATATTTTGGGAAATTTCGTTGGTCGATGGAAGTGTAACTGCTACTTGTAATATAGCTGAAAGCAACCTAAGCATTTCTATGAAATATGTACAGCACAAAACACTACCAATTCTAAATAATACTCCCAAAATGGTATAATTTAAACCACACTTCAATTTAACAAATGTTAAAATAATTCTGTCTTTAATTGTTATTTTATGTATTCTGATGTCTTTATGTACAAGTTTAACCCTCTATCCAGTAAGGTAGCCCTGGGGCTACTATTGGTCTAAGTCACATAAATCTACAATTGTGAAATTTATTTCGTTTAACCCTTGTGTGCATAACCAACTTTACCTACGTTGTTGCATAACCGGGTACCCACGCCGCTTTTTTGTTAATTTTTCGAATATTTATGCAATCGTAAATGTTTCGTTAACGTTTATTTCAATAAAGTTACACAAAAAATGGGCGCTTTAGGTATTTTTGAATCAATTGAGCCGCTGTACCTCGTACAAAGGAATTCAATGTTTTGAATTCTACCGGTCTAGCCCTCTCTCTTACGCCTACGAGGAAGAACTGAGCAGGTGCGCGTCAGGTCAGTATGAAACGTGTTTCTTATTTGTACGGACGCTTCTATTTGTTGTATTTCTTGTCGTGCAGTGACCGTTTTATTTAGAATATTTTCTAAAAATTCTACGAATCATGGAAGAATTATCAAGAGCTGCATTTGCAAGGTAAATTAGAATATACATCTGTAATTTTGTTCAACGTTTTGTTGAAAATTCTCATTTCTTTCTATTATTTTATTGAAAATCTATATAATGCATGAATTCAATTTAAGGTTGAATTTTGAAGAGAGGCAAGTTTATTTAAATGCACTGTGGGAGGAAGAAAGTAATGAGTCAAACGTGAAGTCTGACAGCGATAACGAAGACTGGTTTTCAGATAATACGCCAGCTTCTGATAATGATGACTTTACTGATAATATAGGTAACATAAATTATTATGTATAATCTATAGATTACATTCTAAAATAAACGTTTCATTTTTAGATGGCGAAGAAGAAGAGATTGAAAGTGAAAGCAGTGAAAGTGAGGCAGAGGATGACGCAGCACCTGCAGCACAAGCAGGTAACTCACCTTTTCAATGTACAGTTATTTGAAAAGTGAAATACATATAATAAATGATAGATATATTGATGCACATAATTAATAACATATATTTTTTTAGGGGAAATACAAAACTGTTTCATAGTCAAAGACAAAACTGTGTGGAATAAAACAACGCCTCCTCAATATAAAACTGCGTCTCACAATGTTATGCGCTAACGAAGTGGTCCTCATAGAAGGACCGAGATACTTTCAGTTAGCGACACTTTCAAAAAAATATTCACAGTAGATATGGTAAATATTATCAGTAGACACACAAATGAAAAGGCTGCGTCAGTCTATGCAGCATTCAATGAAGTGCATCTAGATTCGCAGCGCGAATGGAGGCCGATTACTGCAGAAGAAATGTACTCGTTCATTGCCATTTTGATTTGCTCTGGTGTGAATAACTCTAATACTGATCACACAAGTGATATGTGGAATCCAATTTCATATCCACTCTATCGAGCGACAATGGGGAACAACAGGTTCCGTAACATTATGCGTTATATTAGATTCGACGATGCCAATAGACGCCGACAACGCGTAACAGAAGATAAGGCAGCTCCTATCCGTGATATTTGGACCATGCTCAACGCAAATTTACCTCAGATGTACAAACCGACAGAGAATTGAACGATAGATGAACAACTTTACCCTTTTCGCGGTCGCACAAAGTTCACGCAGTACATTCCTTCGAAGCCGGCTAAATATGGTATTAAGATTTGGTGGATTTGCGATGCAGAAAATGCATACCCCTTGCGCGGAATAATTTATACTGGCAAAACAAATAACATTCGAGAGAAAAACCAAGGAGAGAGGGTGGTAAAAGAACTTGCAATTACGTACAAAGACAGTGGTCGAAATATTTGTATGGATAATTATTTTACAACGTTACCTCTTGCTAAACACCTGCTCTCATGGAATCTAACTTTAGTTGGAACTTTGAAGAAGAATAAGCCCTATATTCCAAATGTGATGGCTCCGAATAAAACGAGAGAAGTATACTCTACTGTATTTGGATTCCACGAGAAAGTTACAATGTGCTCGTACGTGCCGAAGAAGAATAAGGTAATTCTGCTATCAACAATGCATGCCGACATGGCTGTAAGCAATAATGATAGAAAAAAACCGGATATTATTTCGTATTATAATAAATATAAAGCCGGCGTCGACACAATGGATCAGATGATTACAAGATATACAACACAACGTCGCACTTTGAGATGGCCGCTGGTTATATTTTTCAACATTTGCTCACTCGCTTCCTATCTAATTTATTATGAAAATAATAAGATGATGCCGAGAAAAACTAACCAGCGACGTCTGTTTATACGCCAATTGAGCAAGGAACTCGCAACTCCGATGATTGAGAATCGATCACGAAATCTTCAGATAATGCGACACTATAACACAAAGATCGCTATTGAAAGCATGATCGGGCGGCTTATGGACCCTGTGGGGGATCTTCCAGGTCCTTCAGTTGCACGAGATGCATCAGGAAGGAAGAAAGTAACTCGTTCCTGCCACATTTGCTACAAAAAACAATTAAGAAGAGAAGGAAAACACGGAAAAGTTGCTGTCAATGTAATCAGCCTGTATGCGATGAACATTCTACAACTTTCGCTAAATGTCATGAGTGCAATAAATAAATAATGTTATTTTCATTAATTATTTATGTTTTATTATTATGCAATATAAATCATGTAAATAAACAAATTGATCTATAAAAAATTATGATAAACAATAACAATCCAATTCTTTCATAGTGGGTACCGGGGTACCCGGTTATGTCCGCGACGTATGTTTACTTTAGATACAATTATTCTTGAGTCAAACAAATTTTTGAACAATCCCCAATGTACCATTTGGTTTGGATTGAGTTGAATAACGCATATCCGGAGGGACATCGGTTAAAACGATATCTGCCTTCAATCAAGAGTAGACCCATACAGTCTAGCGGTTGGAGCGCACTGGCTGTATTTTTATCGACGGATACCTTCAGTTGTATGTTTACAAGCACCGAAAGTAAATGTATAAATTGTTGCGCTGTACTAAAAACTTTCAAAATAATAAAAAAAATATTTCGTGTTGTTTGATTTTGGAGATAATTATAAGGTAAGTGGATATATACATATTTTTTAATAATTCACTTCCGTCTGGCGTGAAATAATTATGTTACGTGGTGTAAATATCATTTTGTAATAGCAGCCTGTAGGCTGCCTTGCGGGTTTAGATCAAAATTTAATTGTGCCAAAATTATATACCTTTTGTTGAATATGATAGATACAGTTTTTCTTGAAGATTTCTCTGGACTCTATAGGGTATTTTTTTCTTCTAGAATGGAAGGTGAGGGTCGTCGCACAAGAAAAAAATTATATGAGTGGTCTGAACGTGAGAGAAAGAAACAGTTCAACTTAGGAGATCTCTCCAATGAACAAGGGAAGACCTACTTGCGTCTGTGGAATCAGATTACTCAGATAACAATAGTGATGGTGATTTCGACGATGACGAATATGACGATGATGTAGATGATCCTGACTATGCACCAGATGAAATTACACCAGCACATGACAACCTTATTACGGAATCTTTGGAAGAAATCAGTCAAGTTGATACGTCTGATGTTTTCATTGATGCAGTGAATTTACCATTGAATGTAAGTGATATGGAATTACCGTCAACATCTGCAGCACCACTACGAGCTTCAACTCCAATAACAACATTAACAGCCATTGAACCAATAGTTTTGAGCAAATCTAAACCAAAGAAACGACCACGGTCACCAATGCCTGTCATGGAAGATGGTGGTCTTCAGAATGAAGCATCACCAGGTGGTCTCACTGGGAACAATTTGGATGAAATCGAAAAAAATTACCTAATGTTTTGTGGCGAAAAAAAGGTATGCAATTACATGTGAACCAAGTCGCTTTCCGAGGCAATAGTGATTTGCCGAGTTCAATTAAAGATCTTCGTACACCAATGGAATTTTTTAAGTACTTCTTTACGGATAAGATTTTGAATATGGTTGTTGAGGAAACTAACCGAGCAGCACGTGCGAAAGATGTGAATACAAAATTCAAAACAAATCTTGTCCACATTCACCAGTACATTGGTATCCTTATCTATATGTCTATTTATCGTTATCCGAATATGGAAAGTTATTGGGGGAAAAATGCATTTCTGCCAATTCAAAAAACAATGCCCGTAAAAAAAATTTTAAGCGATCAAGCAACATTTGTCGTTTGCTGATGAAGATATCCGTATCAAAAAAGGACAGCCAGGATACGAACCATTATTTAGAATAAGAAAATTGGCTGACATGGTCAACGAACGATTTGATTCAGTTCCAAAGACTGCCAGACTATGTGTGGATGAACAAATGTGCAGCACTAAAATAGCTCATCGTTTACGTCAATATTTGGGGAATAAAATTATTTGTGTTATGTGATTCCCACGGATTTTCATATCGTTTTGAAATCTATAATGGTGCAGGAGACAATGTTGTTTTACCGGGTACTCCGGATCTTGGTGCGTCTAGTAATGTTGTTATTCGTTTGTCGCAAACTATACCCAATTTTGTGCACCATATATTGTATTTTGATAATTTTTATACATCACTGCCCTTATTGGTTTATCTTCGTGCTTGAGGTATCTATTCTCTAGGAACATTGAATGTAACAAGAGTACCAAACTGCAAACTACCTTGTGATAAAGAGGTCGCTAAAGAAGGTAGAGGCTTTTCGGTTGAGTATATGTGCTCGTTGTATGGCATCGATATTACAACGGTGTTGTGGAAAGACACTAAAAATGTCAAACTCGCATCCACCTATGTTGGAGCTGCACCATTTACGAGATCAATTCCTTCAACTCAGCCAGGTAAGGTACCTAGATACGACAAAAAAGGAAAGAAGTGGATTGAAGTTGACTCTCCGCAAATTATACGGGAATATAATAGCCACATGGGTGGTGTAGATCTTTTAGACGGACTTATTGGTCGCTATCACATTCGTTTAAAAACTCGTAATCCGATGATTCGGATTTTTTATCATTTGATAGACATGACTGTAACAAATGCTTATATTTTGAGTCGCCGAGTCAATGCAGAGAAAAACTCTGAAAATAAAGAACAAGAAAGTAAGTTACTACAGCTGGCCCCATTTCACGAAGAAATTGCTGCTGCTCTTTGCAGTTTCAAAGAAAAACGTCCTGTTGGTCGTCCTTCAGTAATATCAGAGCCTAATACTAGCTGTGGTATAGGTATGAAAGCTCAACATCCAGTGGCAGATGTTACGATATGTATGACCATTTTCCTGTTTGGTTGGACAAACAAGGAGGAAAAAGAAATGCAAATTATGCAAAACATCTCAAACACAGTGCATCTGTCCAAAATGCGATCTTCACCTATGTTGCTCATCTGCTAAAAATTGTTTCTATGACTACCATCACAGAAAATAAATAAATATGTTAATAATATTGGTCGTGTTCGCGTATTGTATTTTTATATTTAAGAAATAAAAGTTCTTCCATACCACACTTTGTTTTATTTAATTACGCTTAATCCGTTAAGGCTGCCTTCAGGCAGCCATTCGTTTTTTTCATTTAGCAATTATAATATCAAAAAAATCAACTAATGGGTTTCAGATTCGTGTTTCCGACACAAAAATTAATCGGAAAAAAAATTTTTGTTTAATTTATTAAACTATTTTAACTTTGCGGGTTAGAGGGTTAACTGAAGCAACAATTTCATCAAGCATCGTAAAACCAAAGAACGTATTATATACAAGAAAGCTCGATTATATGCACGGAAACGCGACACATTACAACGTAGTTCTGGGATGTACCACGAGGCGTGTCAGCGTCGCGCCATTAGTTGTGGTACATACCAACAGAGGGCACGCCGAAAAGTTTTACTTCTATTTATTAACAGATGGCGAGAATAAACCTACAAACGTAGTTCGTAACTTAAGAGTCAAGTTTCAGCCAATGAGAAGGTACAGCGGATATTTAAATTTAAAACCTCTTTGTTTAAAACAAGCAAATGTATTGTTTTAAACTGAATTTTCTATCTATAAGCGTGATTTAAACAAAGACATCGGGTTACTGGTGACATTGGTGTGCATCCGAGAGAAAACATGTTTATTATACGAGCGCACGCACTTAAAAGGGCAAAGAGTCGGTTGGTTTTGCATGTGTGCATTTGTAACGTGAAATAAACTTGAAAAAGACAAAAGGCTTATTGTATGGAATACTTTAATCAAAGAACGTAATATCTATCAAAGAAAGTATTACATACGTATATGTATATATAATATATACGTTTTTCTCTTTCATTACATAAGAATAAGCATGTACGCACTCTGTTTTCGCCTGATTTTTCTGAAATAAACTTATTTTGTTGTGTAGTGCTGTTCTCCTTGGGGATTGTATTTTTATTTCGTCTAGTTAAACAAATGAACAATGGCAGGACACAAGTGTGTTTATTTAAATTGTGAAAATACTAGAAGAAACTGTTCCCATAAGTTTTATAATTTTCCTACTGATGAAAGAAGTAAACAGTGGATTTTAAATTCGGGTAAGTAACTATATAATATTACCCACATCAAAGAACGTATTATATTACGTACTTTGCCTACATACAAAGAACGTAATATTACGTTCTTTGCTACATATAATCATATAACCTTATTTGTTTCAATCGTTTTATTTACTACGCGTAAAAACTGTACGTGCTGACGGACGCAATTATTTTTAGAGTTTCAGTTGTTTGGTTTAAAATTAACAGAAATTTATGTTACATCTTTGGTTACATTCATTTCATCAACCAAACTTACAAGGCAAGTTAGGTTAATAAGATCTCTAGGTCTGTCTGTCGTCTGTCCGTGCCATGGTTCCCGTTGTGTTACAACAAAACACAAAACCATTGAGTAATGATGTAGTAAAGAGGCGCAATGTTACTGGGAGTCTTGTCGATAGCAAATTGGGCTGAGAATTAGGCAGCGCGAGTATCATGTGCCGTCATTGCCGTGACCCAAAAACAGATGGCTAAATTTAAACAGAAATTGCAAAATATGTATTTATTCGGGTATTTAAATGAGGTTCAATAAACTTTGTTCATGTTTCTTCATTAAATTAATTGATATTTGGGTGCTAGATGCTTATTTTCCTAGCTAGGGATGCAAAATTATATTTAACACGTTCACGAGGATTAATTGGAGAAATTTACGATGTTGTATTTCATATTTCGGAAGTTACTGATAAAGATAAAAGTACTGAATTTGAAGCAATTACTTGATGAAAAAATTAAAAATTAAATTGAATTTTATTTATGGTCACACGACTATGTTAGTGCAATTCATATATTCAGTAATAAGCGAGTGAAGTCGTGATTATCGAACATCGCGTTGATGGTCCCGAAACAATTATCAAATGTTAATGTGAATTATTATTTGATAACATGTTGAGTGACCTCCAACGCGATTCTCTATAAGAACGACTTCAAAAGTTGCATTCTGTAGATTATACCATGAATTAAATAAGATAATAAACATATCCGTATCCATTGTAACATTGCACAATAATATAAATTCTATTGGTTGCTAGCATACAAAATCAACAAGCGTAATTTTCACTTATTAATCAGATATAGGGTGCATGATCGTGGAAAAGAAAACCTCAGTGTAATTCGATTAGATAATTTAATGAATAATAATTAGGTAATTTTTTGTTCATTCGTTATTACAGCAACAAACAATAATCATATTTGAGAAAGTCTGTCGTGGAAATCTAAACACATTCTATTCAGATACAAAGTTGGGGCTAACTTTATCCGTTGATAAATCCGTGATAAATACATCGCGGCTTATGGGATTTTTTATACATGAGTTAGTTTATCGCATTAATAAATAAATTGTTTTGCAATATGTGTAATTGATTATTTTATGTTCAATGTCATATACTCCTAATTATTTAATTTAAAAGACGTAATTTCAAATTTTGCATCAGGGCGCATTTTACCTCGGGCCGCCCCTGGGTAACTTTGCATCGTTAGCAAATTTGTCGCCGAAGAGTCTTCAAAAAAAGAAACTGGGTGAAAAACATTTTGATGTCAATGCGTTCACAAACCAGTTCACGAAAAGATTAGTGCATAATGCATTGCCAAAGGTGTACGCCTTAGAACATCTCGATGTATATTCTGAAGGATCTCCGAGATCTCTAACGAAATCACCTTTGTCTCCAGACTTGAAGGTCTTAACACCTACCAAAACTTATTTCAAGAAGAAAGAAAAAAATGGATTTCCAGATCAAAAAGGTTCATCACCAGCCACAGATAATTGGGTTGAAGAACTCGTAAATTTACCAGTTGCAGCAGAGGGACTAAAAGGGGCCTTTTTTGTAATAATAAAGAGATGAATAATAATAATACAATTAAAAAACTTGAGGAAAAATTATCTTTGCAAAGAAATAAATATATTCAAGCAAGAAAGAAAATATATTACATTCAAAGAGAATATCAATAATTAAAACAAAATTTTACCATAAATAATATAATATATAAATATTTTAAAATGCCTTCAGACACAGCGAGAACTTTAATGAAAATGCAACTTAATGTTAAAAAGCGCGCAACTTGGAACCAACATGAAAAAGAAATTTCTTTGGCCTTGTTTTACAAATCGCCTTCAGCATACAAGTTTATTAAACAATATCTTTGTCTGCCAGGAGTTTCAACAATCAAAAAATGGATTGCAATTTCATTTTTTTCTCCTGGGTTTGATCAAAAAATGATTTCTCAATTTAAAATCAAAATAGAAACAATGAGTAACGACGAGAAGCATTGCGTGTTAGTTTTCGACGAAGTAAATCTAAAACAAGGACTACAGTACGTTGCAAATAAAGATTTTATTGAAGGAATTGAAGATCTAGGTTCCCTAGGAAGATCCCATCAAATAGGGAACGTTGCTTTAGTTTTCATGTTAAGAGGGTTGTACTCTAGATGGAAAATCCCATTTTGCTATTTTATATCTACAAATGGCGTCAAACACGAAAAACTTAAACTGTTGATAGTTGAGGCAATTAAAAAAAGTCAAGAAATAGGCTTGATTACAAAAGCCATGGTTTGTGATCAAGGTAGAAGCAACCAAAGTGCATTTAGTCATTTAGGACTTTCAGCAGAAAAGCCATATATAATTATAAATAATCAAAAAATTTATGCTTTATTTGATATACCCCATATTTTTAAAAATCTTCGAAATAATTTGCTAAACGGTGACTATTTAAATAACGATAAAAAAATTTCTTGGAAAATAATATAGATAAAAATAGTGGTAAAGCGCGTGCATTGATAAAACTTACGTTAGCACACATCCAACCTTCACCATTTCAGAAAATGTCATGTTCACTTGCTCTTTAAGTTTTTAGTAATTCGGTTAGTGCCGCTATAAAAACATGCGTACATACAGGGCAAATTCGGAGTGACATGGCATTACCAACAGCTGATTTTTTAAACTTTATGAATAATACATTTGATTGTTTAAACAGCCGTACTCTTTATGATTCAAACCCTTATAGGTGCGCGCTATCATTCAAAAATCCGTTAATTGAATAACAATTGTTGAGTGCTAAAGAACACATGTCGGGGCTATTAAAAATTTCAAATAAAAACAAAGTTAGCAAGCCGGACTGCTTTAGTGGGTTTGTACATAGCATTAATGCAATTTTAGGTTTATATCACGAACAAAATAACAATGGGTATCACTTTTTATTAACAGCTAGACTAAATCAGGATGTTATAGAAAATTTATTTGCAATTTTTAGAAAAAAAGGAGGACATAATGATAACGCCATAGTAAATATGTTCCGCAAACATTTTAGACCCATTGTTACTGTTAGTTTGCTAAAACCTCCAACATCATCAAATTGGGAAATTGATGAGGATACATTTTTACCAATTGATGTAAGCCCACCACTTTCAACTTCAGCTCCACCTTCAACTAGTACTAAATCTTCAATTGAGGAACAAGTTTCGGAAAATATTAGTGACAGTAGTTATTCATCTGTAGAAGATTATTCCTCAAATACATTTTCAAATATATCCGTATCATTAGAAAATAATTCAATTGTATATTTTTCAGGGTAGGGGAGACCGGGGCTGGTTGGCACACGGGGTTGGTTGGCGATCGCGAATATTTCCTACGTTTGCTGCAGTACCGCCCCACTAACTCGTCTCGTCATTCATTCGATTGAACTACACATCTCTTCTTGATCTCAGTAGCTTGAGAACTGTCTAAGAGAAGATATTGACATTTTATCAATTTTTGTGACATTGAGTAAATTTCGCGTTCCTGATTACGCATGTTTTATAGTTAAACAATAAGTAATTTCTGATAATGGCGTCTTAAACACTTATGTTAGGTCTTACGTTTTCGTAGATTTGATAATAATATTAATTGTCTTTTAGTGTTGATATACCGCCATGTTTGTGCATTGTGGTTGGTTGGCATATTTGAAACGGGGCAGGTTGGCAGTGTGCCAACCAACCGAGTATTAATTTGTTGAGGAATTAATTTTTTTAAAGTGATAAAAATAACATTATTTTTAATAGGTTTCACCTTAAAATTAGATTTTTTCGACCTGTAAATCTAATTGATTTTATATTATCTGTTTTTAGATAAAATGAGAAATTATAAACGAAAAACTACTAGGTCTACAGTAGAAAAAGATGTTATTGAGCAAGCAATAAATGAGATTGCAGTTTTACATATTAAAACAGCGAGACAAGCCTCAGTTGATTATAAGATTCCCTATAGAACCCTACATCGATACTATAAACAGAACAAAGCAACACAAGAAGGACAATCAATTAGTATTGGCTATAAAAAAACAGACAGGTAAACAATTATTTTCTTAAGGAAAATTCAATATTTTTCTTATAGTTATTTTTTTTGTTACAGATATTCACAGATGAACAGGAGACGTGTCTTGCCGAATATTTAAAAAAGGCGTCAGATATTTATTATGGACTAACTCCAAAACAGGTTCGAAAATTTGCCTTTCAGTATGGGCAACACATTAATCTTAATGTGCCAACAAGTTGGGCCAATAATCAGATGGCGGCAGAAGATTGGTTTTCTGCCTTTCTGAAGAGACAAACAACTTTATCCATAAGAACGCCCGAAGCGACCAGTCAAGCACGTGCATCCAGTTTCAACCGGACAAACGTCAAATCATTTTTTGATAATTTAAAAATAGTTCTGGACCGATTGAAAATTGAGAGTTGACATATGGAACGTGGACGAAACGGGAGTAACTACCGTCCAACGACCGGATAAAGCTGTGGCTAGGAGAGGTTTCAAACAGATTGGACGAATCACCTCCGCAGAACGAGGATCTCTCGTTACTCTAGCTATAGCTGTTTCTGCTTCAGGCACGTACATTCCACCTTTCTTTATTTTCCCCAGAGTGTATTTTAAGGAACACTTTCTTCACGATGCACCACAAGTAAGTGCCGGTGATGCTAATCCGTCAGGATGGATGAATGAACAACATTTCATTAAATTCGCTAAACACTTTGTAAAGTATGTTAGATGTTCCAAGGAACGGCCATGTCTCTTATTACTAGACAATCACGACTCGCATCTATCGGTTGAAGCGTTGAATATTTTTAAAGATAATGGCGTTTCGGTTCTTTCTTTCCCACCACACTGCAGCCATAAGCTTTAGCCTTTAGACAGAAGCGTATACGGCCCACTAAAGAAATATATCAATACTCATATTGACGATTGGATGACAGCGAATCCAAGAAAAATTTTTGGCATATACGACGTACCACGAATTATTCAATCAACCATACCTTTAGCCTGCTCACCTATTAATATCCAAGCAGGATTTCGTACAACAGGAATAATGCCTTTTAATCCCACAATATTTTCAGATGCCGATTATTTACCCAACTATGGTACAGATAAGCGAAACTCTTTAGAAACCAATCAAAATCCTGTCAACGATTCAGTTTCAGATTTGAACCAATCTATTGTTGAGACTCCAAGCACACCCCCTGAAAAACCAATATCAAATTTAGAATTATAAGTTATATCTGAACGGGACTTAAATGAAGCTGGACCGTCTTCAAGTTCAAACCTTTCTGAACTCGAACAAATTAGACCTTTTCCAAAAGCTGCAGGAAAATCCTCAGTTGTTAACAGAAAAGGAAAAAAAAAGAGCGTCAGCCATTTTAACTGATACTCCGATAAAAGATCAGCTAATGGCAGAAAAGCAGGCAATTAAAAACAAAAAAGTGGAAATTGCGGAAAGAAAGGCAACAAAGGAAAAGAAAAAGAGAGATAAGAAAGCAAACACCAAGATAGAAAATCTAACAAAGGTACAACACGCCAAAAGGCAAATATTTTCAAAGAAAAGGCAGGATGAAAGCGAAAGTTCTGAAGAAGAAGACTGCTGCTGTCTGATATGTTTAGGCAGTTTTGCAAATAGTCGTCCTAAGGAGCGATGGATACAATGCACAAAATGTAAAGGTTGGGCACTTGAGACTGCACTAATGGCTATATCCCGCTGTATATCTGCGAAAATTGTGATTCAGACGATGATTTTTAGGTTTTAACTTTTCTTTGTGTTCTTACTTTTTTGTGTACTGTAACTTTTTTGTTGTGTTACATTTGTGTTACACTCTTGTTTTTTTTTAAGTTTCAAATAAGATCATGTTTTAATATGTCCCTACCAACCCTCAAGGTTGTACCAACCAACCCTAAAGGTTATGCCAACCAACCCCATAGGTTGTGCCAACTAGCCCCGTGACCGGGATTGGTTGGCACAATATTTTGTGTGTGCATAAGGGGTTGCCAAAAGTTTATATTTAAAATTCTAATATAAATGATTATATATAATGTTGGGCAGAACTATAGACAATATTATGTTGTATACATCATAATAAAAGTAATAAAACGAACGATAAAAAAAACTCAAATATGAAAAGTGTGCCAACCAGCCCCGGTCTCCCCTACTTAGCTCATAAATGTTTAACACAGTTTTGTTGCTTAGAATGCGAAAATACTTTAATAAACAAAAGCAACAAAATAATTGATCAAAATCACCTTTTCATTATGTATAAAACATTTCAAATTTCATCCGAATATGCCACCGGCCTGAAATACCCTTCAGATGCTTTAATTAAAATAGTAACATTAGCTCTTTCAGTTTTTTCAAAGAAATTCAAAAAATATGCAGAATGTAATTTTATCAGAAAAAAATTAATTTCAAGAACAGTGTCATGTTTGGAAACACAAATTGCTGAAAACTGGGCCAACATTTGTAACATGCACAAAAATTTTGTACTCGATCATTTGTTTATTGTTAGAATTCATAAATAAAGAATGTAAATGGATTTCTGTTGGACTGAAAATACCAAAGCAACGAACCCAAAATAAGAAATTAAAAATATTACAAAATGTCTAAAAGTTGTGCATAGACATACTTATTTATTTATTTTCTAGCAATGTTCTGTTTCAAGTTACGAATGGTTTTGTTATTAAACAATTCTATTTCATTGCTATATCAAACATATTTGTACACAACTTTATTTTAGGTTTCTTGAAATGTGCCAATTTAAACAACTATTCTTTTTTTACATATACAAAAAATTAAAGGCATATTATTTTTAACAAGAGAAAAAAATACAAATATGTTTAGTAAATAAAATTTTAGTAACTTTATGTTGCATAGATACCTCCTCTTTTATTAGTCGCTTTATTTGTATTTTTTGTCGTCCCTCACCTTTACCTGTCCAGATGCAAAATTATTATTTTTACTGACTTTATTTTGTTTTTTTTTGTTGGTATATACCAAAAATAGTATATTGTGTCACAAGGGCAGGAAATGAGTTATTAGATGCACGAGCGAGCGAAGCGAAGCGAGGGAGCTAATGGCTAAGGGCTGCTAAAGCGTTTTGTGCGTGTGTGACACACAACTGTTTTTCGCCTACCAAAAAAGTAAATATTCGAAAATATAACAAAAATCTTTAATTTCATAAATACCGACAGAATTTAATAAGAAACTTAAGTAGTAAAAATGCATGAATTTATTTATAGTAATTAACGTTAATTACTTATAAAGTATCCAAATCAGAACGTTTTTTTATTTTACAGTTTTGTTCTCTGGATTCCAGACTTATTTACACTGACATTTAATGACAATTTATGTGTAACTGCAAAATTTGCAAGTGACACTCAAAAAAGGTGTCTAGATAATGAAAAGCGGGTTGTTATGACTTTAGCAGCGCAAGGGACGATAAATATTACTTTCGATCACATTTTTAGGGTTGATATGATGCATTTGTACATATGGTAGGCGAAAAATGTTATGTCTTCATTTATTTATATTTCTTAATATATCTGTAATTGCTGTTATGTGTAAATAAAGTATCACTATTATTAAATTTTCTTTTGTTATGTAATCTTATACACATTATTTATATTTTATATAAATCGCACACAGTTTATTTTTGTTATTAAAATTGGAGTTTGATGAACATAAATATTTATCGTTAAGTAGCATATTTGGTGTTTTTTTTTAATTTGCGCACAAATTATCATTTTTTGAGCATTGTTTTGATTTCCAGGGAAATCTGTTTTAGGAGTATTTCCAGCTTTACAATTTTTGCATAACTTTATTTAAATGTAAAAAATTAAATGATAGCATACATAAAAATTAAATAACTAATACCGACAAATTCATAAGAAAAGCTCTATCCTAGATGTTTATAGAAAGAAATGCTGAATATACAAAACGCAAGATTTTTATTTTAAAACATGGTGCATTATGCATCAATCTAAGCCACATGTTCAGGGTTTAGTTGAGTAGAAACAAAAGTAGATCCCTTTATTTTTTCATTTGTAGTTTTTCTATTAACCGCCTGGCAGCGACACTTTCTGGTACGTTTTTTTTTGTAAGACTTGATTGCAGCGCCCTCGTTTTCGCATAACCCGTGTCGAGCTTTCTTGTATATACTACGTTCTTTGATAAAACTGTTTAAGCCTGTTAAACTTCCTAAGGACTTATCGGTAGTTATGAAGTTGGATAAGGTTAGCTTAGCAGGAGTATTCACTTGAACTTCAAAATCACGATATTTTAACTGATTTGTGGAGGAATCTTCAGTTTGAATCAACCCTAATAAGGCTTCAGCGACTTCCAATTCTTCTGCAGTGGGTGGTCCATCCATATTTTCATCTGTGACTTCCATCATTAGATCACATAGAACATTCGCTAAGTCTTTTCTTTCATTTCTTACATGTTGTCTTTCTGATCGGCTAGTTGATGCTTTTGAAGTTGCATGCACAGAACCATGCACTGGATTTGGCAGCTTTTTGGAAGGCACAACAATGCGTTTTAGATTTTTCCTTTGACAAACTAAAATGCAAATTACGTGAAGATTCCAGATAAAATAAATATTGAATTTTACCTTTAAAAAAATCATTTTCGTTAAAATGTAAAGAGCACACTTTCATGTATTCGCTAATTTTTTTTCCAATCCGTAATTTATTTTTCCATGCCTCTCTTCTGTTTACGGTTTCCCGAATACCCAACTTTGTTTGAATTTTCACAGTTTCATTTACACTAGGAAACTTATGAAAACTGAGTTCTGGGTTTCTGCGTTTTAAAGAATTGCATTGGGACACACAACAAAATGTATTAGCTTTTATGTTTGTCATGTTTAACCACAGTTAACGCTTATTAAATCCTAAACACCTACCAAATATTTACAAAAAAAAACAACCTTGCAACAATTTAAACACTAACCTAACAAACTGTCTACAGATATGAATATCCCTATTTACGGTCTACGACGATTAACTCACCTACACTATAATCTACTGCTGGTATAAAACTAAATAAATTAAAAAATTAAGGGTCTAATAAAATAAGAAACACAATGTAACTTTGTAATAACATATGAATAGCATACGAAAAAAGTTGTTTTAATATTTTGCAGATGTTGATAGTAGTGTTACGAGGTGGCGCTTTAGTTACCGAAGAATCTCTATAGACTGCAAAAGTGTGACGTCACAAAATGACCACCAAGCAGCTGATGGGACTAAACAAAACAATTCCCCCCTTTGATTTGTATGTGTTAGACGTGTATGTTCACCTGGCTGAAGTTACATTCGCATTCGTTTTTTTTACATTCGCTTTTTTACGGGATACCAACCTTACTAGTGAAAAAAAAACTACTAACTTATGAACAGCTGTGATGGTACTCAAAATGTTGTATTACAAGTACTAATTACCATAAGAAGATATTTTCAGTGTAAACTAATTGGTAAAGATGGACTGGGCATTAAAATTAACGGATTTGCTGCTGCCTTTTGATAACTACGTAGGTAAATTAATTGTATTTCTACATAACCTAAAATTGTTTTTGTAGGACTAATGACCTTTACACATTCCCAGAGGAATTGAAACTTAAAATGCAAAATGATGGTCGATTAAAATTATGTGGCTTGTAAATATACCTATCCAAATAATACTACAATTAAAAGGTGCAATATTATCAAGAAAATGTAGTTACGATGAAGGTCGAGTGTTCGGCACATATTTTCGGAAAAAATGCAATATTTGTTAATTGTTTGTAAAGGTGTGTGATACATTAGTTACATTATTGTTGTTATTACTCTGAGTACCTGTTTATTATATAATTACAATCAAACGATATTTTTATTGTAGATACAAAAGGCGACTCCTATGCATGTATACGTGTATATAATAAGTAAAAAAGCCAATTTTCAAATTCGTTTTTTGAAAAAAAAAAAGAAAACACGGCAGCGAAGCTTATAGATGTTCATTAACTTACGTCCCTCTAGTATCACGTGCACTTTGCCGTTTTTCCAAAAGTGTCCGAAATTTTGATAAATTTGCGTTTACTTTTACTCTGTGTACGTATATAAATGTAAAAAAGAGAATTTTCAACTTCGTTTTTTGTCAAAAAAAGAAAACACGGCAGCGTATACCCATGCAAAAAAGCGTCTTTTCAAATATATTGTTAGTGCATACGTTGTGTTTAATTGTAATAATTTTGTTTAATTAAAGCGTTTAATTAATACCGTACATATCTTTCCACATCACCTTAGCACGATTCTGTTTTTTAGAAAACATTTATCGTACAGGAGGTACCATGTTTAGATGCGTTACTCCAATTTTTATATGGGGGAGTTCGCCAATAGCCATATTCCCACATTTCTGCTCTATAATTGCTATTTAAATAGCTTGTTTAAATTGTTCGTAAATTGTCTTCAAACCTTCTATATTTGGATGGATTTGTCCCTAAAATGTTATAAATTATTTTGTATGAGGAATAGGTAATATTACCACTTACATTTCAAAGAAATCGAAATCATTTAGAAGCCGGTTAATATTTATCAGTTTCATTTCTTTTTTTTGATTACAGGTTGTTTTAATTTCTGAGTTTATTTCCGTTACGTTTTTATTAAAATTTTTTGATAATAAAATTGGTGGTATAGTACACACTAATTTTTTTACATTTCATCCTTAATATGTCTCTAATAAGCCATCGGTAATTTCTGCGAAATTTTGATATAGAAAAATTGTGCTACAAAGCGTCGTTTGTGCCAATCAATATCACTATGGTTAATTCGGTTGGTTTAAAATGCCAACAACTTCCTGATTTCTTCGAATCCTTTCTTCTTCTTAATTGTGCCACTGATTGTCCACCCACACATAATTCGGCACACTGCTTTTTTTGTTCGTTCTGAAAAGAACGGATTTTTAACACATTTGTTAACATTCTACGTAAAATGCTATCGCCTAAGTGATAAGTCATGTTCACTGGAAGATAGTTCACGGAAAACTAAAGCTTTGAACATTGCCATATAAATTTTGTATAATATTACCTATAATATGCTGATTTGTTTATTGTTTAAACAGGTTATTTCCGGCCTTACGTATCAACTAATGAAAAGATAATAATCTGCAATGTTATTTATTGCTTAATGAGGTTTGTCTCGGAATTCATAGTATACGTCCTGTGTTATATAATACCTTTATCTTATTTGCAATTTGCCCTGCAAAGCTTCTTATAACTATCTTTTCTTTTAGCGCTCAGAAATACAAAAGGGGGATTTATTTATAATTGACAGATGTAAACTCATTTACAAACACTTTTGCGATGAAATATTGTTACATCGCTTTGCATTAAAGCCGATATCGACTCTTAATTATGGAATGCGGTATAGCAAAAATACTGTTTAAGTGGGGAATAATTTGTAATGTGTACTTGTTTTCATTCATGTGTGGAAAGTACTTGTGTAACTATCAATATGAATATTTATTTTATAACAGATCGAAGGATTATGTAGTAGGATTTCATGAAGATCCGCAGTCGAAGGTGTATGTTCCTGCGAATAGTGTATTAACTTTGATGGCACGAGGATTAAAACAAAATTGAAAACAACCAGTCGCTTATTATTACATCTATAATTCGTGTGAAGTAAACTATTTGAAAGAAATTGTTTTTGCATGCATAAGAAAATTAAGAAGTGTGGGATTAAATGTCCGAGCAATTATTAGTGATCAAGGACCTAATTTTTATAAATTTTGTAAAGACGTTGGTGTTTCGCCAGAAAACCCCTGTTTTATCATAGACCAGTTAACAGTGTATTATATTTTTGACCCATCTCATCTCTTAAAGTCAACTAGAAATAATTTTTTCCGCTACACATTTAAACATAACATGACTGTTATTGACAAAAAATACTTAGACAATTTATATAATTATGATAAAAATAGGTTTAATAGACTAGCACCCAAACTAACGGTTGAACACCTTCACCCAGATAGTTTTAAAAAAATGCGTGTCTTTCTTGCAGCTCAAGTTTTTAGTGCAACTGTTGATACTGCTATGGAAACACTAATGTCATTCAATTATTTACCACAAGCGGCATTTGGCACAGTAACTTTTATTGGGGACATGGACAATCTTTTTGATATCTTAAATTCCACCACTTTTAAAGATCCAAAATTTTTAAGAAGACCATTCACCGGTAGTTCCCCACAAATTTCCCATCTGGTAAAACTTAAAACATTATTTACAAATATAAAAGCATTTAATGGTGATAAAGATATTACAAACACATTAAAATGTTTTAAAGGATGGGTAACTACTATTAATGCGCTTTTAATGTTATGGAAGGACATGCAACATAATACAAAATTTTTATGCACACGACACATCAACCAAGATTGTTTAGAAAACATGTTTGGCAGTCTTAGGCAACAGGGGGGTAATTCGACTAACCCGACTCCAATTCAATTTCAGAACTCGTTTAGAAAGGTTTTTTGTTTAAATTATTTTGAACATACCGATGGATCAAACTGTATACCAGATTTCGATGAACTCCTCGTCCACTATAATTTAATGGATCCGCAAGTGCAAGATCTTAATTCATGTATTGAACAAACAAATATTTTTAATGAAATTACACAAATTCAGAGCGAAGAATACATCAACTTAGAATTGCCTGAAACAAATGTATTGTCATGGATTGCAGGATATTTGATACAAAAATGTTTGAAGAAACACACTTGCCAAAAATGTGAAGCATATTCTAAATGCCAAAAAGAGTTGACTAATGCTACAATGTTGTGCCATTTTAGAGCATATCAAAATGAGAATAGAGATGTTTTTGGAAACTTAAGAATGCCACCTGAATCGTTTTATAGTTATGTGCATGAACTGGATGTACAATTTTGTAAATACTTCCCGAAATTAGTTTTTTATTTCCACCGGTCTAGCATTAAAAAGAGAATTAGAAACCATTCCTTTTCAACATCCCTGTGCAGCATTTCCTTTTAATTATCTTTTATCCTTATATGTTCGATTTAGAATTTTTTATACTTTAAAATTTATCAATAAAGACTTAATTAGACAAAAAAGTAATCGCAAGAATAAAAATTTATTAACATTACACATTTGTAAGAATTATTATATTACTATTAATACTGCTTTTTTAATTTGTAATAGTATATTGAGTATCAAGAACAGTAAGGGGCGTTTATTGGTCAACATAGCTAAGCCTCCAATTTGGCCGGAGATCAGTACAACCCTGAATGTTTGTAATGCTCATACTGTTTTTTGCACGATTTGTGGTGTACCACAACTGGTGCATCTGTACCTATTTGATTTTATAAATTAGAAGGCGGGTTGAATTGAAAACCATTTAGTGAATATGGGTGACTAGTATTATTTAGATAGCATAGAAATAAGGTGTGCTTAGAGATAAGTGGTTAGAGAAGAAATAGTTGAAGGGTTGTTGTTGATTAGATATTTTAAAAATGATGAAATAATTATTTTTCCTCTGATAAAATTAGAATAGAATAAAAAGGTAATGTCATATTTTACTAATTATATTTTATTACAGAAACTGCTTATAATATTGAGCTCAACAAAGGGTAAATTAAATATAAGTTGGTTAGAAGCCAGACCGTTCTCTTAGAAGTTAGTATAAGAAACATATTACAATACTATGGAAAGGTTATTATTTCATCCAATATAAACTAATGTCAATTATAATCTGAAAGTTAATATTACATCACAAGCTTGTCAATAAGGTAGAAAGGTCTTTTGATTTCATTATCATAACGCTATTTGACATTCTATACCTATACAGTAACATATTTAGTGGAACTGAGTATGGAAACAAATATAAGAGCAAAAATTGGCTATCGAGGTACAAGTGACAAAAGTCCACCTTGTAGATAACCGCTGCTAAAAATATAAGAGTATATAATACCATGTACTTGTGTCTCTGGGAAATATGTTACCTTTGGGTTTGTTTATTGTTAATACAGACCTTGAACAGGTTGTGATGTTTGACTTGCAATGTTAGCTAATGGTATGACCTGGTGTACGCCAATTATAAAATAAGGCCTGCACCAGGGTGTTAGCACATAGGTTTATTAAGTAGTAGTAGTAGTAGTAGTAGTAGTAGTAGATTTATAGTAAGTTAAGTCTTAATCACAGTAGAATCTATATAGGTATTGATTTAGGTATTTATCACAAACTGCTGGTACTTTATTTATGTTGGTATTCTGATTATAGTAAGCGTGGAGGTTTTTTCTTTTGTAGTTCTTTTTCCTCCATCGCAATAATGATAGCAGAACTACATTGAACTTGAGCCATTTATATATATATATATATATATATATATATATATATATATATATATATATATATATATATATAGCACATATATTCTGTAACAACTCCTTTACACAATGAAAGTGGTCCTACCTGGTTTCTCATGATGATCATTTGGCTTAAATCGTTTCACGTATTAACTTTGCTCTTGCATTTGAGTTGTGCAGTCGCAAGACTGGCCTGGGTACATTACAGATTATATTATATTTGCCACAATTGAAATTATTTAATTTCTACTAAATAAACGAAAAGTCCAACTTATCAATAAGACATTTGTATTAATTTTACATTGGTAAGTAAAATACTTACCGATTAGTTGTATCTCACAACCAGTAAACATAATAAAAAGTGTATTTTTAATGTTATGTGCAAACTTAATAAAATTTCATCATTTAGATTTATTTTTAATTGAGCACAGTTGTGTATTGTCAACTTCTTGTTTTCTTATTCTTTTCATTTTAGTTAACTTAAAAACTAGAATTTGCAACAACATATAAACACTGTTTCAACATAACATGTTACGATCTTCAAAATTTTTTTATGCTTCACTTAATTTTAGAATAATTTTTTTACGTTAGACTAAAAGTACAATAACATTGCATTGTCTTGTATTTAGTATAAAAGTATACATTGTAAGTTAGTTAGGGAATAGGAACCTTTTAAAAACAAACTTCATGTAAAAATAGGTATGACTCCAGTTAAAACTCTTAGAAAATACATCACATAAACACAGTTGTTTAGCATATGTGTATGCCCATACTCATAATTCAACAATAAATTTTGCTTCATCTTTTAATTTACCTAAAATCAGTCATTTAGCACAATAATGAATAAATAGGTAGGTACTTGTTCTGAGCTACTACTTTTTATACATAAGTAAATAACTTACAAAATGACGGTTAACAAAAATTTTAATAATGAGCAATAACCTATCTTTTCCCTGTAATTTTCATTTACAGCTGACTGCGCACTGAGGATGCGCGATTTTTATTATGGGACACCGAGAACAATAGATTTGCGTGGGAGTGCTACTTCTTCGTTGTTGATATTCTCTGGTGGTAGTAACCACATAAATCGTGTTAGTCTAATGCCCGTATTCATAGTCCATCCTTGAGGAAGACCTTGACCTCAAGTATCCCTTACTGTGAAAAATACGATTCATAAAGCTACCTTAAGGCGAAGGACGACCTCCACCTTGGCGAAGGACCGAGGATGCTTCTACCCTACCTTGAGGCGTCCTTAACACAAATGATCATGCGCATAAACGAATTCATTTGAGCGGTAAAAATTACCAAATGTTTTATTAGGAAAATTTTGTATACAGTTGTCTGAATTCTGAAGTTCTTCTTATTTATACTTTCCACACTTTCTCATAGAAAATCAAAGTGTAAGATTTACGTAATTATGGATAATTATTTTGATGAATATTCTCAAGATATGGAGGTACAAGCAGATGAATTACTAGTACAGGGCAGGCTACCTAAAAGGTGTTTATTACTGAAAAAGCATCAATTGAAGCACAATTAATTTTATGTAATCGATTACAGATACAGCAGAGATATGGAAAATCCAATGGAATTTTATTCGAACGAAGAATTTCGCAAACGGTACCGATTTAGGAAAGAAATTGTGCGAAATGTAATTTTTCCCTTAGTCGAAAATAATTTGGTTGTACAAAGTAACCGAGGTTTACCTGTACCATCAATTATAAAATTATTAATTTGTTTGCGTTATTTTGCTACCGGCAACTTGCAGGTTTGTTCATTCAATAAAATATTACCTAATATGGCTACGTATGTTCTTAAAATTACAGATTGTAACTGGAGATTTACGTGGTGTAAGTCAATCGTCTGTATCACGAGCTATTGCAAACGTCTCTGTGTTATTAGCACAAAATTTAGAAAATTTTGTAAGATTTCCTGCCAATGAATTAGGGCAACGTAATAATGTTACAAAATTTTATGAAACTGCACATTTTCCTTCTGTGGTTGGTTGTATTGACTGCACCCATAGTAAAGTATCTAATCCCGGAGGTGAGAATGAAGAAGTTTTTAGAAACAGAAAAGGATACTTTTCTTTGAATGTTCAGGTAATACAGCTTTTAATTTTTATGAATGAAAGATATAACACCATTTTTTAGGTTGTCTCGGGGCCCGCTTTAGAAATAATGGATGTAGTAGTTCGACATCCTGGCTCGACACATGATAGCGTGATTTTTGATCGCAGTGCTGTAAGGGTAAAATTTGAATTGGGTGAATTGCGTG
Organism: Vesta saturnalis; assembly: GCA_036346205.1. Lineage (NCBI taxonomy): Eukaryota > Metazoa > Arthropoda > Insecta > Coleoptera > Lampyridae > Vesta > Vesta saturnalis. Next base: position 491,832 of record JARFJB010002464.1, on the reverse strand, counting down.
GTTTACTTTTGGGAGATGGTGGATATGCGTGTCGCAGGTATTTATTAACTCCAGTAGTAAATCCAACTACACAGCAACAGAGAAGATACAATACAGCACATATTAGAACTAGGAATGTTGTCGAAAGACTTTTCGGTGTATGGAAAAGAAGGTTTCCATGTTTGCAAAGTGGGCTAACACTAAAAATGGAGACATCTGTGGCAGTTATTTGCGCAACTGCAATTCTCCATAACATTGCTATGTCTGCAAACGAAGAAGAATTTCTAGATGGGGAACAGAATGAAGTTCTTATAGAACATAATAATAATGATGCTGGCATGGGCTTAGCATTTCGAACACAATTCATAAATCAACATTTTTGATTGTATAAGATTTCATAAAATTAATATAATTCAACATATTTTTTTGTTTTAGCTATTTTTAGTATGTATTAAACAAAACACTTCTATCTACAACATTTTTTTATTTAAGTTATTTTATTTAAAAGTAATATAAATATAATAATAATTGCAATTTACTTTACATTTTTAAGCAAATTCTGATACTTAATTTCAGCTGCCTCTTTTGCTAACTTAGCAGCTTCTTTATTATATTTCGTTGCATCAGCTTCATCCTTGGCTACTTGCAACCTTAATTTATGCAGCTCACGTTGCTGCTCAATGCTTTCCTGAATACGGAGAACACGCCAATAAACCTTATCATACCCCTGTTCTCGTCGGTTTGTGCGTGAACGTCCTAATAAGATATTTGATTAGTGTTACAAGTTTATATTTCATTTCACAATAATATTATCTTTCTTACACATGCATGGGCGTAGCCAGCTAAGGGCAGAGAGGGGCAACTGCCCCCCCCCTGGAGGAGCAAAAATAAATTAAATAATTTTTAAATTTTAATAAACAAAAAATTAAATCTAAAATATACATATTTTTCTGTTCTGCATATTTTTTTGTTATCTGTTATTAGTTTAATTTAAGTATAATTAAAATCTCAAAGTTTTGTTTTCATTTGCCTTTTCTTTTTATCCTAAAATTTTACATTTTGAATGACCATGGACCATGGTTTGCCCCCCCTGTTATAAATCCTGGCTACGCCCTTGTACACATGCATAATCCTTGAATAAAAGCATTAATGATAAATATAGATAAAAACTTACCAACCGGAGTATGTGAGTTATGCGACATAACATCGGTCGCCACCAACTGTGGAGGTTCCTTATTTGGAGCTTCTGTAACAAATTTAATCTGTTAAATGTGTTTGTGTTCACTTTGGATAAAGACTTACCAACAGGAGTGTTTGATGTAATGTTGCTGTTCACAAACTGTGGATGTTCATTATTTGGAACTTCTGTAACAAATTGAATCTGTTAAATGTGTTTGTGCTTGCTAACTTGTAAGTTGCATTAATAATTATGTTTGTTTATCAATTATGGCCCTACCACTTTCTGTCCTCTTTCGTTTATTATCATTTTCAAATGCTCCAGTACTGTCCCAGGGGCAGTCAATTTCTATGTCAGCATTTGGTTCCACACTATGAATTAATGTCAAAAGAGGGTCATCATTTTTTTCTTCTGAGCCTCCACCTGTTAGCAGTCTATTAAATTTATTTTGTGTTTCTTGTTTTCTTTTTCTAAAAGTATCTTGAAGGTTAATTTTTTTCTAAAATAGGATTAATATGTACCTATACCTTTGCTTTAGATTATCCCATAACTTGCGGAGTTGCTTGGCAGATCGGGGGACGGTAACATCAGGTTGACAATTATATGCTTCAGTTATGCGTTCCCAAGCTTTTTGTTTTTCTCCCAATGTAGTTCCGTCCGTTTTTCTATTTTCAATACACCCTCCTATCTCACAAATTAAATTTGTGAGTAGCAATTTTTCAGGATCAGTGTAAGGTTTAACTGATGTACTAAAGATGAGTAACCACAATATTAAGTGAAAATCAAAGATTAATATGACTAGTGAAAATATTATATATATATATATATATATATATATATATATATATATATATATATATATATATATATATATATATATATATATATATATATATACCAACCTGCACATTTTATTAAAATGTACTAAAAACGTGGGTTAATAAGTGTTTCTTTAATCTATGATTAAAATAAACAAAACGTAAATTAAATATTAAAAAACTATTACAAAAAATAAGGTTAGATAAAAACGCAATAATACAACACAGCAAATACGAGTAGCAAAATTCCCTAAAAATTTGGAGGGAAAATCTCCCTTCGCCGAGATTTGCCGAAGTAATCACTATGAAAGATATTTCTAATATATTAACAAGGAAGCCTTCACCAAGGGATCCTCAAGGTCGAGGTTGAGATGGGACTATGAATACGGGCATTAGCCATGCGGTGTTTACTCCTTTAATAAAATTGGTATTAAGTTTGGTTCCAAACCCATGGTTGTGTATCACGTCGTCGAAGGCGCTGGTGGCGCTACATTTAGTGACTTTAGTCAAGCAACATTTAACCACCATAACACCCTAAGACCCGGTGATTTAACCTTATTCTTTCTGTTTTATACATTTTTTTTCAATCATCACTTTACTGCTTTATTCGTTTTTATACCGCTTATATTATTCTAGTATTTTTTATTAATAATAGACTAAGAGTATCCGTCTACAACTGCGTTGTGGTCAGTTATCATGGTGTTTAAATGTATAGTTAGAAGCTGTAATAACACACAAACTACTTCTACAATGCATGTACTTCCACGAGATCCAGAGGTATGTGGTAATAAATATATTGTGTCTATAATTACATTTAGTTTTATCAGTGATCATATTATATGTGTAGTGTTTTGTATAACAATATTGCACTGAGTTAATTTGAATGTAGTCACTATGTTTATTTTCTAGATTTTTATGCTATGGATGAAAGCTATTCATCGTGAAGATTTGGACATAACGAAACGTAAAAGTTATCGAGTGTGTTTCATCCATTTTTCTGATGAAATGAAATTTAAGGAGCATCATAATAGAACAAATCTTATAGTAGGCGCTGTCCCCAATATGTACTTACAAGGTAAATTGTTAAGTATTTTATTAAATGTTGAACTCAAGAGGAGAAAAGCCAAGGGTCGTGGCTATCACTACTATTTCTTATTATTGCGTTTAGGAATGGATAATAACAGATTAATACACACTCTTATTTATTTTCTGATCGTCCATCTTACCATGTGGTGTTTACTCCTTTAATAAAATTGTAGTAGTAGTATGCATATTTGTTTTACGAAGATTTTTTTCAATGTTACTAGCCAAATTAATATACATAAGATAATTTAATGTACGCGATTAATTAACCAGTAAATATTAATTTTTAAGTATAATTTATTAGTAGTTTATCTCTTTTTCTAAATTAATAAATCATTACAGACTTGTTTCAAGTCCGTGTATCTGATCCAGTCCCTAGTACTTCTAAGGATATCAGTATGGAATCTGATGAAGTATCCTTTCCTGTCAATATTGAGGAATCTGCCCAACTGAATTGGAATCCCAGCAAAAGAAAAGGTATATAATATTAGATTTTTTTATTTTCAATTATACTAAACGTCAAAAAAAACATTTTTCATACATTTCATACAATATCATTTCAGTTCATACTGTTTGCAGTTAAATTGAAATGTATAGTTACGAATCGTATAGTATTCTTATAGCAAACTTAACATTATATTTAGTTCAGTATCACTATTATTTTTCTCTTTTTAGTACTCCTTTTCTTAATTTATTTTTAAAATTTTATCATTATTTCTAGGATCTGCCAATAATGAAGTGTTGGCAAATTCACCAAAAGTGCCAAAAACTCGCAAAGGTAAGGTCATAATTAATTATATAAATATATAACAAATTGGTAAAGAATTAACATTAACTACATAATTATGTCCTTGTAATGTATAATTTTTTGTTCAGATATAAGAAGGAAAACCAGCCTCTTAAAGAAGGGTCACGTTGGAAGGCAAAAAGAACATACTCATGTTGCAAGAAGATATTATCAAATTGCAAAGAATATGCTGCAAGTAGCAAGAAGGTGCTACCAACAAACAACGTCTAAGAGAAGCTGTGAAATTGACGAGATCAGAAGAATTTCATAGTGAAAATATCAACACGGCAACTTTGAAATTCTTTAATTCGCAACTGAAACAACAGGCAAAGAAAAGTCGGGGTCGTCGTTTTACCATTGACGACAAAATTTTCAGTTTATCTCTTTTAAAGCAGAGCCCAAAATGTTATAAACTGTTGAAAAAAATATTCGCCTTGCCCTCGCGCAGTACTCTAATGGCATTATTAAATAAAGTTCCTTTTACATGTGGAATTAATACCCAAATTATAAAAAGCTTACAGTTGTCAGTACTAAAAATGAAAGAATTAGACCGTTATTGTTGCCTAATGTTTGACGAGATGTCCTTGGAAGCTTCATTAAGTTACAATAAAAAATATGGCTGTATCGATGGTTTCGAGAATTGCGGCAATAATAGAAAAATTAAATTTGCAGACCACGCTATGATATTTATGGCAAGAGGTTTACAGCGTAAATGGAAACAACCTATATGCTTTTTCTTTTCTGAAGCGGGTATGAATGTAACGGACTTAGTCAAAAATTTGAAAGAAATAATAGTGGCTATGCATTCAATAGGACTAAAAGTCGTTGCAACTGTATGCGATCAGTCAGCTGTTAATACAGCAGCTATTAAAATACTAAAAGAGGAAACTAACAGATACCATATGCAAGAGGAAATTGAAAACAAAATGTTTGGTTTTGCCATTGATGGAATAGACGTGATTCCATTATTTGATACTCAACATCTTCTCAAGGGGATTAGAAATAATCTCCTGGATGCCAAAGTTAAATTTACGTGGAAGACGGGACAACAAATTACTAGTTGGGATGACATCAAGACTCTTTATGAAATGGATACTGGAGATTACGATACCAGAATGTGTTATAAACTAACAGACTCACACATTTATAAAGAAAAAATGAAAAAAATGAAGGTGTCGCATGCAGCCCAAGTGTTTCCACACAGAGTTTCATCTACGATGCGAGGCTTAATAAACCTTGGTAAGTATATGTATAATGGTACAATATCAAAACATTTTTGTAGAAAACAAAAATTTGTTACAAAATAAACTAAGATTATCATCCTTCTTAGAGTGACAATCCTATGAATGTTATGAAGTTAATTGTATTACAAATACTAAAGAGTTGTTATTTTAATAACACAACTATCACCTTTGGTACAGAATACATATTTATACTTTTCTCATTTTAGGTAATGTACGTCAGCTTTCACAGACAGCTTTAGGCACTGCAGGTTTTCTGATGTTCATCGATAAACTTTTTGATAGCCTGAACGGTTCTGTAGTGAAATCTATGCATGGTAAAGTGTTGAGATGTGCTGTTACCTCATCTTCTCCGCATGTAGAATTTTGGTATGAAGCAATAAAAGTACTGCAAAGCGTAAAATTTTTTACAGATGAAGAGCGTGAAACTATTCCTCCATCTATAAAAAATTTCATTTCAACAATTCGTGGCTTCATATACATCTGGAAGAAACTTGAGAGGGTAGGATTTGAATTTCTGTGTACTACAAATTTAAATCAAGATCCTGTCGAGAACTTTTTTGGATGTATTCGAAGCCATGGTATTCCTAATATAAATCCTACTTGTGGTGCTTTTATTTCTTCATTCAAAAGTCTAATTATAAACAATTTCATGTCAACACATTCTCCCGGTGCTAATTGTGAAGAGGACGATACGGAAGGTGCACTGAACTCATTAAAACACTTCATTTAAGAAGAGGTAGATAGTGAAGGTTTAGAAGAAATTTGTGATCTGGAAGTGCATAAATTAGATAATGTTATTTTGACTCAAAATAGAGACAACACGATAAACCACGCGTATATTGCTGGGTATATAGCCATGTCAATATTAAAAAATGTTGGAAATTGTTTAATTTGTAGACAGAATTTAATTTCCACATCTGTTGAACCAGAGCATGCTCTAATTAACTACCGTGCATATAGCTTTAAAGCATTGGTACGTCCACATACGTGCTTTATTAAATGGTATGGACAATGTAACAATGTTGTACATTATTATTTGCCAAAAATATGTACGAATAAGAAAATAACTATGATTTTATTCACAAAAATTGACAGTTTAGTTAATATGAACTTTACGTGTTCTACACACAATTTTGAATCTATTTTTCTTACAAAATTTATTAATTTTTATATCCATACATGGATAAAAAATGTGAATATGATTTTGAAAGGTATCGATACCAGAAATGCAAATATAAATGATATAGTCAAAGAACAAGCCTTAGTACGATACAGGAAATATAAAACTAAAAAAAAAAAAATCAGAAGTATGAAAGGGCTGCAATAGAAATGTTTACCTTCAAAATTTTGCAATAGTAATAATAATGACAACTTTATTTAGTCTTCTCTATATAAACTTCAAGTACTGTACTACTTTAGGCTGTTCTATACATGTATATTTCTTTTAATTATACTTTAAATTTATTTAGATTTTTACAATTTTTTACTATATGCTAACAACGCTCCAAAATATATAGAATTTTGATGTTTTTTATACTTTTTATGCTGTATCACAAAATTTTGTTTGTTTCTGATATATACATGAATTTCATTAACTGTTTGCATGAAATTTTTGAGATATGATGGCATTATTCCGACCTGAATTAGATGTATAAAAATTAAAGCCATCATCTCCAAGAAGTCACCAATTTTCGTCCAGCATAATGATTTTAACATAACATCTATCCTTGTATATCGATCACATTTCAAGATAATTCTCATTGCACGATTTTGTAATAACTGTAACCTGTTCTTATCACCTTTCCTTTCTAAGTAAAGTACTGTACTAGCATAATGGAGATGTGATAAAATTATACAATTATATAGTTGTAAAATTATTAGTTAAATATGTATGTGAAATTTATTATTTTATGAACAAAGTATTGTATACATAAATATAAATATGTGTTTGAATAGATTAAATTTTGTTACTTTTATAATGTTAATTTACTTTTGACAAATTTAGTGTAAGTAAATAAAAATTATAGTTGGACACTTTAATTATAATGTGTAAAAAATTGTATATTAGAATTCATACTTATGCTAGTATATATAATATTATGGAAGTTACATGTTTTAATACCTATTTGCACCATCTCAGTTTTAAACTGAAGTGGTGCAAACAGACCAGTTCTTATAAGTTCCCAATAAAGCATTTGAATATGAATTTTTAAAATTCCCGCCTGTGCTTCAGTAGCGCTCAGGTGACGTGATACACAACTAATTTATTAAAACTGCGCGAATGGTAGGAGTTGTATTATTTGTGATGTATTCATGAAATGAAACACGTACTAGGTTCACAAATAAAGAGTTCATTTATTATCAAACAATAAAGAATGTCTACATTAGGACGCCATGGGTGTTGTACATACACACTACCAGTGGCGTGCCTAACAACTACTATATATCCAGTGCCGCTCTGTGGTCACATATTATACATCTTACCGCTTACAAGTTAAGTTTATCAGGTTTTTTGATGAGTCTACCCGAACGAGTCGTTAGAACACTGTTTGGGTGACTTACAGGCGTAGGTTCATATGTTGATGTTTCACAAGATAATTCAGGATTACTTGCTTCCTTACTAAGAAGAGTCTCATGAGTGGGCATGCTATCATTTTCATGACACACCTCTGTATACATGTTTTGTGAAATCTTTAAATCATGTCTATTTCGACGTACTTCGTTACCCAAATTATCCTTTACAATATAAGACCTAGGCGCAACATGTGTATCTATTATTTTACCAGGCTCCCATATTCTCTTTACATGATTATACACAGTTACACTTGTATCTTTGTTTAGAGGCATCAAAGGTGTGGCATGTCTATTAAAATACCTTGTACTTAAATTTTGTTTATGAGTTAGATTTTTATCTACATTTTTAGGCAACTCAGGAGATAGTAACTGAACTGTTATGGGAATTTTTGTTTTGCAACGTCTTCAATTTAACAATTGAGACGGCGAATAATTCATATGTTTTAAGGGCATATTTCTGTAACACAACAATGCAGACTCTATATCTCTACCTTCCTCTGTTGCTTTTTTAATTATGTTTTTAGAAATAGACACTGCTTTCTCAGCTAAGCCATTTGAACGAGGGAAATTTGGACTTCGGAATGCTAAATTAAAATTCCACTCTATAGAAAATCTCTTAAAGTGATTACTGTTAAATGGTACATTATCAGCTACTAAGATATCTGGTGATCCAAATCTAGCAAAAACGGTTTTTATTCGACTTACTACTGAACTTGCACTTTTATCTCTTAAGAGGTAACATTTCTATCCAATTTGAATATGAATCAAATATGACCAAATAACTTCTCTTAGCATACGTGAAAATATCGACAGCCACTCGTTCCCAAGGCCTTTTTGGAATTGGATATGGAATTAACGTCTCTTTACAATTTTTTCTAGCAAATTTTTCACATACTTTGCAAGATTTGATGTAAGATTCAATGTCGCCTGACATACCAGGCCAATAAAAGATTCTTCGTGCTGTAGCTTTAGATTTTTCTATACCAAAATGACCTTAGTGTATTAATTTCAACATTTCTGTTTGTAAACTTTTAGGTACTACTAACTTATGATTATAAAATATCAAATCTCCGATGTTGTATAGTTTGTCTCTAATATTGTAAAACGGTTTTAAATCTGCCTCTATATTATTTTTATTTTTTGGCCACGAGTTGTCAATAAACTCTTTTATGTGCCTTAATGTGACGTCATTGTTTGTTTCACGTTTGAACTGAACTTTTCTATGATCTGACATAGGCAAATTGCTAACAATAGAGTGTATGACATAATCAATTTCTTTGTTACAGTTTAAAACTTTTTCATCTTTTAAATAGGCTCTTGACAATGTATCAGAAATATACATTTGTTTTCCCGGCTTATACACTATAGTTAGATTATAATTTAAAAGTTTCAGTCTAATCCTTTGTAATCTCGGTGAAATAAGTTCAATATCTTTTTTGAACACAGCTTCCAGGGGTTTATGGTCACTAAAAACTTTAACATCTAGACCATAAATGAATAAGTGAAACTTTTGTACAGTAAACAGTATAGCTAAAGCTTCTTTTTCAATCTGGGCATATTTGGTTTCTGTTAATGTTAAACTGCGTGATGCAAAAGCAACTGGGTGTCCTTCTTGTAACAAGCACGCTCCCAGTCCATCTTTAGAGCTATCTGTTTCTATTTCTATTGGTATTTTTGGATTAAAGAAAGTTAAAACTGGGGCATTAGTTAAAATGTACTTTAACTGTTTTACACTCATGTCATGTTTATTTGTCCATTCCCATTCAATATCGTTACGAGTTAAATTTCGTAAAGGAGCTGAAATCTTTGACAAATTGGGGATAAATTTTCCTACATATTTTACCATACCCAAAAAGCGCAATAACGAATTTTTGCAAGAGGGGTTAGGCATATCTATGATGGCCTTAATATAGTTTTTATTCGTTTCTATGCCCTGTTTTGTAACAATTTGTCCCATAAATTTAACTATTGTTTGTTTATACTGAATTTTTGATTTATTGAACTTAACATTATATTTTTTTGCTCTTTCCAGAACAACTTTTAAGTTTTTATCGTGTTCAGCCTCCGTAGAACCTGTGACAATCAAATCATCAAAGTCCGGGCCAACACCTTCAATGTCTCCAAAGATTTCATAATTTTTTTGTTGAAACACCTCTGGAGCGGAACATATTCCAAAAGCAAGTCTTAAAAATTGATATCTACCAAAAGGTGTTCCAAAAGTTAATAAATCTGCACTACTATCATCAAGTAACACCTGCCAATACCCGTCCTTCATGTCTAGAACGGTAAACAAAACCTTATTGCTTAATTTAGCAGTGATTTCGTCTAAGGATGGTATGAGAAAGTGCTCCCTCTGTATAGCATTATTGAGATGCTTTGGGTCTAAGCACAACCTCATATCACCATTAAGCTTTTCCACAATTACAAGAGGATGAAGCCACTCTGTAGGTTTGTCCACCTTTCTAATGATGTTTTGTTTAACTAGGTCATCAAGCTTAAGTTTTGTTTTCTTCACTGCATTGACATAAAATTCTTCTTCGGAGCCATCACTAGTAGGTTCACTGTGTTGCTGCTCTTGAGCTACTTCATGTATTTTCTTATTTTTTTTTCTTTTGTTGTCGGCAGTGGACTTCTGCTTGCAAACTGATGCAAAATGGTTTCTCCCTTGACATTTAGCACATGTCTTCCTATATGCTGGACATCTCTTACTTTCATGTTTGTAACCACAATATTTACAGAGCTTAGTTTCCTTATGGACAACATTAACCATCACTTCATGTTGCAGTATTTTTGACTGATTCTTGCTTATTTCTGATGCTCTGCATAGGTCAATCGTCTTTTGTAATGTTAAACTTGTTTCACGAAGTAACCTCTCTTGTACAATTTTATCATAAATTCCCATTACTATTCGATCGCGTACCATTTCATCTTGATTAGTATACTCTGTTGTCTTTACTGCTTTTCGCAATTCTGTTACAAAATTGTCAAACGACTGTCCTTCCGCTTGCAGGATACTATTAAACTTATATCGCTCAAATATAACGTTTTTTTTAGGCGCGCAATACTCTTGAAACTTCTCTTTAATAATTTTCAGTCTTTACCTGTGCGTTATCGAAGGTAAATGTATTATACAGTTCCAAGCCTTCTTCTCCAACTAAGTTAAGAAATACAGCTATTTTTTTTTCTTCTCTCTTATTATCAAGATCCGTTGCGGTTAGGAAAAGATCAAATCTCTGTATAAATTTCCTCCAATTTTCGGAAATGTTGCCGTCCAATTCTAGCGGTTCTGGCGGTTTAAAAATTGCTTCCGTCATGGCGTACTTTTTTGCTGCTGCTACTCGTGCTAACACCAAATTGTACACTATTTACTTCGTGCTCGGTTTTACGTTAATAGTTTCTAACACACCTGACACCATGTATTATTTGTGATGTATTCATGAAATGAAACACGTACTAGGTTCACAAATAAAGAGTTCATTTATTATCAAACAATAAAGAATGTCTACATTAGGACGCCATGGGTGTTGTACACACACACTACCAGTGGCGTGCCTAACAACTACTATATATCCAGTGCCACCCTGTGGTCACATATTATACAGGAGTTGTGTATATATCCCCCTTTCATTTATCTATGGTCTTAGCTACGCACTGGTAGGAAGTGTTTGTATTTGCTATAGCACATTCTCAAAGGTACGGGCACACGTAAATTATTATTGGTTTGTAATTTTGTGATTACACAATGGAGACAAACAGTTTTGATGTAGCTGGTACTTCTGGCAGTAAGCGAAGAAAAATGACTGCAAAAGACCCTAATAAATTAACAGAAGATGAAATGTTGCAATTTGTATATGCTTCTGAATCAGAACCTGAAGAGGACGTGGAAGATTCCGATGAATTTGTGCCGCTTAGTGATAGCGACGATGATGCTGAGGGTTAGTAAGATTATACCTACCATTTTTTTTATCAAGTAAATTATGTTTTTAGGGGAATTATCTGTTATCGAAAATATAATCGAAGATGCAGATATATAATCTTGGTCTGAAGTTCAAAGTGGAATGCGTCAATTTCCCTTTACAAAAGATAATAAAATTATGATTGATTTACCACAGTCCGGTGAACCGTACGACTACTTCAGGTTATTTGTAGATGACAATTTGTTAGAGGTAATTGTTACTCAAACAAATTTGTATGCTAAAGAGGTGCACTGTTCGACTGGTGTATATGAAAAATCAAGGATTTCTGCATGGAAGGACCTTACAGTATCTGAATTATTAATTTTTATGGGTCTTACATACCATATGGGTACAATAAGGCTTAGTCGTGTTCAGGACTACTGGAAAACAGATCGTTTATTTAATTTAACCTGCTTTTCACAATATATGAGTAGAGATCGGTATTTAGTAATTATGCGTTGTCTACATTTTACTAAAAATCCAGAAGATCACGAGCCAATGCCAGCAGATAGGTTATATAAGGTTAGACCTGTAATAGATTTTTTCAATAATAAAATGGATCAAATATATTATCCCGGAAAGAATTTATCGCTAGAGGAGTCGATGGTTCTATGGAAGGACAGGCTTCTGTTCAAGCAATATATTAAAAACAAAAAACACAAATACGGTTTAAAATTATACATGTTGACAGAGCCTGATGGATTGATTTTTAATTTTGCAGTATATACAGGTCAACTTGATGAATTTGGTGGAAAAGGTCATGCCCAAAAAGTAGTCATGTATTTAGCTGCAAAAAAATTAAACAGTGCTCATTCGTTATACATGGATAGTTACTATAATAGCTACCAATTGGCCGAAACGTTGCTGCAGCACAAAACATACTGTACAGGAACTTTGCGGGGTGATCGAAAGGACATTCCAAAGGATGTAGTAACAGCAAAACTTAAAAAAGGTACCTTTTGGTTATATATAGCATATTATAAATAACATATTTTTATGTAGGTGACACTAAAGCTAAATACAAACATGGAATTATGATTGGCAAATGGAAAGATAAAAGGGACGTAACTTACATTTCCACAGAATTCAAAAACGAAATGGTAATAATCCGTAATAGAAGAGGCCAAGAAAAGGAAAAACCGTTACCTGTATCGGAGTATAACAGATTCATGAGTGGTATAGATAGACAAGATCAGCTTATGGCATATTATCCATCTACTCGTAAAACACTAAGATGGTATAAAAAACTTGGAGTTCATGTTTTACAGATGATGCTACATAATTCGTTCATGATATATAACAAGTACTCTGGTAAAAAAATGTCGCTCTATGAATATAGATTATCAGTACTCAAAAAACTTTTGCCAGGTAAAGATACAAAAATAAGTAAATCTGCACCAAAGATATCTGAACATAGACCAACAAAAATAGATAAAGTGGATGGTAAAGGAAAGACACTTAGAAAGAGATGTCGTGTCTGCCACAAAAATTAAATTCGAAAGGACACCATGTTCCACTGTACCGGATGTCCTGATAATCCCGGTCTATGTTTAGAACCTTGTTTTGCCAATTATCACAGAGAATAATGCAAAAGTTTGATTTATATTTTATCCCGTTGGTGTTTTATTGTTTTGCTTTATAACTTTTAGATTATACTTTAAACATTTTATTTCTAATTATTAGTTTGTAAGTACTTATTATTTAGTGTACATATAATTAAATACAGTTTAGTGTTAATATTTATCAATTTTCCAATATATCTGATTGGTGAATGAAATGACGCGCAAGTGCGTCATGCGCACAGACTGTGTAGCCAATTAAGATGTGCTAATGACGCAGATGTGCGTCATTGACAAAATTTTTGAAAAATACACTGACACTATATACAATAAATGCTGTAGCCACCTTTAAAGACTTCACTCCCAATTAAGCAAAATACCCTGCCAGCATACCACATGAGTATAGCTTCCTACTTTAGCACTGAAGGGGTTAAGCAGTAAATGGCGTCAAAATGTCGGAAATATTCAGTTAATTACACAAGATTTCGTTCATAAAAAAAGTCAAAGTTTTAAAGATATTAATATTTGTAGTGAAAAGTACAAAATTGATGAAGTTTTCGACAATGACAATGGTAAGTGTGATTTCTGTAATTCTTCTATTCAAACAGAACGTGTTGAACAATTATCGGTAAACCTTGACATAAGTTTTTCTCAATTGCCACCAAAACCTAATGTGGATTGCACATACTTTTCATTCCAAAAGTCTCTCGTGGATGTTCCTAAAAGTTCTCCCATTTTTGTCTATGAAAACATTCAAAAGAAAAGCAAGGCAATTGAATTCCCGACTTTTCGATCAGTAAAAAAAACAAACCCATTTTCTATATTCCTAATGACGTTTGAAGTTTTTAAAAGTTTTTTCACTTCTACGGGTCACTTTGATCATGAGTGTTACAGAGAAAATATAAAAAAGGAAGTATTACTTCGTAAAATATATTGTGTTCTTTCATTTAGAGGACTACATTTTCGTAGAAAAGGTAAATTTGTCGATTATGCAGTTTGCAAGTATGCTGGTTGCAGAAAATTCAAATTCGATTGTAATATAACAGATGGTCTCGTAAAGGTTAGTGTCTTCAGTAATATGGCAATTTTCAACCATTCTGGCAAACCAAAATTTTAGCATTTAAAAGGAAAGGAAAGGAAAGAGGCAAAAAAAATGTTGATTCGTCAAAACCCACGCTCTCTGCACCTAGATTATATTCGAGATTTGCAGGAGGTCCCCGCGTCCCTAGGAAACTATCAGTCTGTGAGAAATTTAGAAGTGTTACAAAAAGCAAAATCGGAATGTATGGCTGACGGCGATTTTTCTTCGAACGATTTTATCGATTTAGTAATGAGGTTTGAGGAGGGGCGAAAAGGAGATTCTAAGTGTCAATACATTCAAAACATTAGCCTCCCTTTGCATATTTCTTTGTATTCTGCGATATAACTAGAGATTCTCCAAAACACACAAGGGAAGCGTATATTTTACTATGCAGGGGTAATACAGGTAAATAATACGATCCTCCCCATTTTAGAATTAATTTCGATTACCCATGGCATCGACTCAATTTCCACTCTTTTAATTCAATTTCAATACTTTGTGTAAAAGAATTTTCATCGGTGGCCCTGTTTTAATCGTGTCGTTGTTGATTGGAGTTGGGCATCCATAAATAGTTTCATGCACGTATGGAATAAAATGAGTATTGCAAACTATTTAAATATTACGTATAAATGTATGAATAATTCATCTGTGATTAATGGAATAGTAAAAATCCACATCTGTTGCGCTCATTTTATGCACATTATGGCTAGGCGGATAAAAGCCATGAATATAGATAGAAAGGTAGCAGGTGTATTGTTAGATGGTATGGGTTGCTTATGCCCGTACTTATAGTCGCTGCTCAACCTTGTACTTGAGCTATACTCAAACAAGCATTCTCGAAGTAATGAGAATGACTTGAGCATGAGGCCGTCCTGTAATCCAATCTTCGGGAATTCTCGGCGAAGTTTAAAATATTATCATATAATTTGGTAACTTTAATTTTTTACGGTTGTGATATAAGGAATTGTTCAATTGTTTTGATCATGTTTATTTGCTTGTCATTTTAGTTTGTTTATTGTAGGTTATCTTTATTATAGTTTGCTGTTCATTGATAATTTAAAAAACCATAATCGTGGTGCGAATTAATATTTTATCATTGATAACCATAAAAGTGATTTAAAAGTAAGCAGGTATAAGAGTTTTTATTCTACGAAACCAAATTTTTACGGAATGGAGGGAAAATCTATAGCTTATACAGAGAAGGAAAAGCTTCTATTAATTTCAATTATAGACAAACATAAAATCGTTGAAAATAAAAAAACTGACGCTTCCACAATCCAAGCAAAAAATGAGGAATGGGAGAAAATCATGGTTGAATATAATTCTCAAGCTAACATTATTAACAACCCCAGAAATTCAACTCAACTAAAAAAATTGTGGAACAATCTAAAGCAAAGGTATATTTTCTATAATTATGGTACAAATTTCTGTTATGTATAAAATATTATTAGAAAAAGGAAAGCTACTACTGAAATAAAGTATATGCGGCTGCTCACAGGGGGTGGATCACCTCCAAAAGAATGTACAGATCCCATAATGGATGCAGTAGACGTGGCAGCACCATATGCTGATGTTAAGGTTGAGTGCTTGTGGGATAGTACAGCACAATTTCAGAAAAGTAAGTAAACAATAATACAATTTTAATAAGATAAAAATTGAAATTGTAGGTAATACCAATTCTAATGTACCTACTAGCACTGGTAAAGATAATGCAGTTACATATGAGTTTTCGGCAGGTAACATGTTATGTGGTGCCACTATACTTGTTTTACTCCTGTTATGTTACGATCGGAATAGTGGCAACAACGCCAACCATAGAAATTAAGAGTGTGCGCATTGTAATAATGCGTGTGTTTTTGTACAACTATTTTTATAATAAAGGAAGAACGTTTATTGTAAAGTGTGTTTTTTTTATTAAATTGAAACAGCATACAGCGTTACCATTCGATGTTTGTGCATCATAGCAGTTGGCGACAAGAAAAAACAATTTTTAATTTTTTAAAAGTCAGATCTGGTGCATTTTATACATATTTTTCAATAATTTCTACCATCAAAGGAAAAAATGGCCTTGTTGGAAAGTATGCCCGAGTTTAAAAGCACAGATGATTTTACGGTGTATTTAGAAAGGTTAGAACAGTTTTTTGTGGCGAATGGCATTGAAGAAGAAAAAAAAGTAGCAGTTCTTAATACAACTTTGAGTACCGAAGTTTATACTACTTTAAGGGATTTATGCGACCCTAAAGCACCGCATGAAAAGTCGTATGACGATTTAGGGAAAATATTGCGTACCCAATTCTCCAAGCATGTATCCACTTTCAATGAACGTATCAAATTTTATAAGGCGGAGAAAGAGATAAATGAGCCAGTAAACATGTGGTATGCCAGGTTAAAAAAATTGGCTATCAATTGCAATTTCAAAAATGAATTGGAGAATATTTTAAAAGACAAGTTTGTGACTAGGTTGAGTAAAGGCAAGACAGGTTATGTGAGGAAGATCCTACAAAGAAGTCATTAGCAGAAATTGTTGAAATCGCAATAAAAAAAGAGGCTTCGTTAGCTCTTAGTAGTGAAGTGTCCAATGTTTTTAAAATTCAACGTCAGTCTGCGACACCGAGGCAGCATCTGGGGAAGCATTTTGAAGAGAAGACAATGTCAAGTCGTGCCAAGCCGGGACCATCAGAAAGTGGTGTAAAGTGTTTTGCTTGTGGTAAGCCAAACCATAGCTTTGCTAAATGTAATTATAAGTCCTATAAATGTAATATATGTAAGAAGGTAGGGCATTTATCGACGGTTTGTCGATATAAGAAACAGAATTTTGTTGAAAAGGTAGATTTAAGGACATATTCATCAAGCTCAGAAGAAGTGCAAGCGGAACCTATTCATAAATTAGAGTATAATTATACGGTAAGTTGTGATGCTTATAAGTTAAAATGATCAGCCACACGTTATGGAGGTTGACACCGGGTCTGCAATTACTGCAATTGGGTTAGATTATTATTTAAAACACTTTAAAGATTTAGAGTTATTTAAAAGTAAGACGATTTTAAAATGTTACAATGGATTTGAGATTATACCAGAAGGATTTATTAATGTTAATTTAAGAATTAATGATATGACAAAAAAAGTAGAGATTTTAGTTATTAAGGAAGGAAGTGTTCAATTGTTAGGTAGAGATATTTTGAAAGAATACAAAATTCATGTAGGTATTAAGGATATGTTTTCAATATGCAATGTAAAATCTGATCTAGATGGTCTAATTTCAGAATTTTCAGATCTTTTTAAAGACGAACTAGGATTATTTAAATTTGAAAAGATTAAGATGTTATTGAAGGAAGGTAGTCAACCTAAGTTTTGTAAACCCCGTGTGTTACCATATGCTTACAGAGAAAAAGTTGAAAATGAATTAAATCGTCTTGAAAACGAGAAAGTGATTACACGTGTTCTTAATTCAGAATGGGGCACTCCTTTAGTTCCTATATTAAAACGAGACAATTCTTTAAGATTGTGTGCTGACTATAAGGTAACAGGGAATCCTTTTTTAGAGGATGTTAAGTACCCCCTTCCCCGTATCGAGGACTTGTTTGCAGCTTTGCAGGGTGGTAAGAAATTGTCAAAACTTGATCTTAGTCATGCTTATAATCAACTTGAACTGGAAGATTCAACTAAATTACTTTTATCATGGCCGACACATAAAGGTATTTATAAAGTTAACAGGCTACCCTTTGGCACCAAACCAGCTTGTGCTTTTTTTCAAAGAATTATGGAAAAAACGTTGCAAGGTATCAGGGGTGTAGTTGTATTCTTGGATGATATAGTTATCACAGGTTCTACCGATCAAGATCATTTAATTAATTTGAGAGAGGTTTTTTTAAAATTGCAAGATGCAGGATTTCGGTTAAAACGAAGTAAATGTACATTCTTTCAGGATCAAATAAATTATTTAAGTCATATAATTAATGAAGAAGGTCTTCAAAAAGATAAATCAAAAATAGAAGGTATTTTAAACTGCCCTAGGCCAGAGTCGGTTACCAAATTAAAGTCATATATAGGTATGGTAGGGTACTATTCTAGATTTATCCCTAACATCACAGAACTATTGACTCCGTTATATAAATTGTTGAATAAAAATGTAGAGTTTATTTGGAGTAAGGAATGTGAAAATGCTTTTATTAAGTCAAAGCAGGTTATTTGTTCAGACATGGTACTAGTTCATTTTGACCCAAAATTACCTGTCAAGGTCGCGTGCGATGCTAGCTCATATGGAGTGGCAGGAGTGCTATCTCACATTATGCCCAATGGTTCAGTGAAACCAGTTTGTTTTGCATCTCGTACCTTAAATTCATCAGAGCTTAATTATTCCACATTAGATAAAGAAGCGTTAGTTTTATATTTTTCTATAAAAAAATTCTCACAATACCTAATGGGTAGGAAATTCATTTTAGAAACAGATCATAAACCTTTAATTTATATTTTTGGAGAAAAAAAGGTATACCTACTATGGCAGCAGGTAGGCTTCAGAGATGGTCAATTTTTTTAAACACGTTCGATTATAAAATCAGTCATGTCAAAGGTAATCAGAATTCAGCTGCAGATTGTTTATCACGTTTGCCTGTGAACCTGATGAGAAGGGTTACAGATTCATATTCATATTTAAACTTCGTGATAGAGGATTGTAAGGTTCCGATAGATGCAGAGAGCATCAGGAAAGAAATTCAGAGTGATCGTATTTTAATTCAAGTGTATAAATTTATTAAAGAAGGATTCCCTAACCACTTGCCGTCAGATTTCCCAGACCGTGACTTAATTAAGCCTTATTTTTCTAGAAAGCTAGAATTAAATTTAGAAAAAGGGTTGATAACGCGAGGTCACAGGGTGATTATTCCAATTAAATTCAGAAATCAAATATTAAAAGAGCTGCAGATGTCTCATGCAGGCATAGTTAAAATGAAGGGGATTGCCCGCTCTTATTTTTGGTGGCCAGGGATGGATTCGGAAATAGTAGATTTAGTTAATAATTGTGAGGCGTGTCAGCGAGTTAGATCAAACCTTCCTAAAGCTGCAGTGACTCCTTACTTTCCCGCAAAACATGTGTTTGAACGGGTACATATTGATTTTTTCGGGCCAATACGAAATAAGACATTTTTAATTCTGGTCGATGCATTTAGTCGCTGGCCAGAAGTTATAGAGATGAGATCTATTTCTACGAAAGATACAATTGATGCGCTACGATTACTTTTTGCACAATTTGGAATTCCTAATGAAATTGTTTCAGATAACGGTCCAGTTTTTGTTTCTTCTGAATTTGAAATCTTTTGTAATCGTAACGGTATCAAACACTTGTAATATCCTTTCTTACAATTTTTATATTTGCCGCGGCTAAACTGCAATCGGTCTTTAAATTTAAACTAAAGAGGGGGGTGGGTTCGTCGGTATCTTTAATCTTAGCTCTACACTGTCCACATAAAATAATTAAAATAAAATGGTTTAAAAATATATTTTCCTATATTATCCAAAGCTAATATATATTCACACTTATTCTAAATCAACTAACATAAACTGTGACAATAATAAACAACTGGACGTCCTGATTGAGACGGCGGCGTCGGGGCGTCCTTCCTTCCACTCTCTCGATGCGACAGCCTACTGGTGTCGAAGTCGCTTCTGGAAAATAGAATTTAATACACCCTAGTTACACTCAATAATGACCGTAATATTTAAATGATTAATAACGTGGTGTTTAATTAATTATTTATGCTGGATACGGCCCTGTCTATAAAAGAAAAGAATTTATAAACAAACTACTGGTTATTCAAAACGAGGGTTGCGCGAATCTAGGTCACTAGTGAAAATCGATATCCCGAGTTCACGATAGTACGCATGACGGTTGTACCGGTCTAATTGCGTGCGGCTCTTTACCTTTAGTAATTTCTGGAAGACGGACAGGCGCGTATGCTTCGTGGAGCAATTTACTTTCGCGATGTATTATGTTTGAAAATATGACTTATCTTCAGAGGTTTATTCTCGCATTAAATGTAGACTGGGCGGATTATACAAGTTTGGTTGTATAAGTAATATCTGCACGTTATCTGAGGGGATGTAATTTTATGGTGGTGATTTCCTTTATGCAAATGAACGAAATCTCACGTAAATACAACTGAACGTTACTTACTGGTATACGCACAAAACGCGTATTTATTAAAGGCGGTTTATACTTGCGGAATAAGCTGGTGGAAAACAATTAATTGATTGCTTTCTTGAAATCCAATTACTTAGCGCGTGGGTATCGGTGTACGGTTTTCGGCTACGACAGGTCTTTGACGGATACTCTACGTTTAATTCGTTTGTGATTACAGGCACTTCGGTCTTTGCCAGCGAGCTGGTGAATTCAGGTGTTTAGAATGTAAGTGAGAGTAAATGATAAAAGCTGCAGGTCTATACAGTCCTACTTAGCTCTCGTCGTCAGGTATATGGTGGAGTGGTGAGTGTGATCTCCCGACTACCTCGTGGCTTTTGCCCGTAGCGGTCTGGGGTTTGGTGTGTGCTGGTGTTCCCGACTACCTCGTGGCTTTTGCCCGTAGCGGTCTGGGGGTTTTTGTGTGTTTGCGTTTGTGATCTCCCGACTACCTCGTGGCTTTGCCCGTGGCTGTCTGGGGGTTTCTGGTGTGTGTTAATACTCCCGACTGCTCCGGGACCTAGCCCGTCGCTCTCTGGGGGTTTCGGTCGGTTTAGCGTGTGTAGACTCCCGACTACCTCGTGGCTTTTGCCCGTGGCTGTCTGGGGGTTTGTGTGTGTGCTGGTGTTTATGTTTGTGTTCTGAATTACTCTACAGACTTACGTGTCGTTAATCACAAAGATCGAGGATAGCTATTTACAAAAGGTTCGCGGTGCGCGTTCGCAAATACAGGGAGCTAAGCTCGCGGTGGCTATCACTAGGTGCGCGGCGCGACGGAACTCTTCTACTACGGCGGCTGGTCGGTTACGGGTACGGCTACTGAATTAACTAACTAACTAACTCTTCTACGGCGGATACTGGTTAATAAATTAACTATAATTAACTTAAAGGTGCGCGTCGCGGTTTTTATAGAGGACCCTCGGTAGGCGGTGGCGGCTTCTGTTTGGGGGAATCCTATTTGTAATTGGCGGAGATTACTTTGACGTATAAAACTTTCGATGTTTTATGAAATCTACCTTGGAGTGGAAACAAATTAATTTTTGTTGTGCAATCAAACGAAATAATGAGAAATATTAAGTTAGGTACTGAGTAATACGGAATACTAAGAAATATTAGATTAAGTTTTGCAGGTGGTTGAATACTAAGAAAGCTTACATCATTTCTTTTACGAGGGCTGATTGTTAAATAATTAATTAATTAAAAAAATTTTGAAGTAATGACTTGCGGTTCGTTACACACTCTCTGATAGCACCTTATCATCCAGCCAGCAATGGTGCGGCGGAAAATGGTGTTAAATCCGTGAAATCTGGGTTGTTAAAGGCATTTAACGATGCTAATAATCAACAAACATCCATAGTAACGATTTTAGCTCGTTATTTATTAATATACAGGAACTCTTTACACTGCACAACAGGAAAGAGTCCATCTTTTCTCATGTTTGGTAGGCTATTACCTACGAGATTTGATAAAATTAGACCAGGGTATTTGAAAGAAAGACTTAAATTGGAACAGTTAGGTAAAGGTAGAAATTTTACTTTTGTAGTCGGTGAGACTGTTTTGTGTAGGGATTATAGAGTGCCTAAAGAAAAAGTTTTTTGTCGCGCGATAATCTCTGAGGTTCTTGGACCAAGGGTTTATATGTGTCGTGTGGTAAACTCCAGTCTGATCTGGAAAAGACACCTAGATCAGATTCTAAAGGTACAAAATTCTGACAGTGTCGGTGTGTCACAAAATATAGACAGACATCATACTTGTCAAAATATTGATAGGGATTTGCCTGTAGAACCGCCATCTGATATAACTACTAGAGTAAGTAATGTTCGTAATAGTGAAGCGGCAGTAAGGGGAAGGCCGAGGAGAATCATTCGACCTCCGGTCAAATTAGATTTGTAATTTGTTTAGTTTTAGCTTAGCAGGCGGATGTGTTATGTTGCGATCGGATAGTGGCAACAACGCCAACCATAGAAATTAAGAGTGCGCATTGTAATAATGCGTGTGTTTTTGTACAACTATTTTTATAATAAAGGAAGAACGTTTATTGTAAAGTGTGTTTTTTTTATTAATTTGAAACAGCATACAGCGTTACCATTCGATGTTTGTGCATCATAGCAACTCCGATTTGATTTTAGAGTCGCTGATGAATACCAATATCGGTTCAATATCGGCAACTACAAGTAAGTATAATAGTAATTGATTTGCATACATAATTCAACCGTTTTAGAAAATAATTATTAATGATCTTTAGTGATTTTGTCAACTTCACTTAAATATTTGGTTTCAGACATACCTGTAACACCAAAAAATAAAAGGGTTGATGTAAACCTTGTACAAAAGGAATGCGATCTGCGTATTAAAAAAATGAAAGAGGCAATACTTCAACAGGAGGAAATTCACAGTATTCGTTTGCGCATTGAAAATGAAATGCTAAAAAAAGTATCTGCAGAGTACAGAAAAACCGAAGCAGAAGAAAAACTGGCAGTTTTAAAATTAGAACAATTTAAGAAAGAAAATTTATTGTTAACTTATATGTTAGGTACATAATAAATAAAATTTTAATTTAATGTTATTTAGAAATGCTGATTTATAAATTGAGCTCGGAATAATAGTCCGAGTTGATTATGTTCATTATGATCTTCATCTATATCATCTTCATTAATTTGATTTTCTATAAAATCATTTTCATTTTGCTGAACAGCTAAAACTGCAATAGCACAAATAACTCTAACTGAAGTTTGTAACTTTGTCGATAAAACTCTTCTTAAACATGGAAATCTTCTCTTCCAAACACCAAATACCCTTTCAACTATATTCATATGAGAAGAATTATATCGTCTCTCTTTCATTACCTAAAAACACAGATTTAGCTAATGTTGTACGCGATTCAATTTAGTAGAAATTAATTTTTACAATTACCTGGATGTATAACGGGTGTCAACAAATAGGGCCTGCATGGGTAACCATTATCTCCTAAAAGCAGTCCGGATATGTGCCTTTGTTCAAATCGAACTCTTAATGCACTTCGGTCAAAAATTACACTATCATGTGTTGACCCTGGGTGCCTTACTACAATATCTAAAATTTCCATTCGGGGTCCAGCTGCAACCTACAAAATTAATGAAGAGAGTGGCACTTATAAGTTATTGTAGCTACTGTGTTTGGCTTACTTGTACATTTAAGGAGAAATATCCCTTCCTGTTTCGGAATACTTCTGCGTTATCACCTCCAGGAGATGCAATTGGTATATGAGTACAATCAATGCACGCAGCAACCCCGGGAAAATGAGATATATTAAAAAATCGTGTTATATTCGCCCTTTGCTCATTTTCTGCATTTGGAAACTTGATATAATTATCTGTGTGTTCCGCAAGAACCTCTGACACTCTTTTTATAATTGTTGAAACAGATTGTTGACTAACTCCTCTTAAATCGCCTGATACAGTCTTAAAATTTTAATTGTATGTTAACTATTTTTTATTGTAATGTAGGTGCATAGAATAACAAACCTGCAAATTTCCTGTTGCATAAAACCTTAAACAAATTAATAATTAGATTAGAGGAAGAAACGGAAATCCACGATTACTTATTTTACCCAAACGATTTTCTTTTAGTGGTAAAATTGTGTTTATTACAACATTTTTTGAGAATCGATAAGGTTTGTGAAAATCGACGTCTGTATATAATTCTACAGGATTTTGCACATCGCGTATATATCTTTTCGGAATTTGCATTTGATTATTAACCTCTTCTACTATATCAATAAATTCAATAAACTCTAATAAATCTTGATAATCCATTCCAATCTACTTAACACTGTTGTTTCAGACAGTTGCCAAGTATGACTTAAGTTTAACCTGTGAATGCTTGGAGTATTCTCAACATCAAGTATGTGCCAAGCAATACTTGATGTTCAAGATTCGTTTATTAGTTGATTTGTAATGCTCAAGCATTACTCAAGATTGAGAACGGTTCAAGTAGCGACTATAAGTACGGGCATTAGTTATGTGTCGAAATATGAGTGAACTTGACGAATGCTTTAGAAAATTCATCATTGTTTTGCTGAGCCCTTTCGAAACGTCCACTTTATTGAATTCGCTTACATATTTGGCAACAGGTGACTACAAAGAATGCATGACCAAGATTGATAATGACGACGACTTTGAACATCCTGCCCAAAAGGTTCGTGATACTTCGGTTTATAAACATTTCTTGAACATTTATAAAGCAACTGAAAACGACGTTACTTCTCATAGTACAAATTCATTTAAGGCAAATCCCTTTTATTCGCCTAAATTTGCAAATATTCTCTTAGAAAAATATATGCCCTATGTTGTATTTTGGTCACGCCTCCTTTTAAATGACCATGAAAAACGTCTATCGAATGCCGTGGTCGAAAGTTGGTTTAAACAGGTTAAGCACGGTGTTGTTAGCAACAAGATGAAGGACAAGATTGGAAGGTTGTTGAGAAGTTGGAAAACAGGGTTAAGGCGGTTTGTATTGAAACCAAATACATTCCAAATTTCAAAACTAAAAAATCCGCGGGGCCTAGGGTTAGATCTTCAGAATCCGGTAATCCTCTGGTTGAAGAAATCTGGAAAAAGAGACCTACACTGGAATCAAGAACCCATTTTGAGGCAAGACATTTTAAAAAATTAAGGCTGCAAAAGCACTTTTCTTCTGCAACGAATACTACATTCAAGGAAGATGCTCGTCATCCAGATTCTATGGCAAATTCCTTATTTCGTAGACCTTCACAATATTTTCGAAAAAATGCTTCATGCCAGTTTGTAGTTGGTGTTTACAAAAATGCTTATGGTCTTCCAGAAATAAAATTGTATGGGGAAGAATACTCGTTTTTGTTTGATAACCAATGCTTTCACGGTACTGTTATAGATGCTTCGGTTTTATCATTAAAGAACAAGGACAAAGCTATTTTATATATACCTACGGCATATTCATATTACATTTTACGTCATATGGATTACTCCGTTCCTGAGGAATTTGTAATTAATAACGTTTTTCTTGAAATAAAAAAAATTATTATGCCTTACAATGTTAATGGAAATCATTGGATCGTATTTATCATCGATGCACAAAATTCCAAATTTGTAGTAGGTATACGATTCGGGGAAGTCAACAAGCTTTTCCTTGGGGTTGAAATATAAACATGTGGTGTCGAATTATTTAAAAGACCGGACGGAATTTTATAATATTGAACCATATACGGTTGAAGTTGTATGTTACCCGTATCAAAAAGATACATACAACTGTGGTGCTTATGCTACAGGCTTCATCTTTCGCGTATTAAACAGTTCGTACAGTGATACGGATCTTGATCCTACTTTATTTCGAAAACATCTACAGACATTTGTGTTAGAATCGTCAGAAAATATGATTAATCGTTGTTTAAATTGCGGTTTAGGAAGCGACGAAAATGGAAAACCATTACGTTGGGTTCAGTGTTCATCCTGTTTCCGATGGTTGCATGACAAGTGTTTGATAGATATTCCTCATGATGATTTTAATAGATTAGCAAACGATTCATTTACATTCAAATGCTTTTTATGCCAAAACGAAGTTCATTAGAATACGAGTTATTGGTAGTCGAAAGGCTGCTTAAGCTCAAAATGTCTACCATTCTTTACTCCTCTAAGGTAGGTGATTTCCTTTTTTGGTCAAAATTAGGTTCATTAGAAGACGAGTTATTGGTAGCCGAAAGACTGCTTAAGCTCTAATCTAATGAATTATAAGCCTCGTCCCTCCGTCATGAACTTACTAAGCAGAAGATACTGGTAATAATTGTAACACACTTTCCTTTTACCGCTTCATTATCACTACAAATAATAATAGTTGTTCAAAATATGGGTATATGGCTACTGGCGAACTCCCCAAATAAAAAATTGGAGTAACGCATCTAAACATGGTACCTCCTGTACGATAAATGTTTTCTAAAAAACAGAATCGTGCTAAGGTGATGTGGAAAGCTATGTACGGTATTAATTAAACGCTTTAATTAAACAAAATTATTACAATTAAACACAACGTATGCACTAACCATATATTTTTGAAAAGACGCTTTTTTGCATGGGTATACGCTGCCGTGTTTTCTTTTTTTTGACAAAAAACGAAGTTGAAAATCCTCTTTTTTACATGGGTATATACGTACGCAGAGTAAAAGTAAATGCAAATTTATCAAAATTTCGGACACTTTTGGAAAAACGGCAAAGTGCACGTGATACTAGAGGGACGTAAGTTAATAACTATCTATAAGCTTCGCTGCCGTGTTTCCTTTTTTTTTCAATAAATAAATTTGAAAATTGA
Source organism: Vesta saturnalis (assembly GCA_036346205.1). Taxonomy (NCBI): domain Eukaryota; kingdom Metazoa; phylum Arthropoda; class Insecta; order Coleoptera; family Lampyridae; genus Vesta; species Vesta saturnalis. The sequence continues at coordinate 465,084 of JARFJB010002464.1, read as the reverse complement.
CTATTTTGCATAGGTGTATACGTATGCATAGAGTAAAAGTAAATGCAAATTTATCAAAATTTCGGACACTTTTGGAAAAACGGCAAAGTGCACGTGATACTAGAGGGAAGTAAGTTAATAACTATCTATAAGCTTCGCTGCCGTGTTTTCTTTTTTTGACAAAAAACGAAGTTGAAAATTCCCTTTTTTACATGGGTATATACGAATGCAGAGTAGAAGTAAACGCAAATTTATCAAAATTTCGGACACTTCTGGAAAAACGGAAAAGTGCACGTGATACTAGAGGAAGTAAGTTAATAACTATCTATAAGCTTCGCTGCCGTGTTTTCTTTTTTTGACAAAAAACGAAGTTGAAAATTCTCTTTTTTACATGGGTATATACGTATGCAGAGTAGAAGTAAACGCAAATTTATCAAAATTTCTGGCACTTTTGGAAAAACGGCAAAGTGCACGTGATACTAGAGGGACGTAAGTTAATAACTATCTATAAGCTTCGCTGCCGTTTCCTTTTTTTTTCAAAAAATGAATTTGAAAATTGACTATTTTGCATAGGTGTATACGTATGCAAAGAGTAAAAGTAAATGCAAATTTATCAAAATTTCGGACACTTTTGGAAAAACGCCAAAGTGCACGTGATACTAGAGGGACGTAAGTTAATAACTATCTATAAGCTTCGCTGCCGTGTTTCCTTTTTTTTTTCAAAAAATGAATTTGAAAATTGAGTATTTTGCATAGGTGTATACGTATGCATAGAGTAAAAGTAAATGCAAATTTATCAAAATTTCGGACACTTCTGGAAAAACGGAAAAGTGCACGTGATACTAGAGGGAAGTAAGTTAATAACTATCTATAAGCTTCGCTGCCGTGTTTTCTTTTTTTGACAAAAAACGAAGTTGAAAATTCTCTTTTTTACATGGGTATATACGTATGCAGAGTAGAAGTAAACGCAAATTTATCAAAATTTCGGACACTTCTGGAAAAACGGAAAAGTGCACGTGATACTAGAGGAAGTAAGTTAATAACTATCTATAAGCTTCGCTGCCGTGTTTTCTTTTTGACAAAAACGAAGTTGAAAATTCTCTTTTTACAAGGGTATATACGTATGCAGAGTAGAAGTAAACGCAAATTTATCAAAATTTCTGGCACTTTTGGAAAAACGGCAAAGTGCACGTGATACTAGAGGGACGTAAGTTAATAACTATCTATAAGCTTCGCTGCCGTTTCCTTTTTTCAAAAATGAATTTGAAAATTGACTATTTTGCATAGGTGTATACGTATGCAAAGAGTAAAAGTAAATGCAAATTTATCAAAATTTCGGACACTTTTGGAAAAACGCCAAAGTGCACGTGATACTAGAGGGACGTAAGTTAATAACTATCTATAAGCTTCGCTGCCGTGTTTTCTTTTTTGACAAAAACGAAGTTGAAAATTCTCTTTTTTACATGGGTATATACGTATGCAGAGTAGAAGTAAATGCAAATTTATCAAAATTTCGGACACTTCTGGAAAAACGGAAAAGTGCACGTGATACTACAGGGAAGTAAGTTAATAACTATCTATAAGCTTCGCTGCCGTGTTTTCTTTTTTAGACAAAAAACGAAGTTGAAAATTCTCTTTTTTACATGGGTATATACGTATGCAGAGTAGAAGTAAACGCAAATTTATCAAAATTTCTGGCACTTTTGGAAAAACGGCAAAGTGCACGTGATATTAGAGGGACGTAAGTTAATAACTATCTATAAGCTTCGCTGCCGTGTTTCCTTTTTTTTTTCAAAAAATGAATTTGAAAATTGAGTATTTTGCATAGGTGTATACGTATGCATAGAGTAAAAGTAAATGCAAATTTATCAAAATTTCGGACACTTCTGGAAAAACGGAAAAGTGCACGTGATACTAGAGGGAAGTAAGTTAATAACTATCTATAAGCTTCGCTGCCGTGTTTTCTTTTTTTGACAAAAACGAATTTGAAAATTCTTTTTACATGGGTATATACGTATGCAGAGTAGAAGTAAACGCAAATTTATCAAAATTTCTGGCACTTTTGGAAAAACGGCAAAGTGCACGTGATACTAGAGGGACGTAAGTTAATAACTATCTATAAGCTTCGCTGCCGTTTCCTTTTTTTTTCAAAAAATGAATTTGAAAATTGACTATTTTGCATAGGTGTATACGTATGCAAAGAGTAAAAGTAAATGCAAATTTATCAAAGTTTCGGACACTTTTGGAAAAACGCCAAAGTGCACGTGATACTAGAGGGACGTAAGTTAATAACTATCTATAAGCTTCGCTGCCGTGTTCCTTTTTTTCAAAAATGAATTTGAAAATTGAGTATTTTGCATAGGTGTATACGTATGCATAGAGTAAAAGTAAATGCAAATTTATCAAAATTTCGGACACTTCTGGAAAAACGGAAAAGTGCACGTGATACTAGAGGGAAGTAAGTTAATAACTATCTATAAGCTTCGCTGCCGTGTTTTCTTTTTGACAAAAACGAATTTGAAAATTCTCTTTTACATGGGTATATACGTATGCAGAGTAGAAGTAAACGCAAATTTATCAAAATTTCTGGCACTTTTGGAAAAACGGCAAAGTGCACGTGATACTAGAGGGACGTAAGTTAATAACTATCTATAAGCTTCGCTGCCGTTTCTTTTTTCAAAAATGAATTTGAAAATTGACTATTTTGCATGGTGTATACGTATGCAAAGAGTAAAAGTAAATGCAAATTTATCAAAATTTCGGACACTTTTGGAAAAACGCCAAAGTGCACGTGATACTAGAGGGACGTAAGTTAATAACTATCTATAAGCTTCGCTGCCGTGTTTCCTTTTTTTTTTCAAAAAATGAATTTGAAAATTGAGTATTTTGCATAGGTGTATACGTATGCATAGAGTAAAAGTAAATGCAAATTTATCAAAATTTCGGACACTTCTGGAAAAACGGAAAAGTCCACGTGATACTAGAGGGAAGTAAGTTAATAACTATCTATAAGCTTCGCTGCCGTGTTTTCTTTTTTTGACAAAAAACGAAGTTGAAAATTCTCTTTTTTACATGGGTATATACGTATGCAGAGTAGAAGTAAACGCAAATTTATCAAAATTTCTGGCACTTTTGGAAAAACGGCAAAGTGCACGTGATACTAGAGGGACGTAAGTTAATAACTATCTATAAGCTTCGCTGCCGTTTCCTTTTTTTTTCAAAAAATGAATTTGAAAATTGACTATTTTGCATAGGTGTATACGTATGCAAAGAGTAAAAGTAAATGCAAATTTATCAAAATTTCGGACACTTTTGGAAAAACGCCAAAGTGCACGTGATACTAGAGGGACGTAAGTTAATAACTATCTATAAGCTTCGCTGCCGTGTTTTCTTTTTGACAAAAACGAATTTGAAAATTCTCTTTTTTACATGGGTATATACGTATGCAGAGTAGAAGTAAACGCAAATTTATCAAAATTTCTGGCACTTTTGGAAAAACGGCAAAGTGCACGTGATACTAGAGGGACGTAAGTTAATAACTATCTATAAGCTTCGCTGCCGTTCTTTTTTTTCAAAAATGAATTTGAAAATTGACTATTTTGCATGGTGTATACGTATGCAAAGAGTAAAAGTAAATGCAAATTTATCAAAATTTCGGACACTTTTGGAAAAACGCCAAAGTGCACGTGATACTAGAGGGACGTAAGTTAATAACTATCTATAAGCTTCGCTGCCGTGTTTCCTTTTTTTTTTCAAAAAATGAATTTGAAAATTGAGTATTTTGCATAGGTGTATACGTATGCATAGAGTAAAAGTAAATGCAAATTTATCAAAATTTCGGACACTTCTGGAAAAACGGAAAAGTGCACGTGATACTAGAGGGAAGTAAGTTAATAACTATCTATAAGCTTCGCTGCCGTGTTTTCTTTTTTTGACAAAAAACGAAGTTGAAAATTCTTTTTTACATGGGTATATACGTATGCAGAGTAAAGTAAACGCAAATTTATCAAAATTTCTGGACACTTTTGGAAAAACGGCAAAGTGCACGTGATACTAGAGGGACGTAAGTTAATAACTATCTATAAGCTTCGCTGCCGTTTCCTTTTTTTCAAAAATGAATTTGAAAATTGACTATTTTGCATAGGTGTATACGTATGCATAGAGTAAAAGTAAATGCAAATTTATCAAAATTTGGGACACTTTTGGAAAAACGCCAAAGTGCACGTGATACTAGAGGGACGTAAGTTAATAACTATCTATAAGCTTCGCTGCCGTGTTTCTTTTTTTCAAAAATGAATTTGAAAATTGAGTATTTTGCATAGGTGTATACGTATGCATAGAGTAAAAGTAAATGCAAATTTATCAAAATTTCGGACACTTCTGGAAAAACGGAAAGTCCACGTGATACTAGAGGACGTAAGTTAATAACTATCTATAAGCTTCGCTGCCGTGTTTTCTTTTTTCAAAAATGAATTGAAAATTCTCTTTTACATGGGTATATACGTATGCAGAGTAAAAGTAAACGCAAATTTATCAAAATTTCGGACACTTTTGGAAAAACGGCAAAGTGCACGTGATACTAGAGGGACGTAAGTTAATAACTATCTATAAGCTTCGCTGCCGTTTCCTTTTTTTTCCAAAAAATGAATTTGAAAATTGACTATTTTGCATAGGTGTATACGTATGCAAAGAGTAAAAGTAAATGCAAATTTATCAAAATTTCGGACACTTTTGGAAAAACGCCAAAGTGCACGTGATACTAGAGGGACGTAAGTTAATAACTATCTATAAGCTTCGCTGCCGTGTTTCCTTTTTTTCAAAAATGAATTTGAAAATTGCTATTTTGCATGGTGTATACGTATGCATAGAGTAAAAGTAAATGCAAATTTATCAAAATTTCGGACACTTTGGAAAAACGGAAAGTGCACGTGATACTAGAGGGACGTAAGTTAATAACTATCTATAAGCTTCGCTGCCGTGTTTTCTTTTTTGACAAAACGAATTTGAAAATTCTTTTTACATGGGTATACGTATGCAGAGTAAAAGTAAACGCAAATTTATCAAAATTTCGGACACTTTTGGAAAAACGGCAAAGTGCACGTGATACTAGAGGGCGTAAGTTAATAACTATCTATAAGCTTCGCTGCCGTTTCCTTTTTTTCAAAAATGAATTTGAAAATTGACTATTTTGCATAGGTGTATACGTATGCAAAGAGTAAAAGTAAATGCAAATTTATCAAAATTTCGGACACTTTTGGAAAAACGCCAAAGGCACGTGATACTAGAGGGACGTAAGTTAATAACTATCTATAAGCTTCGCTGCCGTGTTTCCTTTTTTTCAAAAATGAATTTGAAAATTGAGTATTTTGCATAGGTGTATACGTATGCATAGAGTAAAAGTAAATGCAAATTTATCAAAATTTCGGACACTTTTGGAAAAACGGCAAAGTGCACGTGATACTAGAGGGACGTAAATTAATAACTATCTATAAGCTTCGCTGCCGTGTTTTTTTTTTGACAAAAACGAAGTTTGAAAATTCTCTTTTACATGGGTATATACGTATGCAGAGTAAAGTAAATGCAAATTTATCAAAATTTCTGACACTTTTGGAAAAACGGCAAAGTGCACGTGATACTAGAGGGACGTAAGTTAATAACTATCTATAAGCTTCGCTGCCGTTTCCTTTTTTTTTCAAAAAATGAATTTGAAATTTGACTATTTTGCATAGGTGTATACGTATGCAAAGAGTAAAAGTAAATGCAAATTTATCAAAATTTCGGACACTTTTGGAAAAACGCCAAAGTGCACGTGATACTAGAGGGACGTAAGTTAATAACTATCTATAAGCTTCGCTGCCGTGTTTCCTTTTTTTTTTCAAAAAATGAATTTGAAAATTGAGTATTTTGCATAGGTGTATACGTATGCATAGAGTAAAAGTAAATGCAAATTTATCAAAATTTCGGACACTTCTGGAAAAACGGAAAAGTGCACGTGATACTAGAGGGAAAAGTTAATAACTATCTATAAGCTTCGCTGCCGTGTTTTTTTTTGACAAAAATGAATTTGAAAATTCTCTTTTTACATGGGTATATACGTATGCAGAGTAAAGTAAACGCAAATTTATCAAAATTTCTGGACACTTTTGGAAAAACGGCAAAGTGCACGTGATACTAGAGGGACGTAAGTTAATAACTATCTATAAGCTTCGCTGCCGTTTCCTTTTTTTCAAAAATGAATTTGAAAATTGACTATTTTGCATAGGTGTATACGTATGCAAAGAGTAAAAGTAAATGCAAATTTATCAAAATTTCGGACACTTTTGGAAAAACGGCCAAAGTGCACGTGATACTAGAGGACGTAAGTTAATAACTATCTATAAGCTTCGCTGCCGTGTTCCTTTTTTTTCAAAAATGAATTTGAAAATTGAGTATTTTGCATAGGTGTATACGTATGCATAGAGTAAAAGTAAATGCAAATTTATCAAAATTTCGGACACTTCTGGAAAAACGGAAAGTGCACGTGATACTAGAGGGACGTAAGTTAATAACTATCTATAAGCTTCGCTGCCGTGTTTTCTTTTTGACAAAAACGAAGTTGAAAATTCTCTTTTACATGGGTATATACGTATGCAGAGTAAAGTAAAGCAAATTTATCAAAATTTCTGGCACTTTTGGAAAAACGGCAAAGTGCACGTGATACTAGAGGGACGTAAGTTAATAACTATCTATAAGCTTCGCTGCCGTTTCCTTTTTTTCAAAAATGAATTTGAAATTTGACTATTTTGCATAGGTGTATACGTATGCAAAGAGTAAAAGTAAATGCAAATTTATCAAAATTTCGGACACTTTTGGAAAAACGGCAAAGTGCACGTGATACTAGAGGGACGTAAGTTAATAACTATCTATAAGCTTCGCTGCCGTGTTTTTTTTTCAAAAATGAATTTGAAAATTGAGTATTTTGCATAGGTGTATACGTATGCATAGAGTAAAAGTAAATGCAAATTTATCAAAATTTCGGACACTTCTGGAAAAACGGAAAAGTGCACGTGATACTAGAGGGAAAAGTTAATAACTATCTATAAGCTTCGCTGCCGTGTTTTCTTTTTGACAAAAACGAAGTTGAAAATTCTCTTTTTTACATGGGTATATACGTATGCAGAGTAGAAGTAAACACAAATTTATCAAAATTTCGGACACTTCTGGAAAAACGGAAAAGTGCACGTGATACTAGAGGGAAGTAAGTTAATAACTATCTATAAGCTTCGCTGCCGTGTTTTCTTTTTTTGACAAAAAACGAAGTTGAAGATTCTCTTTTTTACATGGGTATATACGTATGCAGAGTAGAAGTAAACGCAAATTTATCAAAATTTCGGACACTTTTGGAAAAACGCCAAAGTGCACGTGATACTAGAGGGACGTAAGTTAATAACTATCTATAAGCTTCGCTGCCGTGCTCCCTTTTTTTTTTCAAAAAATGAATTTGAAAATTGAGTATTTTGCATAGGTGTATACGTATGCATAGAGTAAAAGTAAATGCAAATTTATCAAAATTTCGGACACTTCTGGAAAAACGGAAAAGTGCACGTGATACTAGAGGGAAGTAAGTTAATAACTATCTATAAGCTTCGCTGCCGTGTTTTTTTTCAAAAACGAAGTTGAAAGTTCTTTTTTACATGGGTATATACGTATGCAGAGTAGAAGTAAACGCAAATTTATCAAAATTTCTGGCACTTTTGGAAAAACGGCAAAGTGCACGTGATACTAGAGGGACGTAAGTTAATAACTATCTATAAGCTTCGCTGCCGTTTCCTTTTTTTTTCAAAAAATGAATTTGAAAATTGACTATTTTGCATAGGTGTATACGTATGCAAAGAGTAAAAGTAAATGCAAATTTATCAAAATTTCGGACACTTTTGGAAAAACGCCAAAGTGCACGTGATACTAGAGGGACGTAAGTTAATAACTATCTATAAGCTTCGCTGCCGTGTTTCCTTTTTTCAAAAATGAATTTGAAAATTGAGTATTTTCATAGGTGTATACGTATGCATAGAGTAAAAGTAAATGCAAATTTATCAAAATTTCGGACACTTCTGGAAAAACGGAAAAGTGCACGTGATACTAGAGGGAAAAGTTAATAACTATCTATAAGCTTCGCTGCCGTGTTTTCTTTTTTTGACAAAAAACGAAGTTGAAGATTCTCTTTTTTACATGGGTATATACGTATGCAGAGTAGAAGTAAACGCAAATTTATCAAAATTTCGGACACTTCTGGAAAAACGGAAAAGTGCACGTGATACTAGAGGAAGTAAGTTAATAACTATCTATAAGCTTCGCTACCGTGTTTTTTTTTGACAAAAACGAAGTTGAAAATTCTTTTTACATGGGTATATACGTATGCAGAGTAGAAGTAAACGCAAATTTATCAAAATTTCTGGCACTTTTGGAAAAACGGCAAAGTGCACGTGATACTAGAGGGATGTAAGTTAATAACTATCTATAAGCTTCGCTGCCGTTTCCTTTTTTTTTCAAAAAATGAATTTGAAAATTGACTATTTTGCATAGGTGTATACGTATGCATAGAGTAAAAGTAAATGCAAATTTATCAAAATTTCGGACACTTCTGGAAAAACGGAAAAGTGCACGTGATACTAGAGGGACGTAAGTTAATAACTATCTATAAGCTTCGCTGCCGTGTTTCCTTTTTTTCAAAAATGAATTTGAAAATTGAGTATTTTGCATAGGTGTATACGTATGCATAGAGTAAAAGTAAATGCAAATTTATCAAAATTTCGGACACTTCTGGAAAAACGGAAAAGTGCACGTGATACTAGAGGAAAAGTTAATAACTATCTATAAGCTTCGCTGCCGTGTTTTCTTTTTGACAAAAACGAAGTTGAAGATTCTCTTTTTACATGGGTATATACGTATGCAGAGTAAAGTAAACGCAAATTTATCAAAATTTCGGACACTTCTGGAAAAACGGAAAAGTGCACGTGATACTAGAGGAAGTAAGTTAATAACTATCTATAAGCTTCGCTGCCGTGTTTTCTTTTTGACAAAAAACGAAGTTGAAAATTCTCTTTTTTACATGGGTATATACGTATGCAGAGTAGAAGTAAACGCAAATTTATCAAAATTTCTGGCACTTTTGGAAAAACGGCAAAGTGCACGTGATACTAGAGGGATGTAAGTTAATAACTATCTATAAGCTTCGCTGCCGTTTCCTTTTTTTAAAAAATGAATTTGAAAATTGACTATTTTGCATAGGTGTATACGTATGCATAGAGTAAAAGTAAATGCAAATTTATCAAAATTTCGGACACTTCTGGAAAAACGGAAAAGTGCACGTGATACTAGAGGGACGTAAGTTAATAACTATCTATAAGCTTCGCTGCCGTGTTTCCTTTTTTTTTTCAAAAAATGAATTTGAAAATTGAGTATTTTGCATAGGTGTATACGTATGCATAGAGTAAAAGTAAATGCAAATTTATCAAAATTTCGGACACTTCTGGAAAAACGGAAAAGTGCACGTGATACTAGAGGGAAAAGTTAATAACTATCTATAAGCTTCGCTGCCGTGTTTTCTTTTTTTGACAAAAAACGAAGTTGAAGATTCTCTTTTTTACATGGGTATATACGTATGCAGAGTAGAGGTAAACGCAAATTTATCAAAATTTCGGACACTTCTGGAAAAACGGAAAAGTGCACGTGATACTAGAGGAAGTAAGTTAATAACTATCTATAAGCTTCGCTGCCGTGTTTTCTTTTTTTGACAAAAAACGAAGTTGAAAATTCTCTTTTTTACATGGGTATATACGTATGCAGAGTAGAAGTAAACGCAAATTTATCAAAATTTCTGGCACTTTTGGAAAAACGGCAAAGTGCACGTGATACTAGAGGGATGTAAGTTAATAACTATCTATAAGCTTCGCTGCCGTTTCCTTTTTTCAAAAATGAATTTGAAAATTGACTATTTTGCATAGGTGTATACGTATGCATAGAGTAAAAGTAAATGCAAATTTATCAAAATTTCGGACACTTCTGGAAAAACGGAAAAGTGCCGTGATACTAGAGGGACGTAAGTTAATAACTATCTATAAGCTTCGCTGCCGTGTTTCCTTTTTTTCTTCAAAAAATGAATTTGAAAATTGAGTATTTTGCATAGGTGTATACGTATGCATAGAGTAAAAGTAAATGCAAATTTATCAAAATTTCGGACACTTCTGGAAAAACGGAAAAGTGCACGTGATACTAGAGGAAAAGTTAATAACTATCTATAAGCTTCGCTGCCGTGTTTTCTTTTTGACAAAAACGAAGTTGAAGATTCTCTTTTTACATGGGTATATACGTATGCAGAGTAGAGTAAACGCAAATTTATCAAAATTTCGGACACTTCTGGAAAAACGGAAAAGTGCACGTGATACTAGAGGGAAGTAAGTTAATAACTATCTATAAGCTTCGCTGCCGTGTTTTCTTTTTTTGACAAAAAACGAAGTTGAAAATTTTCTTTTTTACATGGGTATATACGTATGCAGAGTAGAAGTAAACGCAAATTTATCAAAATTTCTGGCACTTTTGGAAAAACGGCAAAGTGCACGTGATACTAGAGGGATGTAAGTTAATAACTATCTATAAGCTTCGCTGCCGTTTCCTTTTTTTTTCAAAAAATGAATTTGAAAATTGACTATTTTGCATAGGTGTATACGTATGCATAGAGTAAAAGTAAATGCAAATTTATCAAAATTTCGGACACTTCTGGAAAAACGGAAAAGTGCACGTGATACTAGAGGGACGTAAGTTAATAACTATCTATAAGCTTCGCTGCCGTGTTTTCTTTTTTTGACAAAAAACGAAGTTGAAAATTCTCTTTTTTACATGGGCATATACGTATGCAGAGTAGAAGTAAACACAAATTTATCAAAATTTCTGGCACTTTTGGAAAAACGGCAAAGTGCACGTGATACTAGAGGTACGTAAGTTAATAACTATCTATAAGCTTCGCTGCCGTGTTTCCTTTTTTTTTCAAAAAATGAATTTGAAGATTGACTATTTTGCATAGGTGTATACGTATGCAAAGAGTAAAAGTAAATGCAAATTTATCAAAATTTCGGACACTTTTGAAAAAACGGCAAAGTGCACGTGATACTAGAGGGACGTAAGTTAATGAACATCTATAAGCTTCGATGCCGTGTTTTCTTTTTTTTTTCCAAAAAACGAATTTGAAAATTTGCTTTTTTACTTATTATATACACGTATACATGCATAGGAGTCGCCTTTTGTATCTGCAATAAAAATATCGTTTGATTGTAATTATATAATAAACAGGTACTCAGAGTAATAACAACAATAATGTAACTAATGTATCACACACCTTTACAAACAATTAACAAATATTGCATTTTTTCCGAAAATATGTGCCGAACACTCGACCTTCATCGTAACTACATTTTCTTGATAATATTGCACCTTTTAATTGTAGTATTATTTGGATAGGTATATTTACAAGCTACATAATTTTAATCGACCATCATTTTGCATTTTAAGTTTCAATTCCTCTGGGAATGTGTAAAGGTCATTAGTCCTACAAAAACAATTTTAGGTTATGTAGAAATACAATTAATTTACCTACGTAGTTATCAAAAGGCAGCAGCAAATCCGTTAATTTTAATGCCCAGCAATTAGTTTACACTGAAAATATCTTCTTATAGTAATTAATACTTGTAATACAACATTTTGAGTACCATCACAGCTGTTCATAAGTTAGTAGTTTTTTTTTCACTAGTAAGGTTGGTATCCCGTAAAAAAGCGATGTAAAAAAACGAATGCGAATGTAACTCACGGTACGCGGACTTGAATAAACACAACTGAAACCATAAGATTAGTACGCGCACATCTCTTTAGATGGCACTGCTTTTGATTTTTTTTTTTAATTTGATCTGTGATTGGTAGTTAGATATAAGGTTGGTAGTGTTTAAAATCGGTTAACCTATGATCATTGTAAATTAAATTCCACGTGTTTTTGATGTTTGGGTTGTAGTTAGAAATATATTTTGTTTTAAGTTATTTTGTGGTAAGGTAAGGTGCAAGATTGGGGTAAATGTGTTATTTGGTCCTATAATTTACGCCCTTGAGAGGGAGATGGCGCCGTATGTACAGATTTCGCAATTCAAGTGTCCTCGTACATTCTGCAACCCACACAGTCACAGTTTTCACTTCAGTAAGTCATTAATGGTTGTCAGATAAACAGCTGATTTTGCAGTGAGATTTCAAATTGAGGTTAAAAATTTCGGTGCCGGTTATATTGCATTACAAAACTTATTAGCAGGTAAATATCAATTTTAAACAGTTATATCGGGCCTATATATAGATTCAAATCGCATATTATAATAAATACATTCTTTACCACCGACTTATTTGATATAGTACATTTGCCCCGAAACAATTTTGTTTTGGGGTTAATGTAACAGTTTAGTGGGTAAATGTAACAGGCTGTTACATTTACCCCAATATTTGGTAATTGGTTTAAGGTTTGCGGTTTAATAATTTTGTTCTGCTTGTTGTAGGCGTCATGGTCAGAAAATATGTCAAAAAATCACAAGGCCCAAAATACAATGAACATGACTTAAAAAATGCCTTGCGGAAGTAAAGTCGGCCGCATGACTGCTTTTAAAGCTGCTAAACAGTTCAACGTGCCATACTCCACTGTCTACACAAATTATAAGGTGTACGTGGTAAAATAAAGAAAAGTAAAGGGCGTTTAACAGTTTTCTTACCAGAAGTAGGGACTACATTAGCCAACGGAATTAAAAATTAGAAAAATGGGGATTTGGGCTATCCAGGAGTGAAGTTCTAAGTCTGGTAGGCCGTTTTGTGAAAGAAAGCTAATAATTTGTCAACCCATTTAAAATTCAACACCAGGGAAGATTGGTTTCTTGGCTTTAAGAAGAGGCACAATTTAAGTATAAAGAAGCCCCAAAGCGTCGAATTTGCAAGAAGGAAAGCTACGGATCCATTCACTATTTTTGGTTACTTTGACCTTCTGGAGGAAACCTTAAATACCTTGGGCATACGAGATAAACCAGGTAGTATATGGAATCTTGATGAATCGAGTCTATGTATAGACCCAACTAAAACTAAGGTTGTTGGTGAAAAGGGTAAATCCGCCAGTAGGTAAGATTGGAGACTTTTGGGACACACCACATTTCCAAGGCCCCACATTTCCAAGGTTGCCACAAAAACAGGTTTCCCACCGTACCAAGGTCAAAAAAGCGCAATGTGTGACCTAATTACATATCATTACCACAAACCCACGGTCACAAACCCCGATTTCCTGTTCCACTACTACAAGGCCATCACTGAGACATATCATTACCACAAACCCACGGTCACAAACCCCGATTTCCTGTTCCACTACTACAAGGCCATCACTGAGACATATCATTACCACAAACCCAAGGTCGCAAGCCACGCTTTCCTGTTCCACTATTACAAGGCCATCACTGTGACCTAACGCGCTTTCCTGTTTCACAATTACAAGGCTATCCGACCACGCTTTCCTGTTCCACTATTACAAGGCCATACGTGCGACAAACCACACAGTCATGTTCCACAATAACATCCGTGTGACCTGGTTGCGCCCACTTGCATGTTTTTTGTCCACTTGTATGTTTTTTGTCCACTTGTATGTTTTTTTTGTCCACTTGTATGAATTTTTGCTCACCCTCACTTTTTACCAAAATAAAAGAAAACGATATGTTAATATATTTAATTCATGTAGACAGATATGTACAAATTATATATATAGAAATGAAGACGTGTACAAATTATATGTTCCACTTCTTACCAAAATAAAAGAAAACGATATGTTAATATATTTAATTCATGTAGACAGACATGTACAAATTATATATATAGAAATGAAGACGTGTACAAATTATATGTTCCACTTTCACGTAGACAGACATGTACAAATTGTATATAGAAATAAAGACATTTATATACATTTAAATCATGTAGAAAGACATAAATTATATTTAGAAACATGTATTACTCAGATATATGATTTGGTATAGGAATAAAACATGCTGATTTAGTACATACGTTAGTAAGCTTTTATCAAAACAGTTGTAATACTGAGGATTATAAAAGTTTAGGTTACACATGTTAGCAGCGATAAACACACTTCTAGACTGACAGGAAATAATTAGTCTATACACTACATACATAAAAAAAAATAAAGAGTCAATACAACATACTTAATCACATAATATATAAAATAGTCGTCATCGTACACATCAAAAATGTTGTGTTAGTGGTGCTCAACATGAGGAACACCAGTATTCACCGTGTGACAGGTGGTACCAAGCCGTTCAGCGCTCTCACACACTCAAACACACACTCACACACTCAAACACACACTCACACTCACACTCACACACTCGTACATTATGCTTACCGACGACGGAGTAGGTGCTCAGAAGGCCTTAGGGGTGCAAAGTTAGATTTGCACACCCCAAGGAAGTGTTGGTCGAAGTTGATGCTGCTGAGAAGGCCTTAGGGTTGCAAAGTTAGATTTGCAAACCCCAAGGAAGTGTTGGATCTCGAGCCAGATTCCCAGTCTCAGGAATCCGTACTTATAACGATGTTTAATACTTGGAATACTCGAGATCATAACGTCAATACGTTTTATGCAACTCTTATATACCCTGAAACGATGTATACTGTGTCGTGATTGGCTAGATGTGTTTGGCAGTGACCTAGATCAACTACAGGTACAGTTATGCATAATACAATGTAACAAACAACTTTTAGCGAATATGAGACGTATTGCGTGGATTTTAGTCTAGACAGTTGACCTTTAGATACATTGTAATAGTCAACTGTTGCAGTAGAATTAATAATTAATACTCATTAGTTTATTTACTAGGACTTGCAAAACAAATACCATTTATTTAGCTAATTATACTGCAAATGTAATTAGGAAATAGTAAATTAAAAATTTTTTGATATTACTGAAGAGAGTATGTAAATTACATGATATAGCAATTATTTTTTGTAGTAATCACACCAGTTCGTTTACTCTCTATCCGGTTTGTAGTTGCAGAGAGAGAGAGATGACCTCTCATTTTTATACATACATTCGTATATAATATATCCCATTTTTAAACGGTAAAGGATTTAGATATAAATTGACGATTTGTTTTTTTTATTGAATGATTTAATTAATTTTCATTAAAAAATGTTTAAAGTAATTCTGGCTGGAAAAAAACCTGTTGGTTTATATGCAGACAAAATAACCTTTATAGACGTAGTAATAATCAGATGTAAATTGCATTCGTAAACAATTTTTTAAATACTTATTAGTTACTTAAAATAGGCATGATAATGAGAGATGAATTTATTTATTAGATGAAACATTAAAAAAAAACATACGCATTTATTTTCCTAAGTATAACCAGTGGTGAAGAGCGTATGTAAATACATCCGTTTTTTTACATAAAAACTTGCAAAATGATGCTCTCAAATTTTTAATTACCATTTAAACAAAGGATTTAGATATAAATTGACGATTTTTACATCAATAAAATAAGTTCAAAGAGATTGTATAATCTTATACAAATCGAGTATGCTAATAAGTCATAGTACAACAATGAATACCTGTAGGAAAATATTCCTATTTATTTAACAAATACATGTCTTATAATAAAAAGGGAAATCATTTTTTTTTTATTCAATATGTTTCAAAATTAATTCTGGCTGAAAATAAAAAAGGTAATTAAAATCTGACAAAAAAATACAAACATAATTACAGGACAGATGAAGTAACAATTCTGCATAAACTGGTTATTCATTTTAAACACTTCCTTATGTATTGAGTTATCGTTTACTAAACTTTTTTTAAATAAAACTGTTACAAAGGTTAGAATTATACATTTCTTATGATCTTGATATAGTTCGCTATTTGCTAGAATATCTAGTATTTCTATTTTTTTTATTAGTGGCGCGCTTGTACAAATTCATTTACTACTTATAACGTGTAATATGTTTTACTGTGGGAAATAAACTATTTTTATTATTATATAGATAAGTGTTTATATTGATTTTGCCAATAAGCAGGAAAATCATAATTATATTTGTAATACCTGTAATAAAGTAAACACGAGGTGCAGGTAAACCAAATCTTGTTTTTCAACTATCTGCAAAAGCCGTTTATAAGTTTGTAAGTTCGATTAGGCAACCCAACATACACAAAATCATATACCGTTGCGCCTCTTCTTGGTACACAACTGAAGTTATATATAAGTAAATTTTCTTAAAAAAAATGTTCACACCTTTTCTTATAAAACTAATTGTTAGTTAGATATTGAAAAAATTTGAACTAACATTTAAAATTTCACCTTAGGATTTTTTTGCAGCTAAATTATGCATTGCATAAAAAAGGTATAGGATATAAGTTGTCTATATGTTTAAGGTCTATGTGTGGGTATTTTATTACTTGGAAGTATGCAACTGTTGTTAGAACTATTTAGAAACTCCCCTCTCCATCGCTGGAGTTCTGCCAGAAATCTAATCAGTTCTATTCCAAATGAGAAGAAGCGTAAATACAAAATTTTAAGCAAGTATGTCTTTTCGTTCTGGAGTTAGTAGGTTTGGGGACATTGGGCCAGACAGTTGCGTGCAACTGTCCGGTTTCACCACTTCTGCCCCTCATTCCACTTTCCCCACTCACCCCAACACTTCAAATTTAGTATTTAAGACGGTTCCACTACAGTGTCAGTCCGTCTTTATGCGCCACCAAGTAAAGTTTCAAGTCTTATAAAGCGGTGTTACATCATGTCTTCAAAGAATAGTAAGTGTTAGTTTCGTATTGCATCTCTCCCGGCTACCCTTCCTATCCAACACGTATAGTACCCTTATTCACATCAACCTACACTTCAGCATATAGTTATTATTCTTTCTTTGTTGCAGCAAAAATGTTCCAATGTGAATGTCTCAAGAAATTTTCTCGAAAGGATTCTTTACTGAGACATCAAAAAACAACATGCTGGATGTCAGTATCTACTTCACCATCTGGCATGCAGGAGGTTTCGTTGCAAAACCAAACCACAGGGAGCAATGTGGTGCAAGGAAGCACTTCCGACGATAACAAAGCAGTACATAGACATGTTACTGATTCCTTTGCGCAAGCAGGACCATCTGGGGTAAACTATGTGAAGGATAATGCGAAACCCGGACCATCAGGGTTGAGCAACTCAAGGAAGCGGAAGGCTAACCAACGTGATGAACCGGTAGAACCAAAAAACAATGGTGAGAGTGTGCACTGCACAGATTGTTCAATGGATGTACCTAGGTATGCATTCCAAGGACACCTCAGAAGCAATAGGCATAAAGCAAATGTATGTTTCCTTGTCGATACTGGGGTCGAAGTGATCCGAAATGCGTTTAAACAACGCATTGTGTCGTACCGATTGTCTCCATGCAATATGCATACTGATGTGTTCACCTTTATGGCAGACGTTAAAGGGAACGTATTGAAGGTAGTACAAAATCAGTTGCAGAAACACTACTCATTAAAATGTAATGTTGAGCTGTTTGGTTTATACTTTTTGAACAGTAGGGAAAGCACAGAACTGAAAGCGTTTCAGACTAAGTATGATATTCTCAGTGTAGGGACGGTGTTAGAAGAGTATTTCCAAAAAATAAGTGAAATATTGGATGCAAAGCAATCGGAATTTCAACATAAAGATTCTGGTAAGTGCGAGTCGTGGTGTACTCGATTATTAACAACTGTTTTAGGGTGGTCCCTGGTGCAATTCGTGTATATAGAGGTAAACCTGCTTAAATTTTCTCCCACCACGGGTTCTTCCTATATGGCTGTCCCCGCCGAAATCGCACATAAACACGCCGTAGTCAATGTAAAAATAATGATAATTGCTGCTTTGCATGGGCTGTTGTATCGGCACTAGTGACACCAACGGGAGTACCACAACGCACATCTTCTTACCCTGATTTCCAGACGTTATTCAACTGGACTGGTGTACAGTTCCCTGTTAAGCTGACGAATATTTCAACGTTTGAGAGCAATAACAACATTTCCATTAATGTTTATGGGTTAGACGATACGTATCGTGATGGTCACCGTGTCACGGAGGTAGTGGGGCCTCTATACTACACCAAAGCCAAACAGGCAGTTCATGTTAATTTATTATTATTAGTCAGTAACCAAACAGATAATCAGCATTATGTATGGATAAAAATTTTTCTCGTTTACTTAGCAACCAAATAACTCGGCGGAACGGAGCAATGTATTTTGTGATGCATGCTTGTATTACTTTAGATCCGAGGAGCAATTAACCCGACACGTGTCACAAATCCAAAAGTACGAGATCACTGTCACGTTACTGGTAAGTATCGTGGTGCAGCACATTCAACGTGTAACTTAAACTATCAGGTACCCACATTTCTCCCCGTTTTCTACATAATCTCAGTGGTTATGATGTTCACCTGTTCATTAAACAGTTAGCGAGTGGAACGGAAGAAATTACCGTACTTCCGGTTAACAGTGAAAATATATAACGTTTGGTAAGCACATTTTGTTGATGAATATGTAAACAGTCATGGTATCAGGGAAAAGAAATACATTAATTTACGGTTCGTCGATAGTTGTAGATTCATGGCTGCATCCTTAGATACTCTATCTCAGAATTTATCAGATGATCAATGTATGGAGGTACGGAAATATTTTAGTTATGATAGCGACTTCCACTTAGTGAGAAAGAAAGGTAGTTTCCCTTATGCGTACGTAGACAGATTTAGTAAATTGAACGACGTCACGGTGCCATCATATGACAAGTTCTACGATAAAATGCGCGATGCAAATATTTCCGATGACGAATACTGTCGCGTTCTACTGGTATGGGATCACTTTAAGTGTAATACACTAGGTGATTATGCTGATATTTATTTAAAATCAGATGTGTTGTTATTGGCTGACGTGTTTGAAAACTTTAGGAGATTATGTATGGGTGTGTATGGGTTAGAACCTGCACAGTATGTCACTTTGCCTGGATTGGCGTGGGATGCCATGTTGAAATGTACGAAAGTAGAGCTAGAATTATTGACGGATATGGATATGTATCACTTTTTTAAACAAGGTATTCGGGGTGGAGTAAGTACTTGTATCAAGCGGAGAAGCATCGCTAATAACGAGTTTGTTCCAAACTATGATCCTAAACAACCGAAAGTGTTTTTACAATATTTAGATGCCACGAATTTATACGGGTGGAGTATGAAGCAATACCTGCCCCACGATGGGTTTATGTGGTTACCGCAAGAGGAAATAGATCACTTTGACGTATTAAAGATTGATGATGACGCCGATGTTGGATTTGTACTGGAGGTTGATATACATTATCCCCACCATCTGCATGACGAACACAACGATTATCCGTTTTGTCCTGAAATGATCTGCGCACCACATTCCCAGGAGGAGAAGTTAATCCCTAACCTGTGTGATAAGACCAACTACGTTATACATTACCGCTATTTAAAACAATGTATAGAGCATGGCTTAATTGTTACTCGTATTCATAGGGTTTTACGCTTTCGTCAGAGTCCGTGGCTAATACCATAGATAGACCTTAATACCGCTCTCCGCAACACAGCACTGAACAAGTTCGAAAAGGATTTCTATAAAATTATGAATAATGGCGTGTTTGGTAAAACAATGGAAAATGTCGATAAACGTAGAGTTATTAAACTGTTAACACATTGGGAAAATAACGGTCGTCGGGTAGGTCTAGCACGGTACGTTGCAAAACCGCAATTTAAAAATTTTATTCAATTCACTGACAAATTGTTTGCGGCGGAATTGTCGAAACAGGTAGTTACGTATGACAAACCCGTTTATGTCGGATTCAGTATTTTAGATCTTTCCAAAATTATAATGTATCGGTTTTTATGATATCTTACGAGCTCATTATGGTAAGAATGTCACGTTGCTCTATACTGACACGGATTCTTTGATTGTTGAGATAGTAACTGATGATATGTATGCACACATGCGAAATAATTTAGACGAATATGATACTTCCAACTATCATAATGAGTTGCATGGTATTCCTACGACTGCTTCCGTTGTTGGACGAATGAAAGATGAGCACGCAGGAAAGCAATTCATTATTTTATGGTGCTGGATCGAAGTCATACTGTTGAAGCTTGCTGATAATGAAGTTGTTAAGAAAGCGAAAGGTGTTAAGAAAGTTGTTATTCAGAAAGTGTTGACGGAAGTAGACTACAAAGCGGTTGCGGAAGGTCGGCTAAAACAGTAATGTGTAAAATGCTTGTGTTTCGATCAACCTTACATCATATATATACCGAAATGTTAAACAAAATTGCCTTTAGGTCCCAGGATGACAAACGATATCGACTACGTGATACGTGTTCCACATTGGCGTGGGGCATTGGCAAATACCGGAATTGGAGAATGCTGATCCGTTGAGCGAACTATTGCAGGTTGCTAAGCAAATGAATTTGTATTAACCGAAAGAAGAATAGTTTGGGTACTGACACTTGCTAGTTTCTTTCCTATAGTCTCTCCATAATGAAACTAATATTAATAATAATTTGTATTATTCCTTTAGTTGTTTAACATATATTGATATTATGTACTAATTCGTTATTAAGAGAATATATGCTATACAAATACTATGTTCCATAAATAAAAAAATACGAGAATGATTATTTACTAGTTTTTTTATTAAAAAATGTGTACAAGACTTATTGCATTATATAAATAGTATACCGTAGACAAAGCGCAGTGACATAATGATTTACAATGAAAGTAACAAACGGGTTGCATAGCAGGAAGAGGTGGACTTTCCTCAAGTTCAATAACAGGCTGGGTCACAAATTTTCTGATGTAATCTGCTTTCTCTCTACCCTTGACATAGATAGAATCTGTTGGCTGAATCAATCTCTCGAGCATTCTTCGAAAGTGGTGTGGTGGTGTATACCCTTCTTCCCATTTAATACAGTGCTGGTTTTGCATTAACCAAGTAGCTTGACGACGACTTTCTGCATCCAACGTATGCCAGGGATACGGTGATTTAAAAACAAAATGGGCAATTTGTTTCCCATTATAAATGGCGAGTTCTTTTGGTATAAAAGCTTTTGAAATTTTGAACCCTTGTACATCGATTATGACGGACATTGTATTACAACTGTCGTACTGCTTTGGTTAACGCGTTGTATGTAACTAAACGATCGTGGAGTATAACACAGTATGCTGTCGTATTGGCAGCTATGTTTGCCGCTGTTTCAAACTCCACACGAAGAACTACTGCTTTAGAGTGTAATGCTTCTTTTTGATTTGAGCAATCTACGACAATCAACGGTGCAGCTGTGGTAAATTGCGTGGGGGTGAGTAATGGTTGCCCCTCTCTTTGGTAATACGACATTTGGAATTTAGCAAACATTTCATACAACGTAGCAAAGCAATTGTTATCATAATTAACGTTGAGATTGTCATACGGATAACGATCCGTGTTCAGGAACACGCGAATATTATTTAGTGCACATTTATCGAATCTGCTCGTATCTTGCATAACATTATTCTCTCGCCCAGTTTGAAATCCTATAATAATGTATCTAGGTGTTTCTATACTAGTAGATGTTTTGATTGCCCATGTATGCTTATCTGTTGCTGGAACGGCGGGATATATGTGGGTTTCCCAACTTCTAAATGCTACTGGCGCATTTACATTTTTATCAATGTATTTCGTTAACGCCAGCTCCTCTGCTAATGCTGGAATGATGTGTGGAACTTTCCAATATATCTTATCTATGTTAACTTTAATGCTTCTTCTACAGTTGAAATTACTGCGTCGGTATCAATGTTACTACGAATTAATACCAGTTCTTGTCTAATGTTCAAAATCACTTTATTGTAATCTTCGGCAAAGCCAAGTAGCATTCTCAACGGTATACAAACGTTAAAGTATCCTTGAGCATTTGTTAGTGTACTGTTTGCAGTAGGAAACCAACCTGCATTTTCATGACGGGCGAGATCATTGGACGTCAATGATACCAATCCTTTCATTGTCGACGTTAATCCTACTTTCGTTACGGAATCTACCACTATTCCATTCATTTCATATCTAATTTCACTGAATAAAAATGCGATACCGTTATTAACGAACCTTGCGGTGTTAGAGACAGTACCATCCTGACGTAATAATCGTCCCTCTACGTAGACATAGCTTTCGGATGGTAGAGTGCACATGTCTTCCTGAATGGGTATCCTGATTTCATCATTGTTTCCAAATCTGGTAGTGTATGGCTGATGGGTATGCAGTTCGGAATTAACGATAGCATTATCAACGACAACTTTTTCATTAACGTTTAATATACTCATTGTAGTACTGTAAAGCCGAGACTTTCCAATAATGCTTTGTTCTGCGGTGTCAATGCTTTGGGTGCTGAACGCTTACTGACTCTCACCTTTCCACACTTTGATCTTTTATAGTTTGATTTGCACTGGGTACATGCACATGTGTTATAGCGCGTCACCATATTTTCTTTAAATGTAGTCCTATCGTTATGACTTCCCCGTTAAAATTTACGAGATCTCCGTCTTGGTCTACTATTTTAAGTGTTATTGTCGAAATGGTAGATGTATTGATAGGTAGATAGATGACATGTTGAGGGACTCTATTATTTTATACCCCGCTGGTACACTGGGAAAGAACTGATGAATTATGTGTGATGTTTCACCATTTTTAAAACTACCACTTGTTATATTGCACTCGATAATTAATGAGTTAATTTTGATAATGTTAATAGGAGTATCAGAGGTATGCACTTTCTGAGCCTGGTAAACAGTTTTATTAAATCCCAGCATAGGTCCTATCGAATTTTCCACATTGAAGTTAATGTCATGGGTTGCTTTCATACTTGCTTTCATAGTATTATTATTCGCTTGTAAATGCATAAATGCTTTCGATCTTTCACTAACTCATTAATATATTTATTCACATCCGCGATTTCGTATGATCCTGGTGGTATTGTAATTTTATCGTTTCCAAATACGAGTTGGTTATTCTTTGAAGTAACATTCTATAGTATTGAAAGATTCAAAACTAGTCAATCCCATTACGTATTCCGACTCATTCTCAAGAAAAATCGGTGGATTAAAGGTTGCTTGCAAGATACACTTTTTGCCGGTAAATGTAAATGTGTACGACATTACGATCACGTAACGACTACTGAAAATCAGTACGAGTAGTCATATAAAAAGTGTAAGACTAAATGACCGCAGTTGTATGTATCAAAATCTTGAACCTTGGTAAAGTTATACTCAATTGTGTTTCTGCTACCATCACTGTTAAAATAGTGGAGTAATTCAAAGGGTGGTTTAATATGTCCTATGCTATCAAAATATGTAATATGCCTGTTACGCTTAATGTAAGCTGTCCAGTGTGTACCCTTGTTAGTTTGATCATCCAGGTTCACAATACCACATTCATTCGCATGGATTCGTGTAGGTAAGTTATCTCGCATATATATCCCTCTAAAATAGGGAATCTGTAATTGCTCCACAAATTTTGATAGCTCAACATTACTTAAGGCGTGACGTGGTAGCTTCAGTGGGAGTTTTTTGAATACGGTTGTAAATATATACCTAACCCTCGTTTATATGGCTTTATGTATAAACCTTTTCCTAATGCAGCTGCTTCCATTGCTTGGTTGTGTCGTTTGGTTTCGTCTAACGTTTTTGTCGCAGCTTTTGCGTCAGTTACCGCTTTTGCGACTGCGGCAGCACCGCCACCTAGAGACCCTAAGGCTCCTAATGCTGCAAAGAGGGGAATAAGAGGTATGAATCCCCCACGTTTTGGTATTGGCAATATTCTGCTCTTGGGTGACATAATTTTTTTGTTTTAGAGCGCTCAAGGCTTGCTGTATTGTCGCTTTTAAAGATGATCGAAGTTTACCACCAACACGACGTCGGGCTAGAAGGACTGCTTTGTTAAACCAAATTGCCCTGCGAGAATGCTTCCTTCGTCGCGATTTATTTCCCATTCCCAATTTCTTTTGTCCTTTCCGTGATTTGCCACCCATTCCCATTGTCCGTTTTCCTTTCATTATGCCAGCTATGGTTAATGCAGCTGCCCTTTCTCCAAAGGTAGCGTCGGTAGAACGAAATCTATTCCAAGCTTTTTGTTGTAAAGTCTTATCTGCTATGTGTCGTTGTCCTAGATCGTTTGACTGGGAGTATGCAATATCGTGTTCTTTACACGCTTCGTCCAATGCGTTAATACCTTTGTCGCCACGAGCTAATCGTTTTTGTAAACGGGTGCCTGGCCCACAATATCGATATCCGGGTATATGCAACTCCACGGGTAATTTATTTATTAAAGTATTAATTAATCCTGAACCTTTTTTTTTCCTCTGACGCTGGGATGTATACTTCATACCACACTGACTGACACTTCACTACTAAACTACTTTCTGCACGTGGTGTGTGTATATATATATATATATATATATATATATATATAGAAGCGTCATACAAGTCGTGGTTTAGTACCATAATGGGTGACATCCGTTTCATTCCGCAAGATACAGAATTACCTATCAAAATTATGACATTACTCTAACAAGGAGCAGTACTCTAAACACCGCGGTTTACTAAAAGGGGGATGTAAACGAGGTATAATCGTCGGACCATCCGGCTGTGGAAAAACCAATGTTATGATTAGCTTATTAGAACATCCAAATGGCGTACGTTTTGAAAATGTCTATATATATTGCAAATCTCTATACCAACCTAAATACCAGTACCTGCGGGAGTTACTGGCACCCATAAAGGAAATTAGGTATTTCGAATATAGTGATAATAGTGATGTTATACCTCCCAGTGAGTCCCGTAAAAATTCAATAATGATTTTTGATGATGTAGCATGTCATAAACAAAACGAAATTAGAGATCATTTTGTTTTGGCAGACATCGAAATAATTATTGTTTCTATCTGTGTCAAACGTATTCTTCAATTCCAAAACAGCTTATACGTGATAATGCGAATTTACTTGTACTTTTTCAACAAGATCACACTAATCTCAAGCATGTGTACGATGATCACGTTAATGTCGATATGTCATTTGATAAATTTAAAGACTTGTGTTGCTGTTGCTGGCGTGATAAATTCGGATTTCTGGTGATTGATAAAGAAAGCGATGTTAATAACGGCCGTTACCGTAAGAGATTTGACTGTTTCATTGCAGTATAAATAATCTACTAGGACTGTCAACGTACAGTCGTAATGGAGGAGCGCTTAGTACAAGACATTTTGCGTGCTCGCAAAAGTGTGCAACAGAAATATGCTAGTTTGAAAGAAGATACTGCACTTACAGAACGTGCAATGGAGGCACACTTTAAACCTATTACACAACCATTAAAACAATTAATTACTAAAATGATGGTTCTCTCATCAAAGCTGAACCCCTTACGCCAGAAGTCGGAAAAAGAAGTCCATTGCACATGAAAATGAAGTATTTTACATTATACACCGAAATCCTCTAGAATACGTAAGGAGCCGCGTACTATTGTTCCTGACACCATTCCCACACCTCTACAGGAATCTGTAATTGCTGATGTCACACATGACGACGAGGTGGAAATTCCTACTTTACAACAATTGAAATCGGAACTACTAGCTGCTGGATCTCAACCCGCCTTTGAAGAGTATCTTAATCAATACCAAGGATTAGCGAAATACTACGTCGAAGGTATCTTTAGAGATACCGAAGATGAATATGACTTAACGTACGGTGTGCATTTTATTCCTGAAGAAGAGAAATTTTTATAGGCGATGCTGAACTAGATTTTGTTGGAGAAAATTTGCGAATCGCTCTTCCGATGGATCATCCCTAGATTATGAGGGAACACCGGGATTATATGAACTACTTTTTAAAAAGTTCCTACGGGATACAAAAGAGGATCTACAGCACTACATTTTTGCGTCGTACGCATGCTGCCCGACGTAATTATAACCCTGATGATCAAATCCGAGGAACTAATAGTAAGAAGTACCTTGAAATCATTAAACCATTACTTCAGCCTAGAAAACGTTCTGCTACATCGTCTATTGCACCTCCAGCCACAGATCTCGAACAACTTCTATATCCAAAAGAGGTGGTGGACTGCAGCTATTGCGATACAATAATAAACCTATTGAGTTTGTACCGTGGAATAATCCGAATAAGTTAGTCGATTGGTTAAGGGAATTATTAGGATCAATGTCGGCAGGAAATACTAGCAATCACAACGAAATAATATATATAATTGATGAACTACGTAACGCAAAAGTAATAAAGTAACAGAACTTGTTATAAACCTACCACTACAGTCATTTCCTTTCATTGTTACTACGACTATCACTACAGATAGTACTATACGTCCACCAGTGATGCCAATAGATAAATTTGGCGGTCATCTTCATCATCAATTGACAGGGATAAATTTGGGAAACATATTGTTGATCATATCGATCTGTCTTATGAAACTTTCATTTCATTTTCTGGAATCGCCGCAAAGAAGACAATTAGTGTATCTACCAGCGTCGGTGATCAATATACCTATCCCTGTAACGACGGTACTATAGTACATTGCAGGTGGAGTCATCCAACTCTTGAGCTTAACACAGATGGTACAACATTTGAGCTGGCAAAGGATGTAATTGGTCAACATCTTAAGAGGAACGATGTAATTCGTGTAACCATGCCGACGTTTGTAAAGTTTTCAACTGCAGCGATATTCAACGTAGAGTTCGTAGTAAAATCCAAAGCACAAAAAAATGAGTAAAGCCGATGTTGTCGAAGAACTGCACAAACCTGCAAGAAGAAATTTTCCGCGGCGTTGTGTTGTACTAAAAGGTTTAAATGATCTATTTCAAGCTGATTTAGTGGAAATGATACCATATGCTCGGATGAATAAAGGATTTCGATACATTTTAGTAATAATAAATGCATTCTCTAAATATGTCTGGGCTTTTCCCATCAAACGTAAGAATGGTAAACTGGTCGCGGATGTAACGGATAAACTTTTGTCTGGTTTGAAAAGGACACCTACACATATACAAACTGATATGGGAACTGAGTTCTATAATGCTGAATTCAAAAAAGTAATGAAAAATTTAATATCAATCATTACAGTAGTTATTCCACCTTGAAAAGTAGTATAGTGGAACGTGTAAATCGCACCCTTAAAGCAATAATGTGGAAAACCTTCAGCATGCAAGGATCCTATAAGTGGCTATCAATATTACCGCACATTGTTGCCGAGTATAATTCTAGAAAGCATAGAACAACTGGATACAAACCGGTAGATGTATCGGAAAAAATAGTGCATCTATTTCAAAACATTTAAAATGTCAAAAAATTCTTGACCGTAAAACACCTAAATTTAGAGTGGGGGAACATGTACGCATTAGCAAACATAGAAGCATATTCTCTAAGGGGTACACACCTAATTGGAGTTACGAAGTCTTTCGAATATCAACAGTTAAACGTTCAAGCCCACTCACCTACACATTACGTGATAGTCGAGATGAAGAGATTCAAGGTCGGTTCTATGAGCCCGAACTACAAAGTGTTAAACATCCAGACATTCATCTAGTTGAACGTGTCATCCGACGTCAAGGGAATAAAGCTCTCGTTAAGTGGTTGGGTTTTGATACTTCTCACAACTCCTGGATTTCTACCAAAGACATTGTGTAATACGCTAATTAACCTTAATTATACATATTGTAATATTAATATGCAATAAACAGATCTTTTTTTTAAATTTTTTTATTAATACTATCCTATACATATATATCACTACATACTACTAAAGCGTCTGACAAACACACATTCACGATGCTGTTTTTCGAGAATTGGTGAAATTATATTACCACAGTCATCTCTTCTTTTTTTAAATCGTGCAGAATCTCTAGCTATTTGTTCCCATTCTCCTTTTCGCGCATGCCTGTGCGCCAACTCCCATACTACTATGTAGTGAACTACGTTTTTGGACTCATTAATGCACACCTTCTTCACTGGGTGAGTCGTCATCTGATGGCTCAAAATTCGGTAAATATCTTTCTATTTCGTGTATAAATTGCTCCAATGATATTTCTTTAAGGTCTTCTATTAATCGCTTTATACAACAAATACACTCTATATCACCTACATGCGATGTTAAGTATTTTTCACAAAGGCGTATACCTCCCCCATACTTATTAACTAGATTATTTAAATACTCATCACTAAATCTACCCATTCCATACACTTTTCATGATCAACATCGAATTCTGATGATTGTAACTGGCATATTAGTCTTTGGACTGCACTAACACAATCTACAGCTTTAGGCCACGACTCCGCACTATAACACATCCACATATTGACTAACATCTAATACTATCCACTATTGACTACAAGCGCGTTACCCCCCCCCTTTCAGTTGTAGGTTTGGCAAGATCCATATCCATATATAGTTTCTCCTTGGCAAATGCTTCCATTTCCAGAAGGCAGGCTATGTTGACCTCAAATACATCACGCAATGGACCTATAACTTGGTGAATGTTACATTCAGGAATTGTCGCTGCCGACTTTATTAGGTTTTATAAAACTCTGGAAAGTTCACAGTATCTTCCAACTCCAATCGGTAATATATTATCTTCAAAAGCTTCCATAACTGTTCTATAGACTCCCATCCTAAATAGATATCAATTTCGTCACTATCACAGAGGCGTATAATTTTTTTCTTGTTAATATTTTTGTACGAGACAGTCTTCGATCCCAGTTTGGTAGGTAGCCATGTTCCTTCAGGACTGTAGAAATAATTAGTAATCACCCCTTGATTATCCATAAGTATACGCCATTCCTGCTTGTCAAACACCACTCCACCACTCTTCGTTCCACCGAGTTTTACGACTGGCTCAAATCCAAATTTGGGCGATAGACCGACACTAACAAACTTTGTTTTACTTTTATTTAAGAAATAATGCACATTATTAAGCAAAATATCGCAATATTTACTTGAACTTATAGCACCGATAATCTTCGCCTTTTCTATGGCTTGACGTACGATGTTATCCATTATATACGATACTGGCTTTACATACATTCCCTCTCTTTTATATATGACACTCTCCCCACTATGTGTCCTCCTCAAGGCTACTTACGTGACCTTCACGATTGTACCACACATTGTTTTAGCGGTCTTGTCGGTTACACCTGTTCAAGGCTTTCTTTTCGTTCAAGGCTGTTACTCATTTTGTTTTTTTTTCCAACCTTGTATTCACCACTACTTCAAGGATTCCTAGCCATACTTATTTCCAAGGTTGTTCCACTTTGCCACAGCAAGGTCACCACACAAGGTTACATATCCCCACTCAGTATTATTCGTATACTTAAAGGGAGGGGTTTTTACATATACCATAGTTACCGATCTTCACTATGTCAGTTACTCCAGTGCAAGACGATTGGAAGACTCCTGCAGTGTACCAACCACAAACCCTATTTCAACTTAGTACGCGACGGACATGTCAATTAATTCCGAACTGGGTAAATTTTGAAAAGGAAGGAATACTACCGGCTTCCATAACCAAAGTGCTACGAAATAATTATGAACTGGTTCAGTGGAATTCAGCGTGGTATACCGAAATGAGCAAGGTAATACGCGAGCACTTTGCGGCAAGCCGTGTAACAGCATATGCCCACATTGTATCAATATATGTTCGATACCATCTGGTGGACTTCATGAATTTGTGTCATTGTTGTTTCGCCCGATTGAAACCAGGAGATTACCGCGTAGTGGACCATCATATGCATATGGAGCGCTGGACTGCGCGATACCACCTGTCGTACGAATATTATTGGTGCTCGTCGTGTAGGGCGCCTCTCACACAGTTATACGATGTGTACGATGATGACTCATGTATACTGTGTGATGAGGTGTGCTACGTAGCCGAGTAGTCTTTTTTACTGTATCTATTTTTAACTATTGTACATATTGTACATATTGTATATCTGTTGTATATATGTTGTATATATTGTATAGAATACATTATTTACTGTCAGTATCATACTGTTTTCGCTGATGTTAACATGTGTGACCCAAACTTTTATTATCCTCAGTATTACAACTGTTTCGATAAACGCTTACTAACGTATCGAACATGGTCTGGAGTTCACTCACCCTCATCGCTTGCTGCAGCAGGATTCATTTCCACATCTTCAGACGATACGGTTGAATGTTTCACGTGTGGGGTTAGAATAAACCGATGGCAGCCAGATGTCAATCCGTTACAGGAACATCTACGATGGGCACCACATTGCACGTATGCTCAGCTCCTCGCACCACGTCCGCGCAGATGTACTGAAACGGAAGTGGAGAGGACCTTCTGCACTTGTACTAAATCAAAATGTTTTATTCCTAAAGAAAATCATATATCTGAGTAATACATCAATTAAATATATTAACATATCGTTTTTCTTTTATTTTGATAAAAAGTGAGGGTGAGCAAAAAAAGTGAGCAAAAACATGCAAGTGGGCTAGAGTAGCATTTGGGTGTTGTTATTGTGCGATCGTGCTCAGACTGGTGACCTTGTAATAGTGGAACACGAATGCGCGTTAGGTCACAGTGATGGCCTTGTAATAGTGGAACAGGAAAGCGTGGCTTGCGACCGTGGGTTTGTGGTAATGATATGTCTCAGTGATGGCCTTGTAGTAGTGGAACAGGAAATCGGGGTTTGTGACCGTGGGTTTGTGGTAATGATATGTAATTAGGTCACACATTGCGCTTTTTTTGACCTTGGTACGGTGGGGAACTTGTTTTTGTGGCAACCTTGGAAATGTGGGGCCTTGGAAATGTGGTGTGTCCCAAAAGTCTCCAATCTTACCTACTTCCGCCTCGCGGATTACGAGCGGCCCAGCTAGAGAAAACACAACTGTTTTGTTACTGGCCAACGCAGCCGGGGGAAAAGCACCTCCGCTTATAATTTATAAAGGCTTGTACATGTGGGATCAGTGGTGTGCCCCAGAAGGAACTGGCTATCCTGGAACAGTATATGCAGCCTCCAAAAAAGGCTGGATGGAAACGAAATTTTTAAAAACTACTTTGAGCGCACCCTAATACCATCTCTTGGAGAAACTCGTCCAGCTCTTATCATATACGATGGCCATTCAACGCATGTAAGTCCTGAAGTAATAGAAATAGCTACCCGCGAGAACATAACAATATTGAAGCTTCCACCCCACAGCAGCCACCTCCTTCAACCCGTGGACTTGTCCGTTTTTAAGTCCTTCAAAGACAAGTGGGATGCGAGATTAGTAGTCTGGCAACGGCAAAATGTTGGTCGTAAATTGCCAAAGTCCATCTTTTCAAAACATTTGGGAGAAACTTGGGAAAAATTATCTCCCGAAATAATTCAGAGTGGATTCGCTAGAGGTGGAATTTATCCATTTGATAGAACAGTTATCCATGAAGAGAAATTCTGTCCCGAAGCTTTACGTCGATGGGGTCGGTTGCAAACTGATAAGCACACCACTACATCGGACCAAGCTGAAAACGAACATGTAACAGCAGACCATGATGAGACTTTAGCTGCTACCGTTTTAGAACCGCAATCATCAAAATCGTACCATGATCAGACTTTAACTGCTACCGTGTTAGAACCCCAACCGTCAACATCGTTACACACAAATATCCTTAAGGAACCTTCGACCTCCACTGCCGATACAGTTCCAGAGCCTACAAAAACTTTCGAAACGTTACTGTTAGAAATGGTTAAACAAATTCCTCGCACCGAACAGACGAAGAGACAGAAAGTGGGCATGGGCTCTGAGATTTTAACAGAAAACGACGTATTAGACAGATTTAAGGAAAAAAAAATAGAAGGAGCAAAAGAAGGAAAAACGCAATAAGCGACGTAAAAAAGAAGTGTCAAGTAGTGAAGAGGAAATTGAGGACGAAATAGAATACAGAGATTCAGACAATGATCAAGAATTTTTAGAAAGTCTTGAACACGAAGCAGAAATACAGAATCATGAAGAAAATTACATTTCAGGTGGGGATCTGGATAAAGAGAAATGGGTTTTGGTAAAATATACTTCCAAAAAGGTTACATTTTGTTGGTAAAATAAATAAACCAATTGAAAATGATTGGGAAATGAAATTTTAAAACGAGTTGTAACTAAACGTGCAGATACATTTAAATTTGAATGGTCCCATGCCCAGGACTTAGACACAGTTGCTGAAAGTGACACTGTAAAATATTGCCGGAACCTATGACTGACAGAAAAGGTTTATTCTATTTTAATATTTATTTTGATGGTTTTAATATCTAATAATGTTTCCTTATTTAAATTTAGCTACCCTTACCTGAGTAGATTAAAGATGAAATAAAAACCATTATGAAGTAAAAACCGCTCTTTTACATTTGCCCCGTTTTCATATAGAACACCTGCTGCAAATACAGGCAGCTATTACATTTGCCCCATTTGTTGGGGCAAATGTAACATGTTGACTTTATTTTAAAAAAAATATATTGTAAAAATGTAGTTTCAGTTTTTACCGAAATTCCTTCATAAATTAATGACAAAATAACTGAACAATCCATGGTATTTTTTGCAAAATTTTATTTGAACCTTTTATATTTTTATGTAAGTTCAAAAGTCAACTATTCTAAAACCAATTGCATTTACCCCACCTTACCTTAGTGTCATTGCTGTGGAGTATTTTTATATTATATATAGACAGTTTTTATTATAGTTAAGAAGAAATTTAGTATATTATAAGCAGGTAAGTAACGCCAACAATTCGGATTATGTTATTATGGTATCATTTCAGGGTTAACCCTTTGTGTGCCGACGGGACTTATGAGTCCCATTAAATTTTAAATCTATTTAATATACAATTATTCCTTCGCTGTTAGTTTGATTGTATCGACACTCGTCAGTGACACGTAAACTACCGATTTAATATCCTACATTGACTCAAATAGCCACGTGTTTTGAAATAACCTCAGTTGTATGAAGTGCCGCATGGTGTGTAGACTTATCATTTTGTTTGCAAATTTCAAATGCGATAATATAGTAATAAGCACGTATTGAAGTATGTATATATTTGTTTTAATATTTGTATAAAACAGTTTTGTATATAATTCAATAAATTTAGTGAACGAAAATATGATATTTTGTTTATAAAACCAGATTTTGTTCGCTGGACTTCAAAGTCCCGTCAGGACTCAAGAGTCTCAATTTTCTGCATTGGAATGAATTAGAGAATACACTTTTTCATTGTTCATTATTCGATAACAAACGTTGATGTTTTGTTTTTTGATTATTTATAAGTTCTCTTTCATTATTGCATTCACCAAAAAATATTTAGTGTTAAAGAATAAACTTTTTTCTTCAATTTATTGATTTTTTATATTTTTTCACACTTGGTAATAAAAATTTTCTTCAGATATCCTGGAAAGGCATGTCTTGGAGAAGAAGCCAACAATATGTAACAGACGAAGAACTTCTTCAAGCCGCGATGGAGGCTGCTACTGAACTGGAAGAATTACCATTGGACAATGCGATCATAACCGATGAGGAACAAAGCGATGAAGAAATCTAGCTTGAGTGTGTCATAACTGAAATCATTGAATCCGTTGAACACCAAGGAGAAAACGAATTAGCTCCAAAAAATAATGAAATAGACACAAGTAAAAGTAATGAACACCAGATTCAAGATAAAAATGAAAATGATTGCAAAGGGCAAACACAGGAAAAAGGCAAAAAAATGATCGATAAAAATGGAAAAAAAGTCACTAGTTACAAAAAATGAAGAATATAATTTTTCAGAAGGTCCAGTTGAGGAATGTTTTGCTCACTGTAATACTTTTACCGATTATTTTGTCACTATGTTGGTCAGGAAACGATTAACAATATAACTTTCCAAACGAATTTATATGGTATACAGAAGGAAAAAGTAATAAACCTATAGGAAGACGAACTGCTTGCTTTTATTGGCGTAAATTTCTGTATGGGATACTACAAACTTCCAAGCTACAAACTGTATTGGTCAGGAAATGAAGACTTGGGAGTGTCTGTTCTAAACAGGACAATGTCTCGAAACAGATTTGAACAGATCTTATCTAACTTGCATCTAAACGACAACTCTAAAATTCCTATTGATAATAAGGATAAGACCTACAAGTTGAAACCTTTCATTGACTCTGTGAACAGTCAATTTGATGCACTGTATAACGCACCTAGAGAATTAGCCGTCGACGAAAGTATGATCAAATTTAAAGGTCGTTCTACCATAAAACAATATAACCCCAAGAAACCCATCAAAAGGGTTATAAACTTTGGTGTATTGCAGATCAGAAAGGTTACATACTAAAATTTCAAGTGTATCAAGGAAAAGACGAAATCTCTGAAGAAAAATACAAGAAGTATGGACTTGGAGATAGAATAGTGTTGTCCTTGACTGAAAGTTATTGGAATCAAAATAGGAAAGTATATTTTGATAACTACTTCAATAGTATACAATTATTAGAGAAGCTAAAATGGAAGGCACTTTTGCTTGTGGCACTATACGGAAGGACCGATCTGGCCTGCCAAAAGGATTAACAGATGATAAGAATATGGAAAGGGGTGATTCTGACTATAGAATAAGTAACTTAGATATGTTTTTAAATGGATGGACAATAGAGCCGTGTATTTTGCAATAAATTTTCACGGAACTGAAACTACGACAGTAAAGCGTATGCAATCTAATGGAACAAAAAAGGAGATACCTTGCCACACAGTTGTGAAAGATTACAATCGTTACATGGGTAGTGTGGATATCGCTGATAGACTGCGTCAAGCCTACTGTACTGACAGAAGATCGAAAAGTGGTGGCATAGACTCTTTTTCGGTATACTAGATATTGTTTTCGTCAATAGTTACATCGTGTACCAATCGATGAATGAGCAAGATAAGGTAACTTTATTGGAATTTAGACGAGGAGTAAGTCTGGGACTAATGACTTATGGAACAAAAAAAAAAGGAAAACGTGGTGTGCGTCATAGCAGTTCTCCAAATAGCTCTAGGACACCCAGTCCAAGCACTTTCAGGGCTGCCACTCCGTCTACTTCTGGTGTAAAGAGAAGGAAATACAACTATTCAGTTCCAAACGAAGTGAGGTTGGGAAATAAAGGATCTCATTGGCCCATCTTTGTCAAGAAAAGAGGAAGATGTGAACAATGCGCTTCCAAAGCCATCGAGTCTAGACCCTATTTAACGTGTTCATTGTGTGGTGTTTTTCTTTGTGTAAATGAACGAAAAAATTGTTTTGTTGAATACCATGATGTTTCTTTCCTACTCTAATATTGATTTGGTTCATTAATATTCCTTTTTTATTTGCTTACGTTAGCAAAGAAAAATGTATTTGAAATTAAAATGTGATTTTATAAATATATACAATAGATACTGATTGGTAGTTATTTTAGTGCCGGTTGGTACTGACGGGACATTCACGTCCCGTTATCTCCCCCCAACCCCCTCGTTGAGGCAAAAAAAATTTTTTAATATAGTGATCTTAATTTACCGCTAAATAATGAAGTGTAACAAAAAAAGATTACAAAATCCAAAAATTTCATGTCTCGGTACACAAAGGGTTAATACACATTCTGTCGGTGCCAATTGTGAAGAGACAAAAGATACGCCATTAATTGAAATGAAACAACTTTTAAATATTAATGTAGTTAGTAATGTAAATAAATTTGAAATAACAGATAAAAAGAAAATTTATGATCGGATTGTAAAGCTTCCAAAGGACCATTTAAATAGAAATTTAAATAGAAATATAATGGCTTATGTAAGCGGATTTTTAAGTAAGAAGTTATTAAAAAAAATTTAATTGCGAGTTTTGCTTAATTCATATATTTGAAAAATATGATAAAATATTTTTAAATGATAACAATCAATTTTCGCTTATAAAAGATTACAATCCGAATCGAAAATTATTAAAATACTGCACAAAAAGTTTTGTAGACTGCATTAGCAAAATATATAATTTAACCTCATTTTGATTATGCAACTACTTTTGCAAAGAGAATGTAAAGAAATTCATATTTGAAAACATAAAAAATCATATTAATTTTACATTTATGTGTAATCATAAAGACGACATAATTAATTTTATTGTATTATATTGTATAGATTTATGTATGTTTACTTTTACGAAAGGCGTAAATCGAATTATATCAAGGAAAGACACCAGAACTGATAAATATAAGAATCCTATTTTGAATGCATCGAAATCCTTATATTTGAATAGATTAAAATACAAATCTAAATATAAAAAATAGTTAAATGGTGGATGTTTTATTCCTAGAAGATTTTCTAATTTTGATTAAACATGCATAGATTCACAGTGTTTTAACATAGACGAATGAACCATTGGAAATTTGTAAAATCAGCACTCATCTCAATTCTCCATGTTTGCAATTTAATGAGTACTTACATTTTCTTTTTGTAACTGCACAATCACGAAAATTGAGATCATTAAATTGCAAGTGATCGGTAGTAATGCGTATATATAAATTTTCAAAATTGAATATATTTGATTTTGCCGCGTTATTCATGTTTAATACGCGCACATCTCGATAGGTGGCTCTGAATTGTATTAAATTTTG
This sequence comes from Vesta saturnalis, assembly GCA_036346205.1. Classification (NCBI taxonomy): domain Eukaryota; kingdom Metazoa; phylum Arthropoda; class Insecta; order Coleoptera; family Lampyridae; genus Vesta; species Vesta saturnalis. The sequence goes on along the minus strand of JARFJB010002464.1, from coordinate 428,385 downwards.
CTTATGAGTTGCTCTTCTATTCCCCACTATATATATTTTTCTATGATGTAACTTCAGCCAGGTCCAGCGGATCATAAAAATTTAACAGGTGGAAAAAGATGTGCAGGTAAGATCTATGAAACCGTTATTTATATACTCCAAAATGATAATGTTCAGAAGGCACTAAATACTGTTCTTGATTAAAAATCAACCCTACAAGTTTTTGCTTTACTTTTACTCACCCTACACGTATGTATATTTGTAGAAGAGCTGATCGAGATCCTACTCGAGAAGACAGACTCTGCAGCTGTCATTTTAGTGATGGCAAGAAAATATTAGGTCCTACCATATTCCCATGGAATAAAGAGGGTTTGTGGAAATTTCCTTTCCAGAAAAACGTATAAGGTGTGCATTTAAAAGGTTATTAAAATTTTTCAAAACCTTGATTTTCAGAAAACACAAAGAGTGCGAACAGAAGGCAATATCGAAGAAGTGCCAATAAATATTCCACAGCCAATGGAAGCTGGTCCTTCCACTTCAACAGCATCTCCAGCACTTGACACAGCTGAGTTGTACTTTCTCGAAGAAGAGAATAAAAAGTTAAAAGAATTGCTGAAAAAGGGTGAAAAAAGACTTTGAAGATATTAGTGGGGAAGATAAACTAGTGTTCCAATATACCGGGCTTCCAACACCTTCACATTTTTTAATGTTGCACTCGTTACTGCAACGATTTACATTAACATACTATAGTGGTTGGAATGTGGAAATCATACCACCAGAAGATCAATTATTATGCACGTTGATGAAGTTACGATTAAATCTACATATATTTGATCTCGCTTTTCGATTTAAAGTGAGCAATACCACAATACAAAATATCATCATGACTTACTTATATGCTCTACATGAAATTTTGTATCAGGGCATGATGAACTATATTCCTGGTAGAAACAAAAATTCACTTTTTATATTGCACGGAAATTGAAGTTGCAATTCCGCATTCTTTAAAATTTAAAAAAGCACTCTTTTCCAATTATAAACAACGACACACTTTTAAAGTTTTAGTCGGTGTTGCTCCAAATGGTACGATTACCTTTGTGAGTGAGCTATTTCCTGGGTCAACATCAGACAAAGAGATAACTAAAAGAAGTGGTGTTTTACATCATATGGAAGCTGGAGATTTAATTCTAGCTGACAAAGGGTTCTTAATAAAAGATATGTGCAATGAAATCGGTGTTTCTGTGAACATACCGCCGTTTTTAACAAATCCGCAGTTCACAGTCCAAGAAGCTTTATTTACACGCAAAATAGCACGTGCCAGGATTCATGTCGAGAGAGATATAAATCGAGGGAGCCGGACACTTAGGCGCGGCCATTAAGGCGCGGCCGTTTAGGCGCGGCCACTTCGGCGCTGGCCACTTCGGCGCAGGGACACTAAGGCGCGGGTCCAGTTAGACGCGGCCACTTCGGCGCGGGCCACTTCGGCGCAAGGACACTAAGGCGCGGGTCCAGTTAGACGCAAGACTCTTAGGCGCAAGACTCGTCGGCGCGGGGCCATTAAGGCGCGAGACCAGTAAGGCGCAGATCCACAAACCCAGAAAACGATTTTCTGTAACACCAGTTGCTATAATTTGCTCAAGTTCACTGTATCTATGTGTTCGTGTAATTCACCTTGGTTCTTTAGATAAGCGTTTGATGAAACTGCTGAAATATTCAACACTGCTCATAGTGTAATTATTTCCGTATGGATAATTCCAATAGCAACCGCACCACATACGGCTTATAAATTAACGTCCAGTCTGACTTTTTCTCCCATGGAGATTGTATCAGTTTTATGACATACATTGCAGACAAAAGTGAGTAAGCTTTCAAATACGCTTCTCTGATTTTACCTAATTAAATTATTATTATACACCTGTTCTTCTCAAATTTAATAAAATTATTCTTTTTACCTTTGTTCGAATTAAAAAAATAAACCATAATTTCTAATAATTAGAAACAAAAGTATATTCGAACTTCTAACTGGTTGTTTCATTGTTTGTTTCATGTTTTTTGAATGTAAACCACTATCCAAGTGTTGTTTTACGTGGTAGTTTTTAGTTGAATTAATCTGAAATAATACATATACAAGTAATTAAAAGCAGTTAAATTAAAATAAGACCAACTTACAGTTTTCGAACAAGCTTGACAAAAAAGATTTTCCCCGTCGGTTGTTAATTTTTTCTCCAATTTACTCCAATTATAATAATTGCCAAACTTTGATCATTTATTAGGTGGAATTTTATTTAACCTTATCACAACACAGTAATACAGTAAGAATAAACTAATACAGTTTGACAATGTCATTTGTTTAAGACATTAAGGGAATCCCCTCCGGACACAATAAAGATTCATTTGTTTTCTTTACTTAGTGAATAGGCACTTAAAATTTGATTTATGCTGAAATCCTTTAAGTATTGAATATAGTATTAAGCCTGTCATTGTACATAATCCTAGTAACGATTTTTAAATTACTGTTTAAATATAACCAGCTTTTGTATTTAAATATTTCTACAAACAATTGTTAACAAAACGTGGAGTTTACACCCCCTTTGTTAATTACCGGTTCGTGATTAGCTGATTATAATCTTTGGTAAAAATATTAATGGTACTAAATAGGAAATTTAACTTCTATAATACATTATTATTTGTTACATAGGTATTTCTTAAATGGTAGGGGTAAAGTGGTGGGTGATGTTAATATTGTACTTCAGTTCTGTTAATTTTGAACGTGTAAAGTGAAATAGTATATTTACTAAAATGGAAGTTATTTCGAATAAGGGACGACCCAAATTTAATAGTATGGGCCATTGTTATGTTTTCGATCGTGACAGTTCTTGCGGTACAATCAAATTTTGGCGATGTGAACAAAAAAGTAGTGGTTGCAAAGTGCGCATTCATACTTTGAATGGTGTGATAATTAAAGAAATGCACTATCATTGCCACGATAGCAGTGCTGCAAATGTGGAAGTTCAAATGATCAAAGGAACCATGAAATCCCGTGCTGCAGAGACAATGGAGACCACATCTCAAATTATCAATAACTCTATTACTCAAAACGACTTATCTCGGGCGGCTCAAGCAATTCTACCTAACGACAGGGCTTTAAAACGAATGGTTCGCCGCAAAAGGAACCAACTTAATGCAGCGCCCCCTCTGCCACTAACAGTAGAGAATTTGATAATTCCACAAAAATATAGAAATATTGAAGTAAACGGGAGGACTGAAAACTGTTTACTTGCCGATAGCGGACTGGTTCCAAACGGTATCTTAATCTTTGGAAGAGAAAAGAACGTACACCAGGTTAGTAGGTTTATCGGTAATATTGTTGTGAATATCATTGATTAATTTTTTTTAATTTTTATCTGACGTCAGTAAACACCCTAAAGATTAAACCAAATATTTCAATTTTAATATTGTAACATGTTGACTACATATGATTAATTGTTAATGATTACTGTTTTACGGGACAAAACCAATAAATAAATATCAGTAGTTTATCAATTGAGAAAAGCATGAAACATCAATGTTCTGGAGTAATTTTAGAATTAAGAGGAACCATAAATATTTCTGGATTTTTGCATTTACTGTAAAATAAAAATTTTTTTACGAAAATGTAAAAAATATAAATGTAAAATGAAATGTAAATGTTCCCATTCTTTAGAAGTGTCCATAATTCATAATTATATCATCAGTTTCGTCGCATTTAAATCCGGCTACATATTACGTTACTGTTCTCATTGTTGATAACTAATTTCATTAACTCAAACAAATAATAAAAAAACATACTTATTATTTGTTTTAGTCAATGAAAACTTTTGAGAAGGTGTTCGCATATACACTTACATTTTCCATTAAGTGGAACAAATAATAGAAAAACATATATTAGTTCTCATGAAGATTCTACGCTGATCGAAAACGTTAAACATTGAACAAAGTTATTAAAAAAATGCTGTATTCAAGAAAAATTCTTCTAAATAAAACTACAACCAATTATATTATCGCATGAATCTTATCTCCTATTACTCAAATTTCCTTTCAATTAATTTCTAAAAAAAATTAATTTTTTCGTATTTTTAGGTCTTACGGGAATCCAACCATTGGTTTATCGACGGAACATTTGCAACAGCTCCTCAGTTGTTTTATCAAATATATGTCATATTAGCCAAAAAATTTGGTGGAGTGCATCCGGTACTATATGCTTTATTGCCGAATAAACAGGGAACAACATATTCACAGATGATTAATTTAATCAAGGAGATAGAGCCAAACCTAAATCCCTCTAAAATTTCTTGCGACTATGAGCTAGCTGCAATAAACGCATTCAAAGGTGGTTTCCCAAATGCATATATTCTTGGGTGTTTTTTTCATCTCACAAAAAATTTGAGGAAGCATTTGGGGGATTTGCACTTAATGGGCCGCTACAATAATGACGCAAATTTTGCTATAGAAGCACGTATGATAACGTCTTTAGCGTTCCTACCTATCGCTGACCTAGATACAGCTATTGATGAATTGGCTAATGTGTTACCACTTGAATTACAACCGATCTTACAATGGTTTGAAGATTCATACATAGGACGTCCAAATCGTCGAGGTAATGGAAGACGACCTGCCATATTTCCTCCAGAAGTGTGGAGTGTATATGATCGTGTCCTAAATGATGTCGACAGAACAAATAATCATGCCGAAGCAGCACATCGTCGTCTCAGCACCGAGCTATCAATGACCCACCCCACGATTTGGAAGTTTATTGACGCCCTAAAAACAATACAGTCTGGAAGAGATGTGTATTTGGAACAGTTGATTGCCGGAAGAGACCCTCCTCCCAAAAAGAAAATATGTTGAAGCGGATAGGCGCATAAAAAGCATTGTCGAAAATTATGACAACAGAAATATTATTAATTTCCTTCGTGGTATTTCACATAATTACGAAATCAATGCGTGATTGCTACTAATATGTAATATATTATTATTAATTTGCAAAATTACTATGTACGAATGTAGATAAAAAATAAATTTTTTTGTTATTGAACTAATTATTTAGAATTATTTATTTTTGAAGGAAAACTTTTAAAACAGCATGATACTTTTATGAAACATTTCATTACAACATTAACAAGTTTATTACAACGACCGACGGGACGTTTCGAAATTTATCTCTTCATCAGGTGATACAATTAATATTAATTTCAGTAATTGCACTGAAACAAATTTTTCTCTCTTTTGACAATGTATGAAATGTATATTCATAAAAAACATGAATTAATTATTTATAATGTTCATTCATCGTTAATGGTTACTTTTTTAAATTCTATCGAAAAAAGGATCAATGTAAATTAACCTACCTATGTAACAAACAATAATGTATTATAGAAATTAAATTTCCCATTTAGTACCATTAATATTTTTACCAAAGATTCTAATCAGTTAATCACAAACCGTTAAGTAACAAACGTTTTGTTAACAATTGTTTGTAGAAATATTTAAATAGAAAAGCTGGTTATACTTAAACAGTAATTTAAAAATCGTTACTAGGATTATGTACAATGACAGGCTTAATACCATATAATTATATTAACACACAAAATTGGGTTAATACTTTATTGAGATATCACTAACAAAACATCAATACGAAGTCTTTACTTGTTAATATGAAATCTAACAATTCTCTTGTTTACATCGTCTTTTAAAGAATTCTTTATCACTAGTTATTAAAATAGAATAATCAAGTATACTTAAGATAATATAATAAACATCATAGAGTTAGTGGAATGATTAACTTCTTAGTAAAATTAGATGATGCAATAACAAATAATAATTTCTAATAATTTATCTGGTAAGAATGTTTTAATCTATGTTTCTATGCAAGGATATAATTCCTCCTCCCTTAGGAAAGAACGCCCTCGTTCTTTAGTAGGTTGTGGATTCTAGGTTCATTTGTTTCTTATATATACTTATATAACTATAGTTATACAAATAATGATTAACAAGATTATTAGAATAAATGTTGTTGAGAGGTGTACTAAATGTACTACAGGTTTTAAATTGACATGTGTTTCTAATGATCTTGCTTCCTCTCTAAGAGCTTTCAAATCATTTAGATGTTTTTGATCTAAATTTACAACTTTATGAATCTTATAATTAACAATTTTAACATTGTCCTTAAAACTAAAATTACTGTAAGTATTATCAAAGGTTTGTTTGTCAATTATGATTTTACAGTCCTTTTCTGATGATAGTAAAACAGTATTAATTATTGTAAAGTATTCAAATTTGCCGTAACATTCTTCAATTATCTGGATATTGTTTTTCGTTGATAATAAAATGTTTCCATTTTTTAACTGTGAAAATAACTTGTAACTATTATTAACAATAGCGAAAACACAATCATTAACGTTTCTTAAGGAACACTTATTCACTTGAGGTTTTTCAAAGCATAATGTTTGTTTTTCGATTGATTGACACTTTTCATCTGTCCATGTTTCTCCATCCACATTTTGTAGATTATATTTGAAAGGTGGTAACATGATTTTATTCTGTATATCGGGTATAGGATAATTTCTGATATATTGATAGGACGATGGATTCAGGATTGGGATATGTAATATACATGCAATTATATTTTGTATCGAAATAATCTGAAATTTTGAGAATTCAAGTATTTTAAAGGTGTGCAAGACATCTAATTGAAGTAATTCAGGTCTACTGTATATTAATTTTAAATGATTGATAATTTCAATTAATTCTTTAGTATTAAGAATTTCTAAATTGGTTATTTCTGAAAAAGCTAACGTTACTGTTCTCTCAATCTTCTGGGAGTATAGATAATAATTTTGTACATAAAAAATTATTGTATTGAACGTTTAGCAAATAATCTAGATTGTTACTTAAGTTTTTAATTGTATTTATTGAAGAATTGATATTGTACTGGATCACTTTTTGATCATCGTAGTATCGTTGAGTTATATGATTTGCAAAAGATGTGTATTGACTAATTTGTTTAACAACTTTTTCTTGATTTGTAAATAATGTATCTAAATTTTTATTAATTTCAATTAAGTCGTTATTGTCAGGATTGCCAATGATATACTTGATAGCTGTACCTAAGCCATTAAATAAAGAGCGTTTTGCTCGATTATGATCATTAAATTTATGCAATTGATCTTCTACTAGTTGGCAATTTTCTTTTAACATACTGATTTGTGTTTTTATATTGGGACTTAAATCGGATTGTGCTTCTAAAACTATTACATTCGTTAATATCTTGAAATAACTTTCTTCTAATGCAATAATATTAAAATAAAAATAAAATTTATGATAATGATTTAAAATTTTTACTAATCCTAGCTCTTCTTCAAAATATCCATTTGTATTAATGTTTTGAACATGAAGGCCCAGGATCTGGCTGATCAGGGTGATCCTGTAATAAAAATTTCTTTTTAGAGCGTTTCAATTTTCTTTTATGTATGTTGGTTTGTCTTTTAGATTTTTCTCTAAGTCCTATTACTTTATCTTTGTCAATTGTCGTAATATTCACCTTATCATAATAGGGGTCAGTTTTTCTTATTCTTTGTCTAGTAAAGTATGCTACTGGTTCATTAATAATAGGATTTTCTGCTACTACATTAAGTTTAGTTAATTTTTGTTTTCCTTTTTCTAATTGTTTGTTATACAATTTTTCGTAAAATGGCAGTAATTCTTCTTTACGTTTTTGGTTATATAATTCAAAAATTGGTTTATCCAAATCTAGTTCATATGGTCCGTAAAGTAAAGTGAATGGTGTGTAACCTGTTGAAGAATGAATTGATTGATTGTAAGTCATTACAGCGGTTATCATTAAATCTTTTGGACTATCCTTATTATCTTGAACTTTTAGTGTTCTTATTTTTTCTAGTAATGTGGAATGAACTCGTTCAATGGGAGAATTAGAACTACTATTGTAATTTGTCGTAAAATGTAAATTAATTTTAAATAGTGAGCAATATTCTTGAAAAACTTTATTTTTAAATTCTTTTCCTTCGTCACAGACTATCTTCTTGGGATAGCTATGATGTGAAAAATAGTGTCTTAATTTGTTTAGAATCGTTATTCCAGTTGTATCTTTGACAAAATAAGCTTGTGTATAACGTGAAAATAAATCTATTATAGTTAAAAATTTGTTTCCTTCGAAACTAAATGTATCAATGTGTATAACATCAAACGGTTTTTTGAGCAAGTAAAGGCCCTGAGAATGGTATTTTGTAAGGATTTCTTTCGTACTTACTTGTTAGACATATTTCACATTCATTAATGATTTTATTAATTCTTGTCTTCATATCTGGCCAATAATATTTTAATCTGAGATGATTGTAAGTTTCTGTAATTCCATTATGATTACTATTATGGTATTTTTCTATTACTTCATTTTGTTCTTCCATATTTTCTATGTCTTTTGCCAAAGTATTACTTTTAATGAACTTGACATTATTATTAAATAAATGTTGGGCAATATTTAAAAATTTTGATTCTAATTTTTGATCGTAAAAGTAAATTCCATACAAGGTTTGAGGATTTATAATTTCTTTAAACATTCGGGTAAGGTTTTCTAATTCTGATCCTTGTCTAATTGTTATAATATAGTTGTTTTTTAAAAATGGTTTTTTGTGATTAATTTGAAATTGATCTCCTGACTTTAAAATTATTCGATTCGTAAAATTATTTAGTGGTTTATCTGATATTGGTAATAAAAATATTGGATTTTCTTGAGCGGTATGTCGAGTATTATCTGAGTCAGCATCTTGTTTTTCTAACATTTCTTCTATTTCACCGATTTCTGGATTTTCATCAACGTTTGGAAATAATGATGAAATTTCTAAATCTATATCATTGGTTTTTGTTTCATTTATATTTACTTCTATCCTAGATAATGCGTCTGCAACTACATTGTCTTTTCCTTTCTTATATTGAATTTTATAATCAAATTCTTCTAATCTTAATCTCCATTTAATTAAACGGGAATTTGGGTTTTTTAAAGAAAATAACCAAACAAGAGGTTTATGATCAGTTTCAATAATAAATTGTCTTCCGTATACGTATGGTCTAAAATGCTTTGTGTTCTCCACAATTGACAATAATTCTTTTTCTATTGTTGCATAATTCTTTTCAGCACTATTAAGTGTTCTAGAGTAAAATGAAATAGGTTTATTATCTTGAGACAATACACCACCGATAGCTACATTTGAGGCGTCAGTAGTTATGTGAAAAGTTTTATTAAAGTCGGGGTATGCTAATATTGGTGAATTACAAAGTATTTCTTTACATTGAGAAAAAGCGTGTAAATAATCTTTATTGTTAATATCAATTTTTGAATCCTTTTTCAAACATTTAGTAAAAGGTTGCACTATTTTTGCAAAGTTTTGGACAAATCTTCTATAATAACCGACGAGTCCTAGGAAAGCCTTTATTTCTTTAACTGTTTTCGGTAAAGGGTAATTTTGAATTGCTTCTAATTTTGAAGGTTTTGGTTAAATACTTGATGGAGTAATTAAATGTCCTAAAAAGGAAATTTCCTTACATAAAAGTTCAGATTTGTCTAATTGTACCTTTAAGTTATATTGTTCGAATTTTTGAAATATTTGTTTTAAATGTAAGATATGATCTTGTAACGATTTTGAAAATATTACTACGTCATCCATATAAACAAAGCAAAACTTGTGTAGATGTTCACGCAGCACGTTGTCCATGACTCTTTGAAATGTGCTAGGCGCATTTTTTAAACCAAAGGGCATTCGTACGTATTCGTAGTGACCGTTATTTACACTGAATGCAGTTTTTTCTATGGATTCTTGATTCATCTCAATTTGGTGAAACCCTTGTGCAAGATCAAGAGTTGAAAAATACATACATTTTCCCAAATTTTCTAATATCTCGTCTATTCGGGGAAGTGGGTATTTATCTTCAATAGTTTTCTCGTTAAGTTTTCTGTAATCTATTACTAATCGCCATTTCCTTTTTCCGCTGTTATCCAATTTTTTTGGTACTATCCAAACTAGTGAGCTGTATGGTGAAATACTAGGTCTAATTATTTTGTTGTCTAGCAACTTCTGAATTTGAGTTTGTATTTCAGTTTTTAAATTATACGGGTATCTGTACGATTTACAATAAATTGGTTCATCGTCTACAGTTCTAATTTTATGCTTCACTGCACTAGTAAATGTTAGATCAGATTTTTCATTGTAAAAAATGTTCTTATATTTCTTACAAAGCGCAATTATTTCTGTTTTTTCTTCGAAATATTAAATGTTTTGTTCTAATTATATTGGGTATACCAAAATCTGTAAAACAGTGTTGAACTTTTTCATTAATTTCTACATTTATTATTGGTTCTACATCTAATTGTTGAATAAAATTAACTTCTTTTCGTTCATGATTTTCGGATGGGATTTTGCAAATGCCATCTTTTGCTAAAGCGATTGACTCGGGTATGAAAATGTTTTCTAATTGCGTTTCAGGAATAATTACGTATCCTTCTTCGATATTGACTGGTATCCTAATAAAATTATTAACTATTTGTTTAAATGGTTTAAAATTCTTCGGATTTAGTTCAAAGAAGAATGGTATTTTATAATTTCCTATTTCTAATGTACGATTAGAATAATCTATTTTTGCTCCTAACAATTGAAAATCTTCACTGCCTATAAGTGCATCAAATCTATCGTGCCAATCCAAAACATGGAAATCTATATTATTTTTTATTCCGAATTCGTCTAATAGAGGATATCTAATATTTTCGTCGCTGGATATTGAATTATTTAAACCTTTGACTGTAAAAGGTTTCTTAAAACTATGATTTTGGAAAAATTCATAAGCTGGTTTTACATTCATAATTGAATTTGAGGCTCCGCTATCTATTAATACTTTTAAATTAAGACTAGGTATGGTAATAAAAGGTAATTTTGGTTTACTTGTTAATGCATTTATGTCAAGATTTTGTGGTTCCGAAGCTTCTATAGGAAAATTTTCTGATGATTCCTGAAAATCTTCATCAGACTCAAAACTTTGATTTGATTCCAAATTTTCATGGTCTTCTACATTAAATAATTCCTCAGAATGAAAATTTCTTGGTCCAGTTGATTGAAAATGATTTCTGGGATTATTATTATTTTGTGAATTATTTCTAGGGTTATTATTTTGAAAACTATTCCTAAAATTATTATTCCGAAAATTATTATTATAGTTTCTATTTGTGTTTGAGGTTGAGATTGACATAGGGGTTGGTTTGACTTCTAATTTCTTTCCAAATACTTCACTATTAGAGGGGTATCTTGCGTTAAATACTGGCCTACTTGTAATATTAATTGGTCCACGAGGAAATTCATTTTGTGGTTTATAATTATCATTATTTATTGTCACCGGGCGTGGTGAATTAAAATTAGATTTCTGATTAAAATTAAATGAAGGGTTTGAGAATTTTGAATAAGTATTATTGGGTGTTAAATTTTTTGTTGAAATTGATTTTTATAAAATTGTTTATTCGGAGTTCGTTGTCGCATAAAATTCATAAAATTGGTTTGTTGTTTGTAGTTATCATAATCTCTTAATTTTAATAGGCAATCGTCTAATGAATTTACAGTTTTATACATAATGAATGAATGATATGGTTCAAGTAATCCTGCAATATACGTGTCTAAAGCTTTTTTATTAAATTTTGTACCTTTTGATTTCTTCATTATTTTCGCAAATATTTATGTGTTCTAATAATTGTTGTAACTTAAAACTAATTCGTTCGTAATATTCATATGTTTCATTTTGTAATTGATAGCACGTAACTAAATCGTTTTCTAACAAATTTTCATTTCTACTGTCTCCAAAACGATTAATTAATGTTTTTTTTTTACTTGCGTCCAAGTTGTACAATTTGATATGACTAATGTATCCCTAGCCGCTCCTACTAATTTTGAACAGCAAATTTCAAATAATAATTTATTTAATGTACAATCTTCTTAGCCTACTTCCTGATTTCTATAAAGATTCACAAATTTATCGGCCTGTTGTAAAAAATATGATAGATTTTACTACCTCCTTCATATTGAGGAACAATTTCTCTAGCAATACTTATTTCAGAAAAATTCATTGTTTTACTTTTAAAAACAGTATTCTTTGAATTAATTAAACTAGGTAATTCTATTGGTGATCTATCTCGCGAATAACTCATGTATATTATTTATAAAATGAGGAAAAATAAAAGGGAACTTACAGAATAAATGTTGTTAATAGCATTGCCTTGATGCCTAACGGGTTGTCCAATGGATAGTAGATGTGTAGATTGCTCTGGTTGTCTGCTCAGGTGAATTCCTTCTAAAGATGAAGTGCTTCTGGCTTCTTCCAAGTGAGTTTTCTAACAGGAACTTCCGGACGGTTCGGATGGTTAGCAAAGTATTGAAATACACCGGGGATACCGTTTAACACATCCTGTTCGCAGCGCCAATTATATTAACACACAAAATTGGGTTAATACTTTATTGAGATATCACTAACAAAACATCAATACGAAGTCTTTACTTGTTAATATGAAATCTAACAATTCTCTTGTTTACATCGTCTTTTAAAGAATTCTTTATCACTAGTTATTAAAATAGAATAATCAAGTATTCTTAAGATAATATAATAAACATCATAGAGTTAGTGGAATGATTAACTTCTTAGTAAAATTAGATGATGCAATAACAAATAATAATTTCTAATAATTTATCTGGTAAGAATGTTTTAATCTATGTTTCTATGCAAGGATATAATTATATTCAATACTTGTGGATCTGCGCCTTACTGGTCTCGCGCCTTAATGGCCCCGCGCCGACGAGTCTTGCGCCTAAGAGTCTTGCGTCTAACTGGACCCGCGCCTTAGTGTCCCTGCGCCGAAGTGGCCCGCGCCGAGGTGGCCGCGCCTTAGTGGCCGCGCCTAAGTGTCCTAGACCGATAAATCGATTAAACATTTTTAGAGTTTTGGATTTTATAATGCCTCATATGAGAGAGCACTCCACTGTAATTGTGCAAACATGTGCTGCTCTTGTAAATTTGCAGTATGCCCTACTGAAAGAATCGGAACAATGTTTAGGGTTGGTCAGTAATTAAAAATGTATAATATTATTCTCTTGTTATTGGTTATATCTATATTTAGTACATTTGTAAATATTTAATTTAAGATTATATAAATTACTATTATCAGATATAAGTTTTGTTATGGACATGTTATATTTAGAATTTATATCAGTTCGACATACATAAAAGACAAAGTTTACATCGATTGGGGCTCTCATGCGAGATAGCACTCCACTGTAACTGTGCAAACTTGTGCTGCTGTTGTAAATTTACAGTATGCCCTACTGAAAGAATCTGAACAATGTTTAGGGTTGATCAGTGATTAAAAATGTAAATATTTAATTTAAGATTATATAAATTACTATTATTAGTTATAAGTTTTTGTTATGAACGCATAAGTTATATTTAGAATTTACATTAGTTCGACATACATAAAAACAAAGTTTACGTCGATTGAGGATTGTATCTCGATAGCTCAGTTGGTAGCTCTACCTACTCGAGGTAATCTTTTTATTTATGTATTTAATAAAATTAGTAATTTTTACTGTTAAGCCCGTTTTAGACGGAACAATTTCCTTATACAAAAAAATTGTATACAATTTTATTGTATCGTGCAAATTACCATTTTTAAATTCTTGTACAAGAAAATACTAAAAAATAGGACGTGTTCTAATTTCTACAATTCTTGTATATGTGCGCGTGCGCCTTGCGAATACCTCAATGTTTACATCAGCTGAGTTTTAAAAGTAAGTTATGTTCGTTGTTTTGTTTGTGTTTTATGGTTGTATTTAGTTCCACGTGTTTAGTTCTTAAAAATGTCTTGGACAACAGAGCAAGTGCAAATGCTTATCGATTGTTACCGAAGCACGCCACTACTATTTATGGCAAATCATCCAGACTACTTTAACAAAAATAAAAGAAGTCAGATTCTCAGTAAATTAATAAAACAATTAAATAGACCCAGTACAACTGAGAATGAGGTTAAGGCAAAATGGAATGGCTTAAAAACCACTTATTTGTGTGAGAGGAGAAAAGTTCTTGCATGTGCTTCTAGTGGTGCTGGAGAAGATGAGGTAATATTTCACAATTACATTATTCGATATATGTATGTAATGTAAACTTATTTTTAGTTTATAAGCCAAAATTGTGGTACTACAGTCAGCTTGATTTTCTCAACGACCATGTCAAACCGAGGAAATCACAATCCAACATTCAATTGACACAATTATCAGAAGAATTCGATGTGCAGGTCGAGGGAGAAGAAACGTGCATTGAGCAGCCTGATGGGTCGTTAAGTCCGATTGCATCGACTAGTTCAAGCTCGAGCAGCACCAATCGGATACTAATAAGCCCCACTCCGAACATACATGAGATTCGCCAAACTACACCCTCTATGGCTAAAAAAAAAACGAAACACGCCAGATACAGAAGCAGGTATAAGGGCTGCAACATCTGCACTGGAAGCCGTAAACAATGCTTTAACGAATAATTGTGATAAGGATGATTACTTTGCGTTGAGTGTTGGCCAACGGATCAAAAATATTAAAAATAAAAGAAGGCGTTTGATATTAATGAATAGAATTGAAAATTTTATTTTTGAATCTGAAATGGAGGATGCCGAAGATTAATAAATATAATGTAATTCTTTTCAATTGATTTAATAAAGACTCGAGTAAAAACTTTATGCAATACATTATTTCAGAACTTTTAAATAGCTCATCATAAAAAACACAAAGCGATTAAGTATAAAAAATATATAAAAGAGTGTTTCATTTTAGTAACTGTAAATTTAATTTAATTTGATAAATTTATAATAATACATTAGTTTGCCAAGGTACTGCTCCTGTTTCACTATTGAAGTAATCACACAATGTATTTCTGACATCTAAGACACTAGATGCAGATCTATTAGGTCGTTGATTTTCTACAACCCCTGTTAATGTTGTAGTCCACTCTTCTACTTGACGATATTGGGCATTGTTTTGTGCTAAAAAATTGTGTAAAACACAGCAAGCCAATACAATTGTTTCCACTTTTTCAGGTTCCAAATTAATTGTTGTTTGTAGAACTCTGAACCGGTTAGCTAATATTCCGAAAGAATTCTCAATAACCCTTCTTGCTCGTGACAACCGATAATTAAATATCCTTTTTTCATTACTTAAACTTCGATTACTATACGGCTTCATAATTCTTTTTGATAGAGGAAAAGCTTCATCAGCAACAAAAGTATATGGAATCATAGTATTTAATATTTTTTTATGTGATGGGAACTTGATCAAGTTTAAATCTAAAGCGTGTTTAAATGTTGATTCCCTAAACACACCTCCATCGCTAATTCTTCCGTTAACTCCAACATCAACATATAAAAATTTATAATTTGCATCGGCAATTGCTAATAGCACAATGCTGTGATGTCGCTTGTAATTAAAATAATATGATCCAGCTCGTTTAGGTGCCATAAAATTAATATGTTTGCCGTCGATAGCACCTAAACAAACTGGAAAATTCCATTGAGAATTAAAAGCTTCTGAAATATTTTCCCATTCCTTAGTCGTATTAGGAAACTACAATGTTAAAGCTATAATATTTATAAACAAAATGCAATAAGTACCTTCAAATAATCGTCTTTCAATCTGTTATAAAGGGCTTGGCATACTTCCGGTACGATTAAACTAATTGTGCTATCGTGGATTCTCGATGGCCGTTGCTATTTGCACGAAATTGACGTCATTGATTGCGGTGCAGTGACGTCATACATTTTCGATTTTTGACCGCACTGTCAAAAGAAACGTGCTTTAGTTTTGCTTTTGTCTATGTTGTAATAAAATTTATTTGAAATTGGTGTAGGCTATCACTACTTTTAATGCGGTTTATTCATTTTTCTGTTTTTAGGTGATATATGGATATCGAAATAGGTCAAACGTTTAGCCATTTTTCAGCGGTGCAAGATTTTATAGCCTCATACGAGTCCTTAAATCATGTGAAATTTTGGATACGGGACTCAAAAAATCTATAATCTCAGAAAATACGTTGAAATATAGCAGAATACAGTATTGTTGCATTCATGGAGGTGGAAAAGAAAAAGTGAACCGAGAGGCATCCGAAAAAGTCGGTGAGTTCTACTTTCTAAACAGCAAATTTTAAAATATATCCGATTAATATAATATAATTTTATTTACAGAACTCACCGAATGGGTTGTTCTGCCTTTATTCTGTTCCGAACTTCAGAAAATGGCCTATTTCTTGAACTATATTCTGCTTCAACATATCATACTGATCATGAAATAAGAGAGGTTGGCATTTTATAACTAGTTAAAATAAAAATATATATTTTATAACTAGTTAAAATAAAAATATATATTTTTACTTTAAAACAATCCTTAATTGTAAAAGCACTTTTTTATAGGAGCTGCATGGTAAAAAGTAAATTTTGTATACAGTATTAAACAGTTTATAGGGGCACTCAACATATGAATCGATATATAGCGATACGTATCGAATACTGTGTATTAAGTAGCATTCAACAAACACGATCCATTGATTCTTTGAAATGAATTGTTAGATTTTTACGATCGAATTGTGGATTATTATAATAATAATTTAATATTAGTCAAGTGTCTTTGGTATGTGTGAATTCTTGCGATATTGCAGGCTAACATTCCATTAATATAAGTAATTTGACTGTAATCTCATTATATTTAGAATTTACATCAGTTCTACATACATAAAGACAAAATTTACATCAATTGAGACATATCTCGATAACTCAGTTGGTTACAGCGCCACTGTAGCAAAGTGGATGTCGTAGATTCAAATCCTACTCGAGGTAAACTTTTTATTCATGTGAAATTATAATTAATTATAATTAATTTTCAAATTTAACAAAATTGTTTTCAACATCTTTAACAATTTTTAACATTACTACTGACGAAGATAACTGTAAGTGTTATCGAAACGTTTAGATTGATTGTATAACCTAAATATTGAAATATACACCATAAAAAAGCCCAAAAGATAAGTATTTTTTATTTATGTATTTAATAAAATTAATACTGATTTTCAATTGTATTGTTGTCAACCGTAGCAAGGTTAAGTATGTGAAACATAAATATTACAAACAAAATTTGGTATTCAACTGGAACTGAATCGATTTATATCTCAATCGGCAGGTATTATTATCACAATTACGATTCATGTGTTAAATGGCTCTTATATGATTGGTTTAGTATTTTTACTGTGCTACAAGGAGATTTCGTAAAATAATGTTAATTTCTAATTTACTTGTTACTTATTGTTAGTTGACAAAATAAAAAAAAATTAATAAAACTCTCACAAATGAGTGCTTGTTTCATATAATAAATTTTGCTGTTGAAGTCTACTAATTAGGTACTATTGCTTTCTAGGCTGCATATAAACATCTACCTCCAGTCAGAAGACTTAATATATCGGAAAGGGAAACAGTTTGTGATTATCTAACTGTAGGTGGTAACAGTGTATTGATTCAAAATAAAATGCATTTAGAGACTGGTAAAACCCCATATTAAAAGATATTCATAATATAAAACACAGTGTTAAAACTGGAGCAAACAATGATCTACTAAAAGTTGTCACACTTTTGAGAGAAGAATATGGTATGTCACATTTTTTTTTTTTATTTATATGTAGTATAGAAGGTTTTTTCAGAAGCTGATGTTTCTGTACTAGAAGATGAAAACAATTCTTTCAAAGCGTTATACTTTTCAACTCCAGCAATGAGAAAATCCATGGAGGGATGGCCTAAAATAATTGCTATAGATGGAACATACAAACTGCTAAACATTAACTTAACTGTAATGCTTCTTATGATAGTTGATGCCGAAGGCAATAGCGAAATAATAGGAGTTTCATTGATAAAAATGAGGATTATGAAACTTTCAAATGGTTTTAGAAATATTTAAGCAAGAACATTTTGAGACCTCTTTAAAAATTAAATGCTTTATGGGTGATAAAGACCTTCTAGAAAGAAACGTAATTAAGGAAGTATTTCCAAATGTGCCTGTATATATTTGTATGTTTCATACATTAAAAATTTTAAGCGGAACATTACTAATCAAAAGTTTAATTTGACTGCAGATGAACGCACTCTGTCTTTGGAAATGTTAACCAAACTGGTTTACAGCACTTCAGAACAGATATACATAAACAATTATAATTTGTTTTGTGATACAGCACCTTATTCTGTTGTTGATTATTTTAATAAAAACTGGCACTGCATTAAAGAAGAGTGGGTGCTTTGTTATATGGTGAATGGAAACTTGAGGAATTTTACTAACAATCGACTGGAATCATTAAATAATAAAATAAAAAAAGTTGTACCAAAACATTCTACTTTGGTTGATTTTACAATAAATTTTTTTAAGTGGCTATATTCACATAATTATGAAAGAGACCACATTGTTTTACAATCAATTGTTAAAAGGCCTGTTGAACATTTTGACTCTAGTAGCCCAGAATATTTGTACAGAGATTTCCTGACACATTATGCATTTTCGTATGTACTGGAACAAATAAAATCACGACAACATGTAACTGTATCATCACACCTTATTACAGACAGTACCACCAAAAAGACATATTTAGTTAAATCATCCAAAGGCACTATAAAGGTTACTACTGAAGCATGTGAGTGTGGTAATTTTAATTCCATGTTGTTACCATGCCATCATATATTTGCAGTTAGAGAATTGGAAGGCCTTGATTTATTTGATAGTGGTCTCTGTCATACAAGATGGCATAAAAGTTTTCTTATAAAAATCATCGCATATTTGAAGACAGGAAAACTGATGCAACAAATTACTCAATGGCAAGCCCAAGTTCAGTAAAAATTAGTACCATTTATAATCAAGAAAAAGTTTTAAGTGCTAGCGATAAACGCAAAAAAGCATCATTTATTATAGAAGATCTACTAAATCTATTAACACTGACATGTAATAGTATTTTTGACTATAGAATGCACATTTTAACTAAAATAAGGGATGCGTGGAGATTGGGAACTGAAGTAGCACTTGAAAATGTAAATATATCAAAAATCCTATCTGATAATGAAATAGCATCAGGACACAAAGAACAATGCAGTTTGACGCTGTAAGTACAAACAGTGTAACAGCTAAACCCAAGCATAAACCTATTGTCATACAAGACATCGAAATTTCTGCTTCAGAAGTTACAGTTTTAAAAAATCTGCAGAATTTGGATACTATTCAAGTAGTTGATACAAGTTCCCAAATTTATGATCAAAATGTAGTGGATGAGAAAATTCAACGTGTCCAAATGCCTCTGCCTATTAAAAAAAGGGGACGATACAAAGATTTAGACAAAACTGTTATAGGATTGCCTAAAACTCGCAAAATTAAAATACCTATCCCCTTTTTAAATACAAAGTAAAGAGAAGCAGCAAGAAAGTATTTTGAGAATGGTAGTGGAAACAGAAAATATTATAAGCTTGCTGTTTCAAGGAATATCTTATCAAAAGTACCGATTTAAGAAACTTCAAGAATATTCCTATGACCATTTTGGATGATTGTGTATATATAGAGTTAATTAGAGATTTGATTGAAGGAAGTGTATATGATATCATATTAGATATCGTTAATAATAAAAATTAGCAATAAGTGGACATGTTTTGTTTGTAAACTAGAATTAGGCATTGTGAGAAATATTAGGTGTGATTGTTGCTTGCAGCGGTACCATTTTAATTGTATAAATCTCCGGTCTGTTCCTAAGAAAAAATATTTTTTTTGTAATTATTGTTTAATTTAGTTTTCACTAATCTGTGTGTCAAGCCACGCTCTTTTATGTGGATTTGGCTGAACTGTACGAGTCTATTGTAGAGGAAATTATTTTCTTTTTATTTAAGATATAAATAGAGGGCTCACCCCCCTTTTTTACAATGCAAAATAGAAATAATATTCTAGATAGAAATCTTATTTTAAATACTTAACATTTCAAGACCAATTGTGTATTGTGTTATATTTAAGTAATAAAAATAGACAATATAAAAGATATTTATACATTACAACAATTATTGGATGCAATTACAAAACGTTTTTAATAAAGAAGTTCAAATTATTACAACAGTTAGCTATGTCTACATAAAACCCTTGATAAAAAAGTGTTCTATAGTGTAACATAACTTATTGATCTTATCCTAAAATTGACACAGTTTAGAAATTATGACATCAGGGATTTGCAATCAACAACCCATTGTATGAGTTCTGTAAATAAAATTATATTAATCAGATATTTTAAAATTTGTTATTTAAAAGGTAGAACTCACCTGACTTTTTCGGATGCCTATTATTCTATTCTGTATATTTTTCGCCCCTTGATTGATAGTATTATTAACATCTAGAAAATTTTCATTTTCAGTATTTTCTTCAATATATTCTAAAATTATGAAAATAACCAATCATAATTATTACTTGCCAAAATTTATATGATCTGTGTATAATACAATTGTGTAAAATAGCACAACTGTTAATTATATGTGCAGCTTTTATGGGATTGTAGTGTAGAGCACGACGGCGAAGCAAACAACCGTTCCACGACATTCCTAACACTGCATTATTGAATCTCTGCTCACGGCCAGTTGCTGGTGTAGGGATTGGTGTAATTGGCCAAGGCTGTAGTGGATATCCACTATCACCTACGAATTAAGACTATTTGATATAAATACTAAATATTACATTGGTCAACCATAATACAATAAATTTTACAACTAGAACTAGTCTTCAAATGCTTAATATAGTGCGTAACAGTAACTGTTTACCTTAAAGCCAGGATCGGTTATCAGCATTTGCTTCCAAATGACCTCTAATGTGACTAGTAGTTCAAATTGCTGAGTCATGTACAGAGCCTGGGGCCTGGATACCTTGCATTAATATTCAAAATTTGAAGGTTTGCATTCCAGATCTAAAAACTAAATTGTTTTTAGTTACTGGTACCTAGTAGTACTTCTTTTAATAATTACAATTTAAACTGTAAAACTCTTCCAATTATAAAACAGCATTCCTGGAAAATGAGGGCCATTGGTTGGAGGTGCAACAAAACCCACATAAGTAGAATCTATATACCCTATACTGATAACGGGAAATTAATTTGGTCAATTTAAAAACTAAAACTCAAATTTTAATGAAGTTTTATTAATTTGATGATTTTACTGTTGTTTCTCGATCAACTCTTCTTCGGTTGTAGGAAATTTCACCAGATGTTCCTAGTATTGTAAAGCTTCTATAACATCATATACACATCTGCTTACTGATGCTTCAGTTAAAGTAATTAGGACGTCTTGGCCTGCACTTTTTGGTAACACCATTGTGAAAAAGTGTAATGCACCAATAAACTAAAACAAATATCGTAAAAAAATAGTACTACTATAGGCATGCATTTACTTTAAGTTTTTAGGTATTCTCATAGTGAACGCAATCTGGTATAAAAGGACCCAATTCCACAATCATATCATGTACATATAATCGTTGACCGAAAACATATATAAGTTTTCAGTCAACGATACAATAATTTCATAAAACTAAATGTACAACATTATAACGACAGCCAATAACTGAATAACATTACATTTGCCATATTTTATTACCAAAATAAACAAAGTCAATGAACAAACTAATTACTAGAACAATCAAAGAATATACTTATACTACATTTTTTAGGTTAGTTTATACTTCAGTTTTTCAACCGGCCGTTGCTTTGACATATTTCGATTTCCATATCAACCGGCCGTTGCTTTGACATATTTCGATTTCCATTTCCATATATCACCTAAAAACAGAAAAATCAATTTCTATTGTTGACAGTAACGTCAAAAATCGAAAATGTATGACGTCACTGCACCGCAATCAATGACGTCAATTTCGTGCAAATAGCAACGGCCATTCTCGATGCAAATTTTAGAGATGTGAACGATTCGCCTGCAGCCAAAATCGTAGTGTCACAAGAAACCTAAATTAGGGATTTAGTTTTTGTATTGGATCTTGTTTACACATACCTTTTCTTGCGGGAATACATTCACGCATATTTGTATTTGTTTTTTGATATCACCTCAATCAAATTCAAAATAAAATTGAACTGTTCTTCATTCATCCTCAAAAAATTCGAATAACTATCGGGATCTTCAATTCTTAATTCATTGTCAATCATGCTTAACACTTCGTGACCCTCACTTCGTTTTTTAAGCCACGTTTTTGACCACACCTTTCTTCTACGACTCCGTGTAACTTTTTGCACGCCATTCAATAAAGTTGCAATTAAAGACACTGTCGCTAACAATAACAATTTGGTTTTAAACCTCATTTTATAATTTGGAATACACAGTTACGTTCTTTGTTAATATAAATTAAGGTTAAGATCTTAGGTTAAGATCATCATAAACGACTAGATTTGTCACCATTCATTTCAACCAACATTCATAAAATAAACATTAAATAACTAGAAAACAGCTGATTGCTACTTCCATTGCGCAGAATCGTTTTCAATAAAGTTGTATCGTCTAAAATGCTTTACAATTTTAATATATACAATATTTTACAAAAAAAATTGTACACATTTTTCTTGTACAAGGAAATTGTTCCGTCTAAAACGGGCTTTATTAGTAATTTAATAACTACGTAACTAAGAATTTATTAATAAAAAAATGACAAAGAACTAACTACTCTAATAATTTATCCAACAGGTTATAAACATAAAATCTTTCTAAAACCAGTAAATTTAAACCCCAATCTTTTTCTTTTACTACATCTACCTTAATGTACAATGTAGGAGTCCACACAACTAAATGACATAACGATCTTTTAGTAATATGTAGAAGTCCTTGTATTTGATGAAAATAAGCGTGTGACTTTTTTTAAATTTAAATTATCATCATGTAACGACCCAGAAATACGGTGAGCGAAATAAATTTTAAAATAAAGAAATTATAAAGATAATTTGTAAATAACAATTCATTTAGGCTTTCAGAATCCAGGTATGATAACAAAACGACAATTTTGCGTGCGCACCGGATCCCCTGTTGTGGATGTGCAAACCCATCGCGTTCCGTCCCACCTAAACCCCTTTCCAGACCAGGTATAAAACCGGAAATTTGCACCTAATTCAGCATTCTCTGTCTACGATACTCATCTCGTAGACTTCCTGTAGAATATCGTCTACAAATCCGTTCCAATAATAATTTATTACCTGATAGAATTTATTACAAATCCGAAATCCTGAACTTCTTGAAAATTCTCCCATCGAGAATAATTCATAACCTGACCGACTCTTAAAGTACATCCAGTGTAAACTTAAATTGTTAATTATTCCAAGCTGAACTACAAATTAATTTAAAAGAAAATACGTTGACATTACCTGTTCACCTATAAATACCTATATAAATTCCGATTTGAAACTAGCTATTAGTACCGTACTTAGGAAAAACTGCTGACGAAATTCGGTGGTCTCCTAAGGACGTTACACGGTCCTATTCAGTTGGCGAGGCATTTTAGCAACGTCTGTGAGATCACTGATTAGCTAAGTTCTTTTTGGAGGACAAAAACTTATCCTACTAATTCCATATTAATAAAAGTTACTTTGTCTAGTTCTGAGTTTTCTAACTTGGACTGCAAGGGAGCTTATCCTACTAATTCCCTATTAATAAAAGTTACTTTGTCTAGTTCTGAGTTTTCTAACTTGGACTGCGAGGGATCTTATCCTACTAATTCCCTATTAATAAAAGTTACTTTGTCTAGTTCTGAGTTTTCTAACTTGGACTGTAAGGGAGCTTATCCATCGAATCGCCTATAATTACCATCCCGTATAAGTCCCGATCCCTAACATATAAAAGCATATCCGAATTCATCTGAAAAACAAACCTGCTCCAAAGAAATACTGTTTTATTCAACGAAACCGATTAAAAAAATAATCACAGTAAAATCTAAACGTTCAGCTTGGAAATATTCCCTGTCATTATAAATTAAACAAAAAAATAAATTCTAATCAAGAATTTTAATCAACCATCCCTAACCCTATTTAAACATCAGTAATTTACCAATCCCCCATTTCGCTGTCTGCAAGCAGATCAGTGAGCATCGCGTTTAACATTGTAAACGTACTTTGTTAAAGTTTTACGTGCGTACGTTCTGCTACCTGCGTCGTTTTCACGATGACAGGTAGAGCCACCGCCCCGGAAGAGGAACCCGTACGCTCTTCGAAGTCGTCACGATGAGTCGTCCGTCCCGCTACCCGATGGCTTCTTCGAGATCGAGGAGGTGCCTTACGAGCCCTGGTCCTTCAACGAAGATGGTTTCAGGAAGACCGAGAAGAAGGAAAAGAAGCCCAAGAAATTGGATGAAGAGATTGCTGCTACACCGCTTCCAGCAGTTCCAATAAGCGTCGTTGCAGAAGAATCGCCACCGTCCGACGGGTTCCGGCTCCAGAAGAAGAAGCCGAAGAAATCTTCTAGAGACCGCCCGACCACGCCCACTACGGTCATCAACGCGTTCGAGGCCCTAGCAGACACCATGGACCGACCGGACGCAGAAGAGCTTCCAGCTACCAGGGAGAGGGTTCCTCCAGTAATCCTTCGCGAGAGGGAGAACTGGGTTGCTTTCTCCCGTGAATTAGACCACCGAGGGATCGTCTTCACACGTGTGAAGGCAATCGCCGAGGGATACCGGATACAGCCTGCCACTGCCAAGGACCGTGACAGGCTAATGCGGTATATGGATAGGCATGGTACACCGTACCATACCTATCAGGCAAAGAGGGAACGTTTGTTCAAGGTGGTTCTACGGGGAATACCTGTAGAAATCTCCGAGGCTGACGTTACCTCCGAGCTCCAAAATCACGACGTTAACATCAGCTCTTGTTCTAGAATGAAGAAACAAGGCAGACCGATCCCGCTTCTGCTGGTCCAGGTACCATCAGAAGAAGACCTCAAGAAGATCCGGCTGGTGGAGTACGTGGCTCGCCTACGTGTCTCCACTGAAGACTTGAGGCGGAGACCAGGCATCGGGCAGTGTCACCGGTGCCAGGGATTCCGTCACGCACAGCGTTGCTGTAG
Organism: Vesta saturnalis; assembly: GCA_036346205.1. NCBI lineage: Eukaryota > Metazoa > Arthropoda > Insecta > Coleoptera > Lampyridae > Vesta > Vesta saturnalis. The sequence continues at coordinate 403,199 of JARFJB010002464.1, read as the reverse complement.
AGCGGCGGCACGCTGTGTCAAGTGTGCAGGACACCACCACTCCAGTGAGTGCACCAAACCCCGTACGGACCGGGCAAGGTGCGTAAACTGTGGTGGTGATCATCCGGCCAACTTCAGGGGATGCCCGAGGTACCCGCGTCTCCCTCAGCGTAGGAAGACAGAAGCTCCACCGTCACGTCTCCCCCAGCGGAAGAAGACCGAAGAGTCACCTCAACAGCGACAGAAGAGGACACCGCCCGCAGCGGCACCCTCTCTAGTCCGAACCGGCGTTAGTTACGCCAAAGCGACGGCAAGCGGCAGCGAGATGGCTGAAGTAGCTGAAGCGGTGAAAGCCGCAGACGTGAAAAAGCCCGCTTCCCCCGCTTTAGGATTCGACGCTGTTCTTGGCCTCCTCGGAGGTTTGGATATGGCGAAGGTCCTACCTGTCATCCGAAGGGTGGTAGCGGCCTTAGTTTCGGCACAAACTGCGACTGACCTGTGGCGAGTAATCCTCACACATGGTCAGGAGGTGTTTGCACTTTTTGTGTAAATATCTCCGGAACGGCGATGAGTAGGGATGTCGGGATAAGTATAGCTAACAGTATCAATATAATTAACTTTACATATTAACACAATCATTTGCTACTCAATACTTCAAAATCACTTACATAACACTAAATTTCAATAAACAACGCATAACAATACTAATAATCTTTTCTATCCCATACAGAGAACACCCGCAAGAAGCTGTACAGACCTCCGATATCCGATCCATTTTGGTGCTCCGAAGGACCAGCCCCTGCTTCCAAGGAAACACCGCCCACCAACCCACGAATCCCGCCCACAACATCCACTAGATTAAGAATCAAATATTACTCATTTAAGTAACGTAACCAACATGTTTTTTTTTCCTTTTTTTGCCTAGATAATAAGATAACATGTTATAGACTTATAACCAATGAAATGTAATTAAATCAATTAAAACTATGTAATCAACCGGCTGAAGAGGCTACCTCGCCTGAGCAGCCGACTGAAATTGTTAACTCCCATTTATGAACCATTGTAACCATAATTTAATAAACGTGTTTGAATTTGAATTTGAACCAATCCCTGTAATTTCAATCTCATTTTACGTATATTCAGTACATTAACCAATAACATTGACCTGCTATCATAAATCAACAGCTGTTGTTATGCGGACCGTAAGATTATGTTAAAATTTAGTATTATTTTCACTTTGTGTTAGAGAAAAATAATAAGTCGTGTTTTAGAGAAACCTAGTTAACTAAATTTAACAATTTTCCCCTATAAACATTTATAGAGAATCCCTTTAAATTATTTTATTTTAGGGCCGGTTTTTCAGTGTACGGTTAAACGTAAATATTCTCGGTTACCGTTGTTTTTCGAGTACGAGTTTTTCAGTATTTCGTCAAATTTAAATCGTGGTTAAACTGACTCAAAATGTAACCGGGATCCACGAGGTCGGTTAACCGCAATTTTAGATTGCGATTCTGCGCTTTTTAATCGTCGTGTTCTTAACCTTACTTTCCTAGCATTTGCTGTTCGTGGTTTTGTAAGTGTATGTAGTTTGTGTGTGTCAAAGTGGATAATTTTTTAGTTTTGTGGATAATTAAGTTTACTTGTATATAATTATTTTAGTGTTTAGTTGTATATTATAATAATTTTAGTGTTTAGTTATTATCTTATTACTTACTTTGAGTAACAAAGAAAATTGTGTGCGCGCCAAAAACTTCACTATTAAAGAAGTAAATTTACTTGTTGATTTGGTGAATGAAAATCGAACAATTTTAGAAAGCAAGCAGACTGGTGTGGTAAACCATAAACAAAAAAATAATGCCTGGACTGACTTAGAGTTAAAATTTAATGCAGTCTCAAACGACACTACCCATCGGTCTGCTAAGGTCCTAAAAGAAAAGTGGACAAACATAAAGGGGACTGCAGTCAAAAATTATGCCGCAGACAAAAAGTACCAAAGGGGAACAGGAGGAGGACCTGTGCAAGTCCCGAAAGAGACCCCGGTAGATGCCATTGTCAACGACATCTTAGGAGAGCGGTTGACAGGACTACCGTCAGAATGTGATAGTGATTTTCACGTAAACTTTGAGTATTCGTAATGAAATAACAACAAATGATAATAATATGTTATAATTATTTACAGTTGATGAAACCTGTGCATACGAAGCTGTGGTGGCTAACAGTGCGCCAATCTCAATAAACACCGAAGGTAAGCTGCATGAATCCTATCAACAATAAATAATATTTTTGTATACTTTATAATTCTTGTAGGCAACAACAGTATGTTGAAAATTCAGAAGGAAGTGCAGGGAATTCCAATAATACTAGTGGTATACTATTTGTTTTTAAATTTGTAAAAATTACTACTTTTATACAAGTTTTAGAACCAATATCGTGTGGAAGTGCAACTCCACACTTTGCAGATGCAACTTTGCAAGGTATTCCCACACTTATGCAAAATTATTGAGATATTAATTTTTTTTTTTTTATTTAGTTCTGGACTGGTCAGACTACACTCCGCAGATGTTAAAAACAACACCTGCAAAAGCACTGCAGACACCCTCCAAGAAGAGTAAGTCTGAAACAAACTTAAATACTTATTGATTTCATGTATATTCTATATTCAGGAGCAACCACAGGGATGTTGACAAATGAAAAGTGGTGCAGTTTAGCAGATGCAAAAAATGAAGTTGCTCTATTGAAATTAAAACATATGAAGAGGGAAGATGAACGTAAAAAGCATCTTCACGAGGCCAGTATGAGACATGCTCAGGAACTACACGATCAAATGCTGCGACATCGAGAGGCAGAGCATGCATTAAAAATGGAACAAATGCGTGCAGAATATAAAATAAAATTACAACTGTTACAAAAAAATCTTTAAATAGTTATTTTATTTTTATTTATAAATTATTAAAGTATGTAATAAATTCATTTCTAACTGCATTATTATTATTTACATTTGCATGCTGTTCAACAGGAATATTATTAGCTAAATCAAAAGCTTGCTGTTCTTCTGCAGTGAGTTCTGGTGGTTCCACTTCCCTGCTTTCAATAGCAATATTATGTAATACTGCTGTTGCCACGATTATCCACTGTACTTTTGGCAAATTTAGGTTTATACCATTACTTAAAATAGGAAATATTCTTTTCCAAACTCCATAACACCTCTCAACAGGATTTCGTGTCCTTGTAATTGACTCGTTATATAAATTATCTCGTGTTTACATGTAGTAGTGGTGTTAATAAATAATTTTTAACAGGATAGCCTGCATCGCCAACCAACACAGAGGTCCCCATCTCATTATTTTCAAACTTCCTACAAAGTTCAGAGTTTCTAAAAATTGTGGCATCATGAGATGATCCTGGCCATCGTGCTACTACATCCATAATCTTTAATTCACTATCACAAATAGTTTGTACATTAACAGAAAAAAAGTTTTTTCTGTTACGAAATATTTCAGCATTTTGACTACCTATATAAAATATGACACATTAAAGTGAAAATATTAATTTAAGTATAGAGAGCATACCAGGAGATTTTATTTTCACGTGAGTGCAATCTAGGGCACCAACAACTCGTGGAAATTTGGCGATTTTGTAAAAACCCATTTGTACATGAGTCCTTGAACGTTCTGTGTCAGGTATTTTTATATATCTATTTCTCAAATTAGCAATAGCTTGTGTTACCTAAAATTCAGTAATTCCTAAAATATAACCTAAAAAATGTAATCAAACAAACCTTATTTATAACTTTACTGGTAGTGCTCTTATGAATACCACCGAAGTCCCCACTTACTATCAAAAAGCTACCACTAGCATAAAATCTTAACGTTATTAAGAGCATTTCCATTGGAGTAAGTGCATGATTCCTAAAAGAAGTTATACATACTACTATATAATAAATAGATCTGTTTTATAATTACCAATTAGTAGGATGTTGTATAGCATCATTAATCTGCTCTAATAAATCAGTTGTTGTTTCCTTTGATAGTCTGAATCGGTTATAAAACTCATCATCTTCCCAATAATAAAAATGGTCTGTACGAACTTGCAATCTAGGTATTCTTCGAATTCGCCCCAATCGTTCTACAAAATTTATCACTTGTTCATCGTCGGAAGATGTTTCACTAATACTTGTACTTGAATTAAATTCAGACATATTCGCACTTTTATACCAATTAATTAAAACTTATAAACAGCACTTGTGTTTGAATAATGTCAAGGACGTCATACAGCGCAAACTCTGTAATGTACTTTCAAACCAACACTATTGCCAATATCAAAAAAAATCAAACAACTTAACCAAGAAATTGTTAACCAGGATCTGAGTACTGAAATACGCAACCTCGGTTAAAATCTTGTTTAACAGATGATCACGGTTAGTTAACCCTTAATGTAACCCTATATTGAAAAACCGGGCCTTAGTATAAAAGGACGTTTCCATTGTGAATGATAAAGACGACCTTCCGATAATCACATCAGTAAAATCCACCGTGACTTATAAACACAATTAACAGTTAATTGATTAATTGCTAAAGATTGACAAACGGGATCCCGTATATCATAAAGACCAAATAACAAACAGTACTAAAATATATGACAGTAATTTCCATTGTAGAAATCTCGTATGAATATAAAATTATAAAAGTACATTACCTGAAAGACAATCAATCCTTGTATAAAACACTCTCACAACCGCACATCCATTAACCAACACTTCTTAAGGGTGAAACTATAAAGATTGAAACTATCAGGTAGTTGTTTATATTTTTATCAAAGGTAATTCTCATTACAGTTCTACCAACGACCTAAACACGTGGGAACCGCCAAGTATAGATTCCGTCCATACGTGGCCAACAGGACCGAGAGGTGTAGTGGGTGGCCTACCCACCAGCCAGAATAGAAGTTTTATTTTAGTTTTGTACAATTAATATTTTATTTCCATTTATTTTCCAAGAATATTGTTTTAGTTTATTTTTGATAGACTTACACTAATTTGATATATGTATAAAAGAGTTTATTTAAATTTATTAAGATTCAAATACATGTATTAAACATGAGGTGTCATACTTATTTAACAGCTATAAGAGTCAAACCGAAATCCACCCCTACTGCCCAACTGGGTTTAGTCGAATGAGCACTTAAATCCACATAGTGTAATTTTCTTGTAAGACCTACCAGAAGGGTGTTACAATCAAAACAATAATTTTTGTCCATTTTTATTTAATCTAGTGTTGAATTTCTATGACTAAATGGACATTTTATCTCTATTATAATATCTTCTCCCACCAAGCCATCAGGCGAACCACCTAAAAAACCATTCCCATGAAGCCATAATCCAGTTGAAGTTACTTTTACTTTCTCAGTATTTTCATATTCCCGAATAGCAGTTTCTTCATGGTTTAAACCCCACTGTATTGATTTTACTCCGTCTAAATTGCCTTTCCTTAACAAACGGGAATAGAGAGAAGGGGGGTATCTAAAAGACATTTTACAATAGTTTTAGTAAATAAACATGTTCATGTTTCAATTTATGGTTAATACACTTTTTCCAAAACCTGTCGTTTTAAACTTAATGCCTAAATGTAATCTTGTCACCTATTCTATTAATAAAATGTAATTACCTCTCTCGTTGACATGAATCAAGGACAGCACCAAAATTACTAGCTGTCAAACGTCCCAAACGCATTTGATGCCACATGGGGTTTTAATTTTGACCACTAGTGGCCTTTGAAATCTCGAAAATTTCTGCAGCTGAAATTTTAAAGTTGTCCAAAACTTGATCTTTCATTATTTCTCCCCTTTCATTTTTTGACAATTCCAAAATCTTGGCAAACGATTTCAATTCTGTTTGAACATGTTGCTCTGGGGACAGTAGCCAAAAAAATCCGGAAAAATCATAAATAATCATGGTGAATACAGTTTTACATGAAGTTTATCAATTTTTAAGAGTTCTCAATATTATTTTAAAGAAATTATTCTGACCTGTTTAATGCTTTAAGTTCTTTATAAAAAAAACTCCTTATCGACCTCATCTCATCTACTGCTCTATTCGTGGCACGATAATGTGCTTTGGGAAACAGTTCCGACACAGAAGCAGTTTTTTCAGTTGATGAAGTTGGTGCTTTCCACTGGCACAACGTATCTGTTTTACTGAAATTTTTATTTGCATACAGCAACATAGCGCAAATATGGTGGCACTTATATTGCCCCCTGGCACAATCACATTGAACTGTTTCAATATCAAAGGATTCGTTTAAGTTAATCTAAAAGAATATTTTGAGTTCCCTGTTTATTTATGGCACCTATATTGTTACAAACGTGATGCAAAACGTTATAATCACCTTACCTCTACTTGATAAGATTTCTTCTTCATACTAGCTAAAACACGTCCTCTTATAATTTTTAAAGTACCATCAAAATGTACTTCTATCACATTCCCACTCTCTACACAATTTTCGCCCTTTTTAAATACACTAATTTCATCAGAGAAAAACTCTACTGTAGTGGACAAGTTTATTAATGCCATTTTAAACGGAAGTCAATACGGGTGTTACAGGTAAACAAAACTATGTGTACTCCACAAAACACACAGGATAGAAAAGAAAGTGAGATACGTGCAGGTCAAAACAAAAGTTACGCTTAGATCACTCACTCACGGCGCTGATGTTCAATACTGTTCGCACGCAGGCGCCAGTACTACGTTATCACGTGTGTTTTGTACCTACGTTAAATATAACCACAAATTTTATTCGTTTTTTGTTAAATTCTTAAATTTAAGTTAAATACTTCCACAGACGATGTTGAAGTCACGAGTTAATCTTATAAATAAATTTAAGTTAAGTTAAGTTTAATTATTACATAGCCTTGCATACACTAACCTTTAAATAAAATTAAGTTAAGTTAAATTATAAATAGCCTTGCATAAACCCACCTTGAGAACAATATTGTGTTTATGTTATTTAATGTGAATTTGTTATAAATGGATCACACTTATTGCAAAAGAAAAACCAAACGATGTTGTGTTCCCAATTGTGAAGACTTCATGTCCAAAAGACATCGGTTCCCAAACAATAATATAAGTCTTTTCAAACAATGAATTAATAATATAAATAATCCTACATTAGAAGGATTGACTGTTGTACAAGTATATAAAAGTTATTATGTGTGAAAATCATTTTCAAAACATGTCATCGTTCCTGGGACCTTACGTGGATTAATGGTAAATGATGTACCAACACTTCATTTACCCAGTGAGTAATTGCATAAAATTTATCTTTCCAATCCTTGTCACCTTATTGGCATACATATCTCCAATTTTTGTATCCTATTGTTTAACACGTTCGCTACCAGCCGTCTCATATATGAGCCACAGCGATTTTTGTCACAGACCAGCGTCTCACATACGAGCCAGGTGCTCGATCGTACTCAATGGATGTGTAAATCGTTTGGGCTACAGATAGCGGCTTGAAATTTTGATGCGGTCTGTGGATAGGTCCGACGCATATGTGTGTCGCTTGGTCTCAGATAAAAATAAAAATTGTAGTTTTGGTGGGAACGTTTATGTGACAACTCGTGCGTTGTTTTGGCTCCATGATTTTTCATTATGTAAGTGGTTTTATTTTATAAAGCATTAATAATTGAACTGTAGAGCATGTCAGACATCTTCATGAACAAAATTTTACGCTGAAATGGCATAAATACTGAACAAATTCAAACAATAAGTTATGTTATCAGAACAACTGTTTTTTAGGTTAAGTACCATATGATCTGTTCTGTGAAAGAATATCGTGTCTGTTGATCCCGGTCGCGCCTACATTGAGCTCCTTTATTTGCTGCGGGTAATCCTTTATATTTTATTGTTATTACGTGAATGTAAGCAATGTGAGTAATACCCTAAAATTCAACATCTCAAAATTGAATTGCAGGTGTCCTACATGATGTCACGTTTTCTGACAGAAGATGACCTTCAAGCTGAGGCCGATGCAATTATGAATGCATCAAGTGATGAGGAAACACCTGAAGAACCGTTTCAAGACTCTGGCAGTAGTTTGCATCCATCATCTGAATCGGATTCAAGCGATGAAAATGGAGTTAGTGGCGAGGAGTATGAACATTCTGATGTTAGTAATAGCAATGAAAACGATTTACACAATCCACCAGCCAACGAAAGGCTAGCCACGATCGAAGATATTTCATGTTGGACAGAGATCAACGAACAACCGAAAATTCATGACTTTACGGGAATTGAAGGTATAAAAGTGAATATTCCGGCCGATTCTTCTGCATCTGAGGTATTTGGGCTTCTGTTTGATGACCCTCTAATCGGGAAAATATGTGATTGGGCTAATCTTCGGGCAATGGAGATTGTGGGAAATGTATTGCAGAAGCATTCTACAATGAACAGGTGGAAGCCACTTTCTTCTGAAGAGTTCCGCCGTTTTATTGGACTTTGCATTCTAACGGGACAAATAAAAATGCCCAGCATCAAGCACTACTGGAATACTAAGCCACTCTATGCCCATCCAGTTTTTGGCAGAGTAATGTCAAGAAACAGATTTGAACAGATTTTGAGGTGCTTGTGTTTTTACAAGAGTGAACATGAAAAAACATCCCGTTTACACAAAATCGAACAGGTTGTGAACCACGTTAGAGGAAACATACACAAAAGTGTATTATCCCGGCAAAGATATTTCGCTAGATGAAGCTTTGTTACTTTGGCGTGGGCGATTGGTATTCCGTCAGTACATTCCAAACAAAAGTGCAAAATACGGGATAAAGTTATATGAACTTTGCACTCCTGATGGTTACATACTTGATTGTCTGGTGTATACTGGAAAAGGAACAGTCGACGGGAATGAAGGTCACGCCCAATCAGTAGTTACGAAACTATGCGAGCCATACCTTGATAAGGGTCACACGTTGTACATGGACAACTACTACAATAGTGTGAAGCTGGCAGAGTTCCTACATAAGCGTAAGACTCATGTGGTAGGAACTCTTGAGAAAAAATCGAAAAGGGAACCCCAAGAAAGTTATTTCATGTAAACTGCGCAAAGGAGAAATGACTTTCCAAAGGAAGAGGAATGTCATGGTTTTGAAATGGAAGGATAAGCGTGAAGTCCTTCTTATATCGACCTTACATAAACTGGACGTTGGAGAAGTTGTCGATAAGCGAGGAAAAAAGAAAATGAAGCCAACCGTGGTGATTGACTATAACAGGAATATGTCTGGAGTCGACAGGAGTGACCAGATGTTATCCTATTACACCACTCCCAGGAAAACTGTCAGGTGGTACCTGAAGGTGTTTTTCCATTTCGTGGACATATGCCTATGGAATGCAACTCATCTGTACAACAAATTAATTCGGAAAAAGCTGTCGTTCCTTCAGTTTAGAGAGCTTATTGTAATTGACTTCCTAAAACAAGCCTAGGAAAAAGTCAAAACTACCCCAGGGAACCAGCATTATCCAAAAAAACAGGATAAACGCAGAAGATGTAGAGTATGCTCTGCAAACAAAAAGAGATCACAGACTTTCTACGTTTGTGAGATTTGTAAGGATAAAGACGGACAAATGATTGGCCTTTGCGTGGACAATTGTTTCCAGGAATACCACGAAGGCTCTAAGGATTAAGTATCCTCTCTGTGTTTTTCTGGTCTTATTTTTTCGCCAAAGAATTTGACTGTTTATTATTTTGTTTTTTATTTGTATCTTTGATTTTTGCCTGCTTTGTTTTTCACCAAAGAATTTTATTGTTTTTGTTATGTTTTCTGATATTTAGGATTACTCTCTTTGTATTTTGATGCAAATATATTATGTACTTTGCATCGTGTACTCTTTTGCGATGTCTCATATATGAGACACTTGATCTATTCTTCGCTTGAACACAAGTCAGGTCGTGCCATAGACCGACGTCTCATATATCAGCCAGATCAGAAATGCTCAGAAATTTCTCAGAAAGTGCATTCTTAACCTATAATCACTAAAATGTACATGAAACTTGGTTTATAAAATGATAATATCGCAAAATAAAAAGTTAGTCTGTGGCGACACACACATTTTTAACCCGTGGTAGGGAAAGGTCCATCAAATATGAAATTGAGTGACACTGTTCATATTGAGCATGAAAAAAAACTAGGGTCAAAGACAATTAATCAACCCCACAACAATACCATTAGTGTAGCAGGTAAATATGTGTCTTAATAAAGGGTTATACTACTACTTATAATCCATTAGTTTTGTTTATCACGATTACTTATTCGATTAAGATATAGAAGATGTGTTACTTGATGACATATTACCCTGTGACTGTCATTGTTTTTAATATATGCAACTATGCATTTAAACACAACAATATATCATCGTGATAGGCAAACCAAATAAAATATATGAATACATTCAGAAGAGATACAGTGATAGTAACTTGATTACAACATACATTCTTTAACACGTTCGCTGCTGCCGACGCGGATCCGCGTCGTTCCGAAACTTACCGATGTGCGTGCGACGCGGATCCGCGTCATCCGAGTCACGTTGTGTTAGCCTTCAGTGTGAGTTTAGTATCTGGTTTGAGTGGTTGATTTTGTGGTAGCACATTGCAAGAACATTATAAAAACATGGTTTGCGATCCGTTTCCGACTTTTTCGAATTGTATTGATATTATTGCAAATATTATAATGAGTGATAGTGGAGCAGGTCCATCTCGTCCTAAACGACAAAAAACATGTAAAAATTCTAGTAAATTAACCGACGAAGAGTTGGAAAGTTTGTTGAATGACTCAGATTTTGATGACGCAGACGATTATATGCCTAATGCTGATAACGCATCCAGTAGTTCAGAGGAAAGCGATGAAGGTATCTATTCGAATATTGTTTTTTTTGTATTAGATGATATTATTGGATATTTTTTTAAATGTATGATTGCTAAGCTAAGTACGAGGTTTTATTATAATTTATTTTTCTAGAAATTGATGTTGAACCTACTGTTGTTGCTACTAATGATGCTGAAGAGCGTGATAATGACGGAACGGCTTCAACTGTGTGGCAAGATGATCCCGACAGCATGAAGCAATTTCAGTTTACTAAACAACAAGGGTTGTTGGTAGCACCTCCGGATAATAATTCGCCGGCGGAATATTTTCAACTGATTGCAGACGACAACTTCTACAATTTAGTGGTAGAAGAAACTAACAAAATACGCCGTCGAAGTTTTTTTGTCAGGAATATCAGAGCATTCCAGGATAACCAAATGGAAGCCTCTAACTGTTCCAGCATTACAAATTTTCTTTGGACTTCTACTGCATATGGGCACGATACGAATAAACAGGATTCAAGATTATTGGAAAAGGCATCATTTATTTAATTTTCAGTGCTTTTCGGATCACATGGGTAGAGATCCTTTCTTGTCTATCCTTCGTTGCTTGCACTTTTACAGCCCAGATTTGATGGAAAACGCTCAGCCAGATAGAATATCCAAAATCAGACCTGTGGCAGAATTTTTCAATAAGAAAATGTTGGAAATTTATCAGCCGGGGAAAAATTTGTCGTTGGACGAATCGATGGTATTGTGGCGTGGCCGTCTGATTTTCAGACAGTTTATAAAAAATAAGCGCCACACATACGGGATCAAATTGTACATGCTAACCGAACCCGATGGGCTTGTACTAAATGTCAGCATTTATACAGGAGCACTAGATGCAATTGGTGGAAAAGGCCATGCAAAAAAGGTTGTCCTGCATCTAATGCAAGATAGACTGCATTGTGGCCATTCCTTCTACATGGACAATTTTTACAATAGTTTCGAGTTAGCGCAAGAACTGATAAAGAACGAAACTTATTGTACAGGCCGTAGTGGAAGACCTGCTAAAAACAGAATCCCAAAAAAACAGGGGAAAATCAACTTCAAAATCAAACATAGCTGAGCATGTCCCTGTAAAAATTCCGGACACCAACATAAAAGGGGAAACTAAACGAAAAAGATGCCGAAGCTGTTCGGAAAACCAAATCAGGAAAGATACAATATATTATTGTAACCAGTGTTCAGAAAAACCAGGCCTTTGTTTGGGAGACTGTTTTGTTCGTTATCATAACAAGTTGAAGTAAATCACAATTTTTATCATCATCTCTTTAGGTACATTATTTTCTGTTATGCGTTTTATAACATTTTTTGTTATGTATCTTCTCCATAAGGCATTGTATGTTTTCTAAATAAACGTTTTATATAGTAAGGTCTAACTTTTAATTCTAAAACAAGCTGGAAAGATGCTAAAAAGTTTTTGACGCGGATCCGCGTCGAATAGCATACCATTATAGATTTCTTGCTATATGCGCACGACGCGGATCCGCGTCAAGCTCATAAAATTATCAAAACTGCTTTCAAGTACCATTAGTCCCCAAAAATATTCACTCTTCAACCAAAAAATCACATAATCTTTGCAAATATGAAATCAGCTATACACTACGACATTGCACTCACAGCAGCAGTTAACGTGTTAAGGGCCATCCCATTACATAGAAGTTTCTGAAGCACCGGAAATAGCTAATACTGGGCAGAATAGAAATGTTAGTAAAGCTAGTAAAGGTAAGTTTATTAACTTTATAACCTATTATTCTAATGATGTCATATAGGCACAAGAAGAAGGAAGTTAGTTCTTCACGGTGTTCGAGTCACTCGTAAGAACGACTTAACACCGAAGTGCAAAAAACTCTATTCTAAATTTACTACGGCTAGCAATAAGATTCACAAACTTAATAGCAAGATTCACAATTTTCAAACTCGCTTATCAAATGCCGACCAATTAATGAATACAGCCGGTTTTAACAATCTGAACAAGTTTGTGAATTCATGTACTGAGACATTCATTCTGCAGCAAATAAGGATGCAAAAATGTTGTCCAAAAGCAAGACGTTTCACTATAGATGAGAAAATATTAGCTCTGTCACTTCTGAAGGCAAGTGGAAAGGGATACAAATTGCTTTCAAAGTTGTTCGCATTGCCATCAAGAAAGACCTTAGTGAATAGTTTAAACAGACTACCTTTCAAGGCTGGCATAAATAGTCAAATATTTTCTTCCCTTAAAAAAGCCGTAATGAAATTGAAACCCATGGACAGGTACTGTGTCATTTTATTTGATGAAGTTGCCATTACTCCTGGTTTGCCTTATAATAAGAAAGAGGACCTGATTGAAGGCTTTCAAAACGCAGGAGATGTAATAGATGCCCAATTTGCAACTTCTGCGAATGTTTTTATGATAAAGGGGGTGTACAGACAATAGAAGCAACCAATATCATTTACCTTTAGTAGTGGCCCTATTAAATCTAGTGTTTTAAAAAAACTTATTATTACAAACATTACAGAATGCCAAAAAATTGGCTTAAAAGTCATAAGTGTTGTGTGCGACCAGGGCTCAGCTAATCGAAAAGCTATTAACTCCCTTACAGAAGATACAAGAGAATTTTTTTTTAAAAATGGCTTAGTCAATAGACACTTTGGATTTGTGGTAAATGAACAAGAAATTGTACCACTGTACGATGTTCCTCATCTTCTGAAGGGTATTCGTAACAATTTATTAAAAAAGGAAGCCCATTTTAAAATGGAAAATGGTGATAAAGTTGCCAAATGGTGTCATATAGAGCAATTTTATTACGTAGATGTAAATGACGACACACGCATATGCCCTCATCTTACAGATGCACATACTTTTGAAGAAAAAATGAACAAGATGAAGGTTGCTTATGCAGCTCAGGTGTTTAGTCATCGCGTTGGTGCACTTATGATGAGGCTTACAAAATGGGGTACGTCATACTATTTTGTTATAATATGTGTAGATATATTATTTTATTTTAGAAACTGGAAACGATACCATACTAGAAAAAAAGGCTGAAGATACTGCTACTTTTATATTGTTTATGGATCAGTTATTTGACAGCCTTAATGGAAATAATAAAACGTGTTCTTCGAGTAAACCTTTGAAAGGAGGTGTTTCCCAACATAGTCATCATGAAGAGTTCTGGAATAGTGCAATTAAAATTTTATCAACATTAAGGTTTTACAGTCCCAGCAATAAACGCTTTATGTGCACTCCATCAGTGGTTAATTTCATAAAAACAATTCGTGGTTTTTTGTATATTCGAAAACAACTGCTTTCAAAAAAAATATACTTTACCTCGTGCTTTTCAGGAAGATGCTTTAGAAAATTTCTTCTTTTCATTAAGGAGTCATGGAGTTCGAAGTACATCCCCAACTGTGCTACATTTTATTAGTTCTTTCAAAGCACTTATAGTGAACAATTTTCCAACACGACATTCACCTGTTGCCAATTGTGAAGATGATAGTATCTTCGAACCACTGGATAATTTAAGGTACTTTGTAACAGGAGAAGAAGTTGCTGGGATTTCAGTGTTAAAAGACGTATGTGTAAATGAGTTTAATTTAAGTGTACAAGAAAAGAAAACAAAAGTAGCAAAATGTACAATTACAAACCTATCAGGATTTGTTGCAAAAAAATGCATTAAACAAACAAAAAACTGTAAACGTTGTAAAGAACTACCGTCATCCGGGGTGAACTCGGACAGTAGGGGAGAATTCGGACACAGTGTTTATTCTTGCAAGTCTACTCCTGTCGGTAACCGTTTTTGAATTTTCAAGTCAGTAGACAGATAGACACGACGAAGAGTAGACGTAGTTTATGTGCGTGAATTATAAACCAGCTGAATTAACAGTAAGTATGTGTTTCAGGCTCTTTTATAATTTACTGATATTCTGTTTTTTAACTATAAAAGAAACTTCTGTGCAGAAAATTCAGAAAAATTTATCTTTGCAATTTTAATCTATAATTGAAAAGTAGTTTATCAACAACAATTTAGTATAAAAAATATTATGATATTGACCTTGACTTTTAAGTGTAGGGGATTAAATCAAAAACTTGTTGATAGGTGGGGTGTACTCGGACAGCCATGCCTCGTAAATATCAGAAGAAACTGGGTATTCAGTTTATGAACTACACGCCAGAGACCCTGCAGCTCGCTCTACAGGATGTTCGACAGGGTAGAAGGTCCATCCGTGAAGCTTCACAAAACTATAACATTCCGAAATCAACAATGAGTGATAAGCTAAGAAACCGTCATAGCAAGAAGCAAGGTGGACAAACTTCCCTATCGATAGAAGATGAAAGATTTTTGTCAGAAGGAATTCAGAAATTTGGTGAATGATCCGACATACGACTTCTCGTGAAGGGCTATTTAGATCGTAAGGGACTCAAGATAGCGAAGTTTCGAGATAATATGCCAGAAGATTGGTTTTATCGGTTTTTGGAAAGAAATGACCGCCTGACTGAGCGATTGGCACAAAATGTTAAGCGTGTCAGGGCAGTCGTTGATAGAGATGTTATTAAGGAATATTTTTCAAATTTAAGGGAGACGTTAGCAGGAGTTCCAGATACGAACATAGTAAATTACGACGAAACTAACATTAGTGACGATCCAGGTCGTATTAAGGTTTTGTGTCGAAAAGGGTCAAAAAGGGCGGAGAGAATAATGGATTCGAGTAAAAACAGCATTTCCATCATGATGGCAATTTCTGCATCTGGTGAACTACTACCGCCTTATACTGTGTATAAGGCGCAGCATTATATCCAACTTGGGTGGAAGGAGGTGTAGACGGTGCTTTATATAATTGTACAAAAAGTGGTTGGTTTGACGGACCGACGTTTGAAGACTGGTTTGATAAGATTGCATTGCCGTATTTAAAAACTTGTCAAGGACCAAAAGTAATAATAGGAGACAATCTATCAAGCCATGTTTCATTACATGTTCTTGAGAAATGTGAAAGATATAATGTAAGATTTGTTTTATTCCCACCCAATTCCACGCACCTTCTCCAGCCTCTGGACGTTCCCTTATTCGCTCCTTTAAAGAATAAATGGCGTAAAACTCTGACAGAATGGAAAACAAAGAATAAGGGATGCATTCCAAAATCAGAATTTCCCAGAATTTTTAAAATTACTTTAAACGAGATGGCGGCAACAATGCAAACGATCATAAAGTCAGGATTTCGAACATGTGGAATTTTTCCACTAGATGAAGAGGCTGTATTAAAAAATTCCAACATCAAGAGCTGAGGATGTTGCTGGGGAATGGTCCGAAACATTTATCAATTTGCTCAAAGACAAACGTTTTACTGAAGAACCTACTCGTAAAAGAGGTAAGAGACTTAATGTTGCACCGGGAAAAGCGGTAAAATGCCCCAGTAGAAAGAACTCTACTTCATCCTCTGAACTGGATAACTCAAAAGAATATGACACAACGGATGAAGAAGTTGAGCATCAAAGTGAAGAAGAGTGTGAGTTTGATGATGAAAATAATGAGAACATCAATCCATTGGAGAATCCACAAAATGCAGTTATAACAACTGATATGTTTGTCATAGTTAAATTGGCCAACAAAAGATTACAAAAACTATGTCGCCTGTATCAAGGAAGTGATCGATCCTGATGCATTTATGGTTCACTTCCTCAGAAAACATGATTCGTCCAAGATGGGAGATTATTATTCTTACCCCAAACCAAAGATGAGAGTCCATTGAAAGACATCAAATAATCTTTGTTCTACGGGCTGTAAAAGTTTTACGAAGGGTCGATATCAATTTAAATTTCCCGAAAATATAGACACTTCGTAGAATGAAACAATATGTATTTTTCCTACTGTCACCCCAATTTTTAGTTTTTTTTAATGTTATAAGATAATAACTTTCTGTTATTTTTTAGTGAATTTATTTTTATTTTCTATGAAATGAGTTTATTTTATTATTTGTATTATGTTTAGCAATAAAAGTTTCTCCAATTTTGTATTTTTCTTAACTTTTGTGCAAATTTTAGACCTACTTCTTCATTTATGTATGAGCACAACTTTTATTTTTCAATTTTGTGTCCGAATTCAGTCTAGTATATGCTATAATTCGATTTTAAGCTATAAACAACGAGTGTCCTAATTCACCCCACACATAGGGGTGAATTCGGACACTATATATTTTAAAAATTATAGAAATATGAATATACTCTGATTTTTTGCACGGAAATGAAAGGTAAATGATAGAAGTATCTAATTTAATTTTTTCAGATTTTGCAAATAAATCAGGCAGGTCCTACTTACAAAAATACTTAAAAATCGTCCGAATTCACCCCGGATGACGGTACTTTTGTATTCAGATGGTAGCTCTACAAATTTTGATTTTATTGATGCACGCCAATACTCCAGCAAACAATCCTTATTAAAGCCTGGTACTTACCTGGCTTATGTAACTGATATTATTTTATCAAAACTTTTTTATATAATACCTCAAGTATGTACATCTCAGAATATCAAAAAGGTTTTAATTAATATAATTTCTAAAGATATTTCATTGTTTTTGCCACTAAAATGTGAACTACATGATTTGGGTTCATTAGTATTAGCATAATTGATAGTATGCATAATATATTTTTGGATTAAACAAATTAACTTAACCCATTAACCGCCATTGATGCAAAAACGCAACATTTTTAAAAGCATTTTTTGTTTACCAATTGATTTTAAAATTATTAAATTTTCACGTTATAGCATGTTACTCTATATATAAGGGCTTTCTAATTTAATTTTGTATTGGAAAAATTTGAAAAATTGTAAAAATATGATTTTTTAAAGAAAGCTGTTTTTGAATTATAATTTGTGTTTCAATATTTATCATTGTAAATCCTACATTTTAAACAAAATTCAATAAAATTTTAGTATGAATAAAGACAATGACTGTACTTTAGGGGTGTATCAATAAAATGTGTTTTGAAAATTGCTATCATAAGCCACTAGGCGAGTAAAGATAATGTTGCGTTTACGCATCATCAGCCGAATGCATATCACGGACCGGCTCCGATGCGGTGTATTTATAGACACGACACTGCAGTAATGATGCGAAAGTTGTCAGTCAGTCTTTCGTTATCTTTGCATTGAGTTAGTGTTTTTTTGTCGTTACTGTATTATTTTCATGTGTTTATAATAATTTTACAATTGGTGTAATTTTATATTGTAAATATGTCAAGTTTCAACAATACGCGTGCCCTTACATTGCAAGAATTGGAGGCAGAACTAGAGGATCTTGATAGAGATTACGATGTAGATGCTGTAATTATACCACCAGCCACCAGATGTGGATGAGTTAACAGACGAGGAAGATATAAATGAAAATTTGCTTCAAGGCAATTTTCTACAAAGTTACTACATATTGCATTATTTTGTTATTTCATTTTGAGCTGTTCAAAATATACAAATCTTTTTTTTATAATTTCTATTGTTATTATACGATTCCTTAGGTGATGATATTCCCCAAGACGTGCCAGGAACTTTTGAATTATTGGTACATGATCATATTTCTTCTGAAAACTCCATGGAACCGTCTGCACCTAAAGATCCTTCAAAGAATCGAAAAAAAAAAGATATATTTACCAAAGTGGAAGAAAACGCCCCCAATTTTTAATAAATTGCCAGAATCCAACGAAGAAATATATAAAAGAAATGCTTGCTGATAAGTCACCGTTGGAAATATTATTTCTTTATTTTGATGATGAAGTTTTGAATTTGATTTTGAATTTCTCTTTGAAGTATGCTGCAGATAATAATCGGCACGATTTTTCAATGAAAATTAGTGATATAAAAAAATTCATAGGTATAATGATATTATCCGGATATCACACTTCCGGAACTAGAAATGTATTGGAGTCGAAATGAAGATAAAGGTGTTCCATTAGTATCAAATTGTATGAGTCGAAACAAATTTCGAAACATAAAAAGAAATTTACATTTATGTGATAATTCAAAACTGGACAAAGCTGACAAATTTTCAAAATTACGGCCATTCTTTGACGCCATAAATAAAAAATTTACAGTTTGGAATATTTTCACACAATATATCCATCGACGAAGAAATGGTGCCTTATTATGGAGGCACTCTGCTAAAATGTTCATAAAGGAAAACCAATACGTTTTGGTTATAAGTTATGGTGTCTCTGTTCCGACGATGGTTATTTGTTTCAATTTCATACATATGGTGGAGCACGAGAAAATAAAACTGGCATGGGTCTTGGAGCAGATGTTGTACTAGATTTGCTGAAAGTTGTGCCCAATACATCAAATCATAGAGTATTTTTCGACAACTTTTTCTCTTCCTTCAAATTACTCCATTTTCTGACTGAAAATAACGTCTTCGCAACAGGTACAGTACGTGATAATCGTATAGAAAAGTGTCCTGTAACAACAGTAAATGAAATGAAAAAAAAAAAAGGTTGCTTTGATTATAGGTTCGATTCAGCATCTCAAATTGTAATAACCAGATGGAACGACAATGCCGTTGTTACTATCATATCTAACAATATTTCAATAAATCCATTGCAAACAACTAAGCCCTATAACAGAAAAGAAAAAAAGAAAGTCGACATTCCACAGCCCTTGGTTATAAAGGAATATAATAAGCATATGGGCGGAGTAGATCTCCATGACAACGATATCGCAAATTATCGAATAAAAGTTAGAGGTAAAAAATGGTGGTGGCCGTTATTTATTAATTGTCTGGATAGTGGAAGAGGAAGAAACCGAACGTGTAGGATATCAGGGAAGAGGCAGACCTACAAAGAACGAATTACCCGACGAAGTAAGAAAAGATGACGTAGGACATAATGTAATACGCCACCCAGAAAAGACACGAAGAAGATGCCGAAAATGCAAAAGTCAAACTATTTTTATGTGCCAGAAGTGTAATGTACATTTGCACCCTGTTTGTTTTGACAGTTTTCATAGCGTTTAATATATTTTTTTAAATTAAGTTTCTTACTAATTTCGCTGTTGATGCGAAAACGCAACATTATTTTTTAAAGACATCTCGTATAAAAATATTTTTTTTTTTTGTGACATATGTTTTAGTTAGGATAAATTAGCATGGTAAATTAAAAAAATCGGTTCTGAAATGTTTATTTCAATGCTTGGCGGTTAATGGGTTAATTTTGAGTGGCAAGAATCGTAAGTTTGTTGAATTAGTAAATTCAAATGACAAGGATAGTCTTGATCCTATAAAATTGTTGGCCTATAAATATTATTTAAGTCGTAAGAAGAACTAAGTTCCATTTTTATCTACTATGTAAAATTTCACTCATATATTGTCATTTTCATGTTTTCATTTTATGACCACTTATCAGGTATTAAAGTTATTTGTACTACAAGTGGCGGTAAGGAACTTTTTTATTCGGTGCACAAACCCTATATACCTATAATAAGGGCCACAATTGAGTATGCTGATTGATTAATTGCTGTGGATACGACGATTTAAATTTAACATTCCATTACTGTCGTGTGTTTGTCAAAATAACGTAGATTTATCAAGGTGGTAGTGAGAAAAAGTATCTTGTGTCTATCTCTAGAGAAAAATGAAATTATGAACCAGTCTATTTTTTGAATAATGAACAGTTAACCTGAGTTAATAGCATGAAAGCTTTAGGAGTAATATTTAATAAGAGTTTAAAATTTTCAAACCATATTGATATGTTGATAAACACATCGTATAAACTTATAAATATTTGTATTACTGATTTATAATAAATGAATAAATAAAATTCATTTTAATTGACTTTTTTTAGTTTACCTACATGATTTATTGCTACATTCTGGAGGTGGAGATTTTCTGTCTAACCGTTGCATGGATAATTTTGTTCAACGGTTAAACAGAAAATCTCCAAAAACAACCTATTCCTCAATAAACAGGCAAATTTCCCGCCACTCAACGTTAGTTGTGGATCAATCACCAGGTGGAGTAAGTGTTTTACTCCCACTTTTACTATTGCAGTTTCCTTTCTATCCTGTGTGTTTTGTGGTGTACTCCCATCAGCTGTTTAGCGGCCATATTGTGACATCACTTTGGCGGTCTATTGTGTGTGTTTTGCTTAGAATATAAAGTAGTAAGGAAGGAGTATGCGCTATATATCCAATAGGAAATGTAAAAGATGAAGCCGGTCATGTTGTGTAACCATTTATGATTCATCGTTTGTTTACGCTTTGTTAGAAAGTTGGTTTTTGTATTGCATTTTGCAGTTTTTTAGTTGTTGAACAATAAAGTAATAGTTAAAATATAAATTCTTAGTTTAGTTCTATAATATATAGTGTTATTAGTCCTAGCGCGATAAATATAGTGTTAAAGACAATGGTTAGTTGTAGTGCTTGTGGATGCTCAAAGACTGCTAAAAACGACGTTTTGAAAATTACTTTTCATCGGTAAGTACATATTATCGTAACAATCATGCATTATACATAGATTTAAATATGTATTTTATGTTAAACCTTTAATTAACGCATAAGTAGATGTATCTAATCTAAATTTGCCATTGACATGGGCGTAGTAACATTTTTATTTTAACCCTTTCACTCCCATAATACCATAAATATTTCAGGACTACATCATCCCAGAGGTACTTCAAAGTACCAACTTTTTCTTTTAAACGTAAATTGCTAAGATACATATTATCACCTCGTTTTACTACAAGTACGCCTTAGTCCATAACTTTATAAACGTACTTCATCTTTACAAGCTTTCATTCCAAGTTGGCAACGCAGCAGACTTATTTCATTTGGCGCGTGCATGGGGTAACGTGATTACAAAAGCCAACAGGTGTTTACGAGTTAATTTTTAAGTTTTAGTGGGAATTTTTTTGTATATTTTTGTTTAATTTTAAGGTATGTATTTGTTTAGTATGTATATTAAGAATTTTTTTCAAAAATGTAATTTTTACCACTCCAAATAACACATTTTTACCGTGGTACCCTCACGTACCGTTGGGAAAATTGATATATGATTTTGATATATAAAAAATATAATAAAAATCCTTTATTATACTTGTAGAAACCCATTGAAACAAATAAATTTATTATTTTTATCAACAGAAAACATGTCTGCAAAGAAACAATGGCAGAGACCCTTCCTAACGGATGACGAACTCCTTGACATTATTGATAACGATAAGTTTGATGAGTTTTTACCGCCTCTTGAGAATGGAGATACCGACGAGGAAAGTGGCCCAGACGATACGGAGTTATTATTTGAGAATGAATTCTCATACAGGGATGTTTTAAGAACTTGCCTATGAATCAAGCGGTTTCATTATTGGATAATATACAGGAGGAACCCGATGGATTGAATGAAATTCAAACGATTGATGAGGTTGCAGGAGTTGAACAGCTGGATGATGTTGAACAGCGGAATGATGTTCAGGACAATACTGAGGTCGCTGAATCTCGCAAAGATCTAGCAGATGAAGAGCGAAAATGGACAAAATTAGAAAAATCATACAGGTCCCTCTATATGTTGATCCCCATGCATTTGGGAAAAACTCACTTTATGGAATGCCAAAGTGGACTGGATATTTTTTAAAGTTAATCGAAAATGTGGTGGATAATATTTTATTTCAAAGTAATCTGTATGCTGTACAGAAGGAAAAATTTTAAACATGGGGAGAGAAGAGTTCCTTGCTTTCATTGGCATAAATTTTTGATGGGCTACCATGTAGTTCCTAGTATCCCAAGTTACTGGTCCACACAAGATGACTTCAGTAAGATTTGTTCAAAAACTATGCCAAGGAATCGGTTTCAAAGCATTTTATCTTTTGTGCATGTGAACGATAATACAGCTATTCCAAAAGAAAATACCGATAGACTATATAAGATAAGGCCCTCATAGATAGTTTGAACGCCACATTTAACAACTATGCCGGAAGTCAGAAGATGTGTGTCGATGAATCGATGATTAAATTTAAAGGGCGATCATCGATTAAGCAGTACAACCCTGTGAAACCAATAAAAAGAGGGTATAAACTGTGGTGCTACACCGACACCAAAGGCTTCATAAAAAAATTTGAGGTTTATCAGGGGAAAGATCAAAAAATAAAAGATAAATTTAAAGATTATTCTTTAGGAGAAAGGATCGTTCTGGAATTGACGGAGCAAGACTGGAACAAAAATAAAATTACATATTTTGACAATTTTTATACATCTGTGAAGCTACTCGAAAAACTAAAAGCGGAAGGAACACATGCCCTGGAAACTATTAGGAGTAACAAAAGGTATTTGCCAAAAAAAATGGAAAGTGACAAGAATTTGAAAAGAGGCGATTTTGATTATGCAATTTCCAGTTCTGGAGTGTCTTTTTTCAAATGGAAAGATAATCGTGTTGTTACCATGGCCTCAAACTATCACGGAACCGAGGCAACAACTTTAAAAAGAATGCAAAAGGATGGGAAAGTAATTGATTTACCAGCACCACTTATTGTTAAAGACTATAACGAAAATATGGGCCGCGTAGACCACCATGATCAATTGCGAAAATATTACGGAATTGATCGCAAATCTAAGTGGCGGCAGCGAATTTTTTGGGGTGCTTCGAAATTGCATTTATAAATAGCTTTGTCATTGCAAAAACGTACTTGATGAGCCTCTGAAGAATCTGCTTGACTTTCGGCAAGATTTGACGCGTAGTCTTTGTTACGTCACCTCAGCGAAATACAAAAATTTCTCCACGACCAAAACCAAAAAGAGATGCTACAATTGCAGTGTTTCCACAGGAATAAAGCTGTCAAATCTTGGAAAACATTGGCCAAAGTTTGTGACAAGAAGAGGTAGATGTGAAATGTGCAGCTTGAAAGGTATTCAGTCAAAGCCTTCTTCAGTATGTTCGCTTTGCAGTGTGTTTTGTGCGTTAATCAAAATAAGAACTGTTTTAGTGAGTATCATGAAATTGAACTATAAGATATTTTTTATACTTAATTCTTTTTGTCGTTATTACAACTAGAAACACGAAGAAACGTCGTTATTGCAAATAAAATTTATAGAGATCTTGTGTGTTATTTATTTTCCCAGGGTACATGAAAGTACCTCAATTTTATTCACACAAAACCACTACATCTAATTACCATAGCAATTGCTACCAAATTGGTGAACATAGTAGTACTCGTTTTAATTGTATAATTGATTTTCCTCCTTCATAACGTATTGTGGGATTTACAAGTACTTGTACTTCTGACTACCTGCGGAGTCAAAGAGTTCAATTCTGACCGAACAGAATAATTAACGTTTAATTTCGATTTATCAAAATTGAGTATATCTACACGGCTTTTAAATTAGCCCCGTTCATTGAACTGTTTTTTAATTTTACACAAACATAAAATTTGTTAATAAGTATAGTCCATAACTGTATATGTTTAGTGTTAATTTACTTCCATGAATAATTTTTTTATGGTAAACTAACTGAAAAATTCAATACATTCTTCAAAAGTAAAGTTTTACAAATATGTGTGTCTTTGTAAATTAATTATTGATTTTATTTTATTTTGCCACCATAATGTTCTTTATTTTATTTTGCCACCATAATGTTCTTTATACGCCTCCAAATGCGGGCGTAATGTGGTCTTTATAGCACGGAAATGTCATTGTCATGTCATGACATGATATATAATAGCAATATCACAGTATCTTAGTAACAACAAATTAGCCTGCTGTCGACTTTATTTCACTGCATTTGCATTTAAACACTTGCCGAAAATACTGAATCTTTTTAATATTTTGTTCCAGTTTCATGGTGCAAAATAAAATAAAACATTGTATGTACCACGGGCATAATTGTAGATTATGGCTCTCAGGAATATAAAAGCCCTCCGCTTCGCGTCGGGCTTTTAACATTCCCTCGAGCCATAATCTTCTGATTATGCCCTTAATACATAAATATCTATTATAACAAATTTTTGTTGCATTTCCAGTTTTCCACGTGATGAAAATAAAAGAAGAGAATGGGCCAAGATTGTGGACAAGGATGACTGGATTCCCGGAAAAACAGTTTTTATGCTCCAAACACTTTACAGCAAATTGCTTCGATAGATCTTCTTGCTTATTGTTAGACTGTTGCCAAATGCTGTACCTACGATTCAAGTGACTCGAATGAAATATGTATGTAATATTCTATTCTAAGGTATTTATCTACAGTTATCTGTGTTTTGTATTAATAATTTTTGACAGTTGTATAATAATAGCAAATATAAATTAATGTTTTTACTTTTCAGGTAAGAACCTACAACCCTTCCATTGAACAGGTAGTAACAACTGTCAATGATAAAAGTTCTTTAGCTCTTCCTGGACCTTCTGGTTGTCGAAAAAGTGTCACATACTCTAAAGAGTCGGAAGAAAACCTTCCTGATACCCCTCGTAAAGGAAACTTAAAAGACGCATCGATAGCTTGGAAACTCAAAATAAAATAAAGAACATTAAATTAAGGAAATTACAGCAAACCGTATGGAGACAACGGAAGGTCATTATTTCTCTAAAGGCAGCAATGATGGAACTCAAGAAAAAAAATTTAATTATTGAACAAGAAGAAAATGTTGTCTTGGAAAATTTTGGAGATAATAAAGAAATTATTGAAGGACACTAACCTTCCAATAGACGCGTTGCACCTACGAGGTGCATGCCATCATATAAGCACGTGTTAAAAACAGCGAAGAGGGAGTAGCGGCGTGACCGTCCAGCTATGTTCCTGATTCTATTCGTTCGTTCGAACAGTGTACGAGTTGCAATTGAAGGGGTAATATATCTCTGTCTGTGAAGAAAAATCACCTCATAGGTGCACGCGACAATCTACGTAAGTTTTTTACTGTTAATTTTAATTTGTCAAAATTTACTATTTGTTACCAAATATCACCTGTCACCTGTGAGGTGCACGTGACTATAATTGTTATAATTTTATTTTAGGGTCACAATGAGCTCCAGGAATCAGATTTTAATTTGGAAAATGAAAATGATATAGCTGAGATTCATAAAATGCTTTTGACGATGAATCAGATGACAACCAAAACGAATTTGAAGTACCGCATGAGTCCGACCTTGAAGAAGAGGACCAGGTTGAGACTAGAGTTGAAAATTCAGATACCGAGCAAAGTGATGAAGACAGTGACCCTGAAGAATCAGATAATGATCATTATATAGCTTATCAGCGAAAAAAAGGCAAAGTTATTGATTCCATGTCATGGAAGAAAATACCGTTTTCTGCAAGAAGAAAGTTGGGAAAACAAAATCTGTTGGTTCACCTTCCAGGAGTAGTGGGTATTGCTAAGGATGCCAAAACAATATCTAGTAGTTGGTATTGCCTCATTAATGATTCAATATTAAATCAAATAGTCGAGTACACCAACCAATACATCAAACTTATCGCACCAGCTTATTCTAGAAATCGAGATGCTCGTAAGACAGACCTAATTGAGATTAAGGCATTCATTGGTCTATTATATTTAGCCGGCGTTTATCGAAATTGTCGCTTAAACCTTGAAGATGTATGGGGTACAAATGGGGATGGTATTGAACCCTTTAGGCTAACAATGAGTTTATCCCGATTTAGATTTTTAATGAGATGCCTCAGATTTGACGACAAACAAACTAGAGCAGAAAGAAATCAGCTTGATAGACTATGTCCTGTAAGAGAAATGTTTGAGAAATTCAATGAGAATTGTAAAAAAATCCTATTCACTCGGTGAGAACGTGGTCATTGACGAGAAGTTAGAAGCTTTTCGTGGGAAATGCATATTCCGCCAATATTTGCCGTCGAAACCTGCAAAATACGGTTTAAAAATTTTTTGCATTAGTTGACTCACGGATATTTTATACGTCACATTTAGAGATATATGCAGGTGTGCAGCCACAAGGACCATTTGCACTCAGTAATAAAACAACAGATGTTGTAAAACGACTAACTGCTTCAATCGTCAATACAGGTCGTAATGTCACCGCTGACAATTGGTTTAGTGACGTTTCTCTACTGAAGGATTTAGCAGATGTCAAATTATCTTTTGTAGGAACATTAAGAAAAAATAAATGGCAAATCCGTCAGAATTAAAAACTATAAATCATCGAGATGAAAAGTCCAGCGTTTTTGCTTTTAGAAAAGAGGGGACGATGGTCTCTTACGTTCCTAAGAAAGCGAAAATGTTCTATTAATTTCCAGCCTGCATTTTGACGCTTCGATAGATCATGAATCTGGTAACCACAATAAACCAGAAATCATAACTTTTTATAACCAAACTAAAGGAGGCGTAGACACCGTCGACAAGTTATGTGCAACGTACAATGTTGCTCGAGGTACCGCACGATGGCCTATGGTTATCTTCTTTGCTATGCTAAATGTTGCTGGTATAAATGCGCAAATTATATTTACCGGAAATGGTGGTATTATAAAGAGTCGGAGATTATTTCTACACCAACTAGCGAAAGACTTAATAAATGAACATATGGTACGTCGTACCTCAAATGATAAACTTCCGAAATCTCTACGCACTAGATTATCGGAAGTTACAAACATTCCAATAGAATCTCCATCTACAGTTGAAATTCGTGAAAATGTTGAAAATAGCAGGAAAAGAAAATTGTGCGAACCATGCCAAAAAGAAAAGCAGAGAAAAAAACACAAAATACTGTTGCAGCAAATGTGGTAAATATCTCTGCCTAGGACATGTTTTTATTACCTGCAGCTTATGTCATGAGCAGAGTTTTCGTAAAGAAAAATCAAATTCTGAAAATGAGGACAATTCATAACATTGATTGTTTAAAAGACATTATTATTTAGTTTTTATTGTACAGAGTTGTTTATATTTTATAATTAATAAATATGTTTGCTTAGTTTACATTTAAAATATGACGAATAGGTTAATGTTTATTTTTAAATTTTTTCAGTCGTTGACTTCTTTGTATTATTAAATAAATAAATATGTTTTCTTAACAGTGAGTACCTTTTTCTTGAGCCTAACTTTAATACACAATACAAAAAAATAGCTTTAGACTCTCTATCATAACATTGCACCCATCAGGTGTCACGCGACAATCCACGTTACAAAGTGCTAGGCGTCTATTGGAAGGTTAAGAACACCATAGGTAAGACTGTATCTAAGACATATACACCAAAAATGAGATCATTTGCAATTACACTACATTTTTTTTCTCCTCGTGCATATAATTATCTTCGAAATAAATTTCAAAATTGTATACCTCATCCTAAGACTTTATCCAAGTGGTACTGTTCAATAAATGCAACACCTGGATTTACATCTGAAGCCCTAGATTTCCTTAAAATTAAAGCGCAAGAAACAACTAAACCTGTTATGAAAATGTAAACTTTCACCATTAACACTCATAATAAAATACTTATCTTTTTTGGGATTTTTTTAATGGTGTACTTTAAATTATACAATCTAAACGTTTCGATAACACTTACAGTTATCTTCGTCAGTAGTAATGTTTGTTAAAAATTGTTAAAGATGTAGTAAACAATTTTGTCAAATTTGAAAAATATTTTTTTGAATTTTTCAAATTTGACAAAATTGTTACTATCTTCAATTTTAACAAACATTACTACTGACGAAGATAACTGGTATCGAAACGTGATATAATTTAAAGTACACCATTAAAATCCCAAAGATAATATTATTTAACTAAACCTGTTATTTGCAGTTTGGTAATAGATGAGATGTAGTTCAGTCAAATTAGACAAATTTACGGCAATTCTTCGGAATAATTCAAAGTGAGCTGAATTTTTGTGTACACCTTTATTTAGTGTTTTTAAACAACATCCAAAAAGTACCCTTGATTTGACCTTGAGCTTCGCGAGTTATAGGGCGCAGATGTGTCAAAATTTTGGTTTTTCGCTTATATCTTCTTTTCTATTGACTTTAGGTATAGGACACCCTATAGAGAAATTCTGTACAAAAAGTATTCTAGTAATTTTTGTAGGACCGACCGTTTCTGCGAAAACTTGCTGTAAATGTTGATCTGAAGGATAACTCTACAGAAATACCGAGTTCCACAACCAATTTGAGGTCTGAAATGTAAAAATATTCCATGAGCTGAATCAAAGGGTCTTTTTCGTACAATATTAAAACGAGAATGTTTCCAAAATAAAATATTTAAAAGAAATCGCTTGGCAGGAAACAGCTGCATTATCCCTCTCATATTCGGCATCAAGGGTCGACCGAGGGGTTTCTACCTGCGCTCCCGTCTTGTTCTAGCATATTCAGGCCTAGCCTGTCGTCTGCCTGCAGCCTGTTTAGCGGGTTAGTATTGAATCAGTTCTGCCACAAGAAGGACGTGTGTTTATCAGTGCATAATTTAATACAAGCCAAAATGGACAGCGTTTGTTGCATTTGCAATGAATCGCTTCAAAATAATGCAACAGTGACAGTTGAGCGTGGTTTAACAACATTGCGAGAAGCGAGTATCGATAGAGGCGATGGCAAGGTGGATTTTTTGAATAGCGTGAATTCGATAACAATTCACGTAGAATGTCGCCGGAATTATATCCGCAAGAGTACGATAATTGCTTTTAAACGAAAAAGAGATGCCGAGAATGCGGCCAGCACATCTAAAACCAGCCCCCAAAGTGAAGATGCGGTCAAATCAGTCAGCTTTTGATTTCCGAAAATATTGTTTTATTTGCGGAAGTGAAGCTGATGAAAATTTAGAAAAAAAGAAGCCTAAAGAAAGTCGTAAAATCATTAGACACGTCACAACGCTTGGCTTTCGAGAGACTATTCTAGATATAATAAAGAAGCGAGAAGACGAGATGGCAAAGAGATCAAGAAACGTATAATTTTCGAAATAGATCTAGTTGCCGCCGAAGCAAAATATCATAATAATTGCTTCGTGAAATGCTGTGTACCAATAACCGACCATAAAGTAGGTCGCCCTATAGATGGTGACGTAACAGCTATGGAAGAGATATTTTTTTACATCGAAAATAATGAAGATTGTCAATTTACTTTAACCGAATTAAAAGGAGCGTTAACAAATAACATCCTAGACGACAAAACAATTAAAAAAAATTAGGAGAAAGATATGGAGACAGAATTGTAATTACAACGAAACCAGCCGGACAAAGTATCATATGTTTTCGTGATACTAGTTATAACATTTTGAATAAAGCTTGGTATGATTCGAAAAAAGAAAATGAAGAAGACGAGAGATTCAGGGTTTTGGAAGCAGCAGCAGCAATTCTTCGCCAGGACATACGAACCCAAGTTTGCAACAATCATGAATATCCTTCAAGTACCACTATGTTCGATAACATTAATGATTCCATTCCTCACAGCTTATTATTTTTTATTGAGCAAATTATTTTAAAGAATAGAAAAGGTAAATTAGAGTCACTGAAAAAGATTTGTACGGCTATCAGCTATTCTATCATGACTGCGGTCCGTCCTAGGTCGTTCATGTCATCTTTACAGCTTGAATTTCGGTTTATTTACACAGACAATTCGCATCAAAGCGTTTAATAGATATTCTATCATGTTTACAATGATGCATTGTTATATGAAGCTTCTAGCGTGTTCCGACTTCAGCCGTCCATTTCTCCACCAGACCAAGAATGTTTTGTCCAATACGTTTGCGACAATGCTGATTTCAATGTGGCCACGATCAACGGTTTGAATACATTTCATTCTATGGGAATCATTCAAATAATAACTCCACATGACAAAGTTCACGTGGATGAACTCATGCCAAGATTTACAAAAATGCCATCTGCAAAAGAAATAGCAAGAGTTTCGCAGGTTCGAATAGAAACGTATGAAAATCGCGGCGTACAGGGATTGAAAAAAGTTATAGTAGAAAACTTGGATTGTAATGAAGTGACAACTATGTCCATGCTTAGAAAAACTGATGTACTGTGGATGTATGGGAAATGGAAAAACTTACCTCGAGTACCAGGATGGAGTGGGTTTATGGAGTGTCTAGCTAAGGATGAAACATATAGCAAGTCTCGAATCCTTTATTTGCCGTTTATCAATCAACCGGCAAGTAATTACAATACAATGGTCACAGCACGTCCGTCGTAACGTTTGATCAGCCATTGTATTTCAAAGCTCGAGAAATCGTAGCTACACTGTATGAGGACCCTCAATTTTCCAAGATAATAGTAAGACTGGGAGGATTTCATCTGCTTATGTCTTTTCTGGGATCGATTGGATTCGTGATGTCGGGAAGCGGTCTAAAAGAGGCAATTTGCACTATTTATGCACCCAACTCTGTGGATAAAATGTTATTAGGCCATGCTTACAGCAGAGCTGTCCGAGCTCACACATTAATTCAAGTTGCCTTGTCTCAAATTGTTTTCAGTGGATAACTTTCGACGACACTGAAAATGAATTTTTGAAGCTTTCTATAGAAAAAACCGGAGAATTACTATCATTTAGAGAAGTAGAAGAATCGGACAGTTTTGAAAAATTGAACGAAAAGTTCGCAGAAAAACTAAAGGAAATAGAAATTAGAGGCCCGACTGCGAAATTGTGGGTTCAATTTTTTGAAATGATCACTATTGCGAAATAGTTTATTCGAGCAGAGAGAATGGGAGATTGGAAGGCTCACTTGATGTCAGTAAAAAGAATGCTTCCATATTTCCACGCGACAGGGCACTTCCTTTACGCAAAATCGGCACATCTGTACGTTCAGGATATGCAGAAATTAGAAACTATCATGGAAAGGGAAACATTCAACAAATTCACCAACAACTTTTCACAATTAAACGTACAGAAAAGTATTTTTTGTGGAACATGGAGTGATATGGTTATCGAAAAGACACTGATGAAATCCTCGAAATCAAGAGGAGGCTTCACACATGGACGAAGTACTAAGGAAAGCGTCTTAAGTAAATGGATTCTTGGACTGGTTACGGCAAGTGATATTTCCGAAGGTCTTGAGAATTTTTGTGATCTTTCTTTCAGTAGTAGTGAACAACATGTAGATGCAAGAGATTCGCGAGTTGTTAAAGATGATACTGATATACAGAGACTTTCGGAATGGTTTCAGTCGCACAATCCGTTTCCGCGAATTCAAAAGATCGCGTCCATCGCAACAGGACTGACTGGCGATGAAAAAATAAACTGCCACAAGGCGCAAGAAATTGGCACTGCCGCATTTGAAAAAGTTCTGGGCACAAATTTCAATGATATTAAATTTACGCGCGCTAGTAGAGTACTTCCAATTTCAACAGTAAATGGTAAAATAAAAGTTCATGATCGTACAGTACCCGTGGATCCATTACTATTGTTTCAAAGAATAAGTGCCATGAACAAATCTGCTGAAGAACTACGAGAATATTTTCAATATGAATTGGCTCCATATCCGGTGTCACTCTTCGATGACACTGGCATGCGTAAAACAAAGAAGTCATCTCTCTTTGACAACTTTGAACCATTGACATCTCAACCTGATTTTCAAAATGCAACTTATATAATTGACGGTGGCTTTCTCTTACACAGAGTTGTATGGCATCAAAATGATTCTTTTAATTTCATTTGTACAACTTATGTACAGTATGTACAGAGACATTTTGGCCCAAATACTATTATAGTCTTCGATGGATATTTAAACAGCAGCAAAAGTGTTAAAAGTATGGAACAACTCCGTAGATCTTCTAAATTGTCATCGGTCGAAATCTTGTTTGATGAAACAATGAACGCAACGGAAAGCCAAGATAAATTTCTTGCTAATAACAGCAACACGATCAGATTGATTTCCATGTTGGCTAAGCATTTTGAGGTTCATAATATCCGTGTCAAGCAATCTGAAAATGATGCCGCTGTTTTAATCATTGAAACAGCACTTGAAGAATCGCATCAAAATAGAACTATTGTTGTCGGGGAGGATGTAGATCTCTTGGTACTTCTGATAGCTCGTACGCCGGTTGATGGAGAAATTTATTTTATGAAGCCAGGCAGAGGAAAAGTTCCGGAAAGAATTTACTCATCCCAAAGTTGTTACCAATATGAATCCAGTAAATAGCACCTTTTATTTTTACATGCTGTCTCCGGGTGTGACACAACCTCAGCTCTTTTTAGTAAAGGTAAAACGCCAAGATTTGCAAGCCGCGGCTCAAGTTTTCACGCAAAGAGATTGCTCCCACGAATTGATTTCTTCTAATGGGATTAAATTTTTACTGGCATTATATGGTGCTCCAATTCAAGAAGGATCTATTGATCAATATCGTTTCAAGTGTTTCACGAAATTAATAAGTAAAAGTAAGCCGGTGAAATTGAATTTATTACCGACAGATGGTGCAGCTAAAGAGCACCTTTACAGAGTTTATTTCCAAATACAAAAGTGGCTGGGAAATGAATTAAACCCTACTGAGTGGGGATGGATATTGTGAAACGATGTATTGGAACGGAAAAAAACAATGCAATCTCCGGCTCCGGATTTTCTTTTGAACCTGATCTTCTGCAATTGCACCAAAGGTTGTGGACCATTGTGTGGATGTAGAAAGTTGGGGATGAAATGCTCCTCAATTTGTGGCCATTGCAACGGACAATCGTGTTTGAATGCCAAGATAATTGAAGATATCGTAGAACACCAAGTTGATGAAGGAGAGAATGAAGATCAATTAGAGACATTTTCTACGGATTATCTGGAACAACGCGACATAGAAGGAGAAGAAGAAGAGATGAAGAAGCTTAGCATAACTATTTTGACTATTTTAAGAAGTAGCGAGAGGATATTTTGACCGACTGAGACTGTGGATTAGGCCTGAAAGGGGATACCACATAAATAAAATGCGCCTCGTACTCAACCTCAAAGGTTGTGTGGAATAGGGTACTTCGTATTAGACTCACACTTTTAACGCCTAAACTGCGCTAAAACGGTCGGTCCTACAAAGAAACTACTAGAATACTTTTTTGTATAGAATTTTATGCCCTTCAATTTCTCTGTAGGGTGTCCTATACCTAAAGTCAATAGAAAAGAAGATATAAGCGAAAAACCAAAATTTTGACACATCTGCGCCCTATAACTCGCGAAGCTCAAGGTCAAATCAAGGGTACTTTTTGGATGTTGTTTAAAACACTAAATAAAGGTGTACACAAAATTCAGCTCACTTTGAATTATTCCGATCAAAAATCCTAATTTGACTGGACTAATGGCAATTAGGCAGCATATAGAATATAGCAACTCTAAATATTATGGATATGTGGATAGTGGAAATAATTTAGATGGAGACTCAGTTGAAATTGCTAAACAAGCTTTAGTGTTTTTGATAGTTTCAATTAATGAATCATGGAAGTTACCAATTGGATATTTTTTTATTGCTAGTATTGCAAGTGAGCAGAAAGTTTCATTAGTAAAACAGTGTCTCACACTCCTAGAAAATGTAGGAGTCATTGTTACTAATGTAACAAGTGATGGCTCTAACACGAATGTTAGTATGTATAGATTATTAGGTTGTAAGCTAGATAGCGTAGCTGTAAGAACTGAATTTTCTCATAATAATCAAAAATATTTTGCTCTTTTGGATCCACCTCATATGATAAAATTAATAAGGAATTGTTTTGGTGATTTAAAACGATTTATTGATATTGATGGCAATATTGTTGATTTTGATTAATTACAAAATTAAATTATTTACAAGAAACTGAAGGTTTACACCTCGGCAATAAATTACGTAAAGGGCATATTCAATTTTTCAAACAAAAAATGAAAGTTAAATTAGCTACTCAGCTATTAAGGAAATCTGTTGCTGATGCACTTCTCTTTTGTTTGGAAGTCTTACAACTGCCCGATTTTAAAAATTGTAAAGCAACAGTAAAATTTATTTTATTAATAAATAATGCTTTTAATATTTTAAATTCTAGAACAATTAACGAATTTCATCCTAAGCAAGCTGATTGTCCAAAGAATTACTTAAACATAATTCAATTTCAACAAAGTTTATTAGAGTATTTAATAAATTTAAATTTTGAAAATGATGCGTACGTTCTGAACTTAAATAGAAAAACAAGGTTTTTGGGTTTGCTCTTGGGGTTTGATTGTCTGTTTAATATGTTTTAGCAATATGTTGAATTAAATAATAAATTAACATGTATTCCAATGTACAAATGCTGTCAGGATCATATAGAATTATTTTTTGGTCCAAAGGTGGATGTAATAATAATCCAACATGTAGATAGTTCACGTCTGCCTATAAACAAATTTTAATTCAGAGATACGTGAGCATGGTGTTGGAAATTGTGGTCTATTGGAACAGATAAATAGTTTAAATGCAGTATCTAACAAATCTGCTGTAGATTATTAACGATACTACTGGAGTTGAAATTTACTGATGAGAATCTAGAGAATTGTGATCATATTCCCAATTTTCTAAATGACCATGATTATATGTTTGATTATAGTTATCTTTCAAATTACAGATTTGAAATAATTAAATACATAGCTGGATTTGTTGCCTATAAATTACAACGGACTCTAAAATGTGAAAACTGTATAGTTGTTTTACAAGGGAACAAACCCGATTTTTTACATTCACTAATTAGTTATAAAACTACGGGTTGGCTAACATATCCTAGTCACGATGTAATAAAATATGTTCGACCTGTGAAAAATTTTTAGATAAAGAAAAAAATTAAAATAGTGCAATCAATGTAAATAAAATATGTGGCCAGGTATTAATAGTTTTTATTAATAAAGAAATATTTTTTGAAATGATTCCTCATGATCATAATCCCTTAGAAAGCCACAAAATATTATTATTGAAGAGCATATGCCAAGTATATTTAAACACCAGAATTTACTATATATGTAAAAGGACAACAAAATGTAGAAAGAAAAAGTAAGGCAAGTTTATACAAAATTAATTCAATTTAAAGGGCAATAATAGCATGTTAATTATGTGAGTTTACAATAAATGTTTAAATTTAAGAGATGTGTTTTTTAAATTTCCATTAACCCAAAAACGTGACTTTATTTCATGCCCAAAATTATTGGCAGTGATTTATACGTGAAAACCAATTGATGTCCTTGTTTACCTAGTTGGCATTAACTTTTCTGTGTCGTCAGCACTCTGATCAACACTACTCTTAACAAGAACTGTAAATTATATATTGTAATGCATAATATTCTGAAGTATAAAAATCCTGAAACATAATTATCCCGTTTTGAAAAGACTTGTTTATTTTACGGGGACTTATATTCTAAAAAAAAATGTTCTACGCCACTGGTAAATACTAATGTCAAGTAGCCATCTTGGATAACCATTCCGGTCAACTGACCTTGGCGTAACGCTCCTTCCTTACTACTTTATATTCTAAGGTGTTTTGTGACAGTCACTGGGTGCGTTCACCAGAACTAATATTGCTTTCTTTTTAGGACGTCGAACAGCTGCGAGCTGCTCCGTGCACACACGATGTTGTTCTTTTTTGCGCGGAGCGTGAAGCTTCGGGGCGTTTGAAATGTAGCATCCCTTCACTCCTCAAGCCCCTATACATTTGTTAGTGCACGAAGCTCCGTCAATGAATTGTGTGGTTGGGAAGTTTATTAATAAATTTTTGGTTAGGTACTCTCTTCACAGTAATTAACGGCAGAATCATTATAAATTACAAACGTAAGTAAAGATTTACTGTTATTCTCGTATTTAGATTTTAAATTATATCTACTGCCCGTATTTATTGATAATCAACAATTTTATTTAGGTTCATCTGTGGACATGGCACATCAAGCCATGAAAACAACAGATTTGAAAGTTTTGCAGTTAATGGACCCTGAAACTCAGGAAATTTTCCAAGTGTTCTTAAACCCAGAAGATTATAATCGAGCACATGAAGGTATTTTGAACAGAACTAGCATAGTAACTGCATTGATTAATTTTAACTTTTTGTAGACGTCCAGTTTGCAACGTCTCTGCTGTTTCATACGAAATGTACGTCAAAATCTACAACAATCGTAGTAGATGAAAGCAGCAACGAAAACGTGTCCTCGCCTAGCAGCAACGAAAACGTGTCCTCGTCTAACAGCATGCCTTTGTCTAGTGTGAA
Organism: Vesta saturnalis; assembly: GCA_036346205.1. Lineage (NCBI taxonomy): Eukaryota > Metazoa > Arthropoda > Insecta > Coleoptera > Lampyridae > Vesta > Vesta saturnalis. The sequence continues at coordinate 366,296 of JARFJB010002464.1, read as the reverse complement.
CGAAAACCTGTCTTCCCCTAATGAATATGTGTGTGCACCTAATAATGAAAACCTATGTTCACCTGAGGATCATACCATTTGGGGTTATAATGAGGTCTTGCAATTGATAGACTCATTCAACACACACAAGGATGATTTAACTCATCCTAAAAAAAGAAAAAATGTTTATGAAAATGTTGCAAATGACCTCATTAGCGCAGGCTGTAATGTAAATGCAGTAAAGGTACAAAATAAGTGGAAGAGCTTGGTTCGCAGTTACAGTAAGGCGAAGGACACAAAAAATCGTACTGGGACAGGTCCATCACGTTTTCAATTTTTTGACGTGATGGATGATATATTGGGACAAAAGCCCAGTAATGCTTGCAGACATGCACTTAATTCTAGTGTTAATAGTAGCATTACTGGGGAAGCTGAACCTGAAGCCTCTTGCAGCAGTACTCAAAACCAAATGGAAATTTCATCAAAAGATGAGAATATTGCTCCAATGAAACGTTTAAGCGAAAAACGCTTAAAACGAGATTATATTTTAAATAAGAAGGAGGAGTATGCAAAACGGCAAAAAAGGCATGAAGAAAGAGTTGCGTTAGAAAGGGAACGATTACAATTAGAGAAGAGAAAGCTTGACATTTTGGAGAAACTTCTTCATAAATAACTTACTTCACAATTTATATGTATATATATTAAACAATAAAATTAATTTGTAATGTAAACTTTCACGTTATTATATTAAAATACATATCTTCTTGGGTGTTAAATGGTGTATTTGTATATTTGTTATACAATCTAAACATTTTGATACACCATTTAAAAACACAAAACTATAAGTATTTTAATACTAAATTTATTTTAACAATACATTGCTTATTACTGGTTAAATAGTTGGTTAAATACTTGCTGCTGTCTAATAGTGTTTTCTATCACACGGCTTTCAGCAACATTAACTACAGTAAGTTGTGGCCGATTAAAATCTTCTAAACTGGTGTCTAAAACATCATTTTCATTTAAGCATATATTATGCAAAATACATGCACTTAGGATAATTTCGGCACATAGCATTAAATCAATATTATCAATTTTCCTTAATCTTCGAAATCTTCCTTTTAACAAACCAAATGCATTCTCAATAACAACTCGAGTAGCAGATATTCGATGATTAAATGCTTTCTGCTCCCGTGTCAAATTGCCATTATCCCGGAAAGGAGTAACGAGCCACTGTAGATTGGGATATGCTGAATCACCTAATAAAAAGTTTTGGGCCATGAAGTTGGCATTTCCAATGTTTTTTTCATATAAAGCCGATTTTCTTAATAACCTAGCATCATGTATTGATCCAGGTTCACCACAAAATACATCTATGATTTTTTTTTGATGGTCTACAACACCTTATTTCAATGTGGCTACCATCAATAGCACCTAAATCGTTTTCAATACCTTGTTTTTTTCTAAAACCTTCATTAATTTCAACTATTCTGTTTTCCATTGGCCATTTTATTATTTGTGACTTAATAGAGATTAAAAATTTTAATACTCTTCTTAAACAGTAGTGAGCACAACTGTATGTTACATTAAATCGATCAGAAATCTGTCGAAATGTTTCCATGTTACTTAAGTACCACAGTGACAGTAACATAGCTTTCTCGGGTCCTATTTTTTCTCTTCCCCAAGAGTGTGAAGGTAAAAAGTTAGAGTTTTCAAGTAAACCTAAAACCAAAATTATAATATAATACAACTGCAGTTTATTTTGCTTGAACTTACATATTATTTTATATGCTGTGACTCGTGCTATGCGAAAATGAATTTTAAAGTCTGCATTAGAATAACTGGCTACAACATTTTCTATATAATTAGTTATTTTGATACGCTTCTTTCTTGAGTGCCCGTCCTCGCTACTACTACTCTCATCAGAAGAGAAGCTACTTGATGATGAGGAGTCAGTTAAACCATTAAATGAATTTTCCATGATCATCTAATAAATTGTAAAAGTAAATGTTTTAAATTTGAACTGCATAAACAAGATGATATAACAAACCTGCAAAACGAGATCTTTCACCTGCGGATTATCGATACCAATGCTGAGGTTACTATCCATAATAAACAAATACAAAAACAATCATAACATAAACCAAAGTAATTTTTTAGGTTATTAGTGTAGAATAATGTCTATGCGCAGGCGTGGTACAATACTACGTAAAACGGTAAAACTGTTCTAAATTTAGCGTTCTTTTAGGTACAGTTCTGAGCTGTTCCGTACTTCGTACCCCAAGTGCATCAAGCGCTTAAAAAGAAAGAGTTTTAACTGTTTGCAAACCGTTTGCGCTTTTTACGTCAACACGTTTACTGAACGGTTCGCTAATTGTCAAACTGTTTGCAAGCGGTCGCCATTTTTTAATTGTAATTTAAACTCGCTGAAAATCACAAACATGTTTACCGGGCATGCGCATTTGTCTTAAGTGCGCGAAATTGGCTTACAAAATCCGATTTTTAAAGTACAAGTCATTGAACTGTAGTCAAGGCATAGCGAGTTTACACTTTTCTAGTTTTTACGATTATTCTGTGTTGTATTTAGGGTGTGTTTTTACTTAGAGTAGTTCATTGAGGTCAACAAAATGTCTAATTTTCTACATTTCAAAGATTTCATGAGAGATCAGTCAAATAATCTAATTGAGAATGAAGATGGGAGTATACAATGCATATTTATTGGATCATTGGGTAAATATTTGTTAAATATAAATTATACTTACTTATAATTATAAAAAGAAAAAAAAACAAAACGATTTTAGATGTTTAACACCTAAGGATAATAATTATAAAGGAAACATTTCATTCTTGTAGGTGAAGAACAACTAGTTAATGTCGCAAGGAACGATTTGATTGAGAGCAACCTACTTAGCCAGTAGATCCCTGATGATGATGCCATTTCAAATGCAGGTCCCAGTACAAGAAGTGGTGTTGACGACAGCAGGAGCACGGCTGTAGATGGAACTGTGAAAGGTTGTATGGACATATGTGTTAATGTGTATCCATAATTTGCTTTTTAGATTCAAAGAGGAGTCTAATGTGGAACGATTCGACTACCAAGTTGTTGCTTGCTGAGTATTCTAAAAGAAAATTTGATTTTCGTGATCCAAAAAAAAAAAAGAATATTTGGTGTGAAATTCAAGAAGTTTTTGAAGGAAAAGGATACAATGTATTGCTTGACGATTTAGATAGGAAATTCAGGAACATGAAACACCATTACAAAAATATTATAGACAATAAAAATAAACCGGGCGTGGAAGGATGCATTGGGACCACTTTAATTCAATGCAAGAAATATTTGTTGGCGATGAAACTGTTAATGCACCCCCAACAATTACATCATCAATTACAACTACCAGAGCTAAACATATTGAATTGTCCAACGATGCAAATCCAATTCCAGAAGCTGTGGAAAAAGTTGAAGAAGAAACTCCTTCAACAGCAATGCCAACACCAAGAAGGCGTGATGTTTCTGGTAAAGGGAAAGGCGCAACGGCCTTATATTTACAACGAAAGAGCATTATAGAAATGGAAAAGGAGCGAATTGCAATTTTGGCTAAAATTGCAAAGCAGTTGGAAGCCAGCAATGAAATTCAACAAAGAAACCTCCTATTAGACAAGTACATTAATATGGACAAAAAATAGTTTGTAGTGATTAATGTACAAATATTTTTATTTTCATACTTAACTATTATTATATTAAAATTAGGATAATATATATTGACATTTTATATATACATTATATTACATTTTTAGGTACTACACATTTAGTTTACTAATGTGGCAATATTTCGGCGCTTATTTTCTGCAGCTCCCTGTCCTTCATCTTCATAATTTTCCACAATTTCGTCTTCCATTTGCAGTTCTAAATTAAGACACAGCGGATTTTCTTCCAACATAATGAAATTGTGTAAAACACAAGCAGCCGTCACAATTTTTTTTGCCATTTCAGGTCCAGCAACATCTAAATATTTTAATCTTCGAAATCTTTGTTTCAAAAAACCGAATGCTCTTTCAATCACGGGCCGAATGCTACACAATTTTGTATTAAAATTAGATTGTGTAGCGGTCAAATGTCCATTGTCTGTGTACGGCTTCATAATGTTGATTAATAATGGATATGCTGAATCCCCAATTATATGTTGATGAGGATGCAGCAGATTTTCAGTAAGTTCTTCATACAATGAACTCAACCGAAACACACGAGCATCGTGCAATCTTCCAGGTCGACCTACATCTATGTGGATGAATCTTGCTCTTGCATCACACACCCCTACACATGTTGTATAAAATAAAGAAAGTATATCAGCAACTTCATAATGCATACCTTGCAACACTATGGAATGATATCCATTTCTGTTGTAATAATCGTGGCTGTTACCCTCAGGTTGTTTGATTGGTATGTGGCAACCATCTATTGCCCCCACTGCACCTGGGATTCCACCAGATTTGTTTTCAAAAATCTACAACTATAACATTAATAAATAATTACCAATTTCATTAACACTTGCATTAATGCTTTCCTGATGATTATCAGGCCACTTGACGTATTCAGGCAGCATTGTCACCAAAACATCAATAATATCGCTAAACACCATATGGGCAGAACTTTTAGCAAGCCCAAAACGGTCACCTGATGCTAAAAAGCTCTCTGGTTTACTCAAAACCCATATGATATATAACAATTTCTTTTCCAACGGAATTGTTCGATGGGAGGCATGAATGTGCCTCTCAACAGCATGGAGTAAGTTCTATAAAAAGAATTACATTATCATTCAGCAAACCAGACAATAGTAATTGTACAACTACAGAAGAAAGTTATGCTCGCCTTCCTCAATTTTGAGCTGGAATTGAAAAAACATTTTCTTTTTGTGTTTTACACAAATTTTTTTCTAAAACTTCATACTTATACTTAATAAAAATATTCATTAAGTTGTAAATATTGACTGTTTATTGACTTCATTTGTTTTGCCGCAATAGATAAAATGTTGACAATACAGCTCATTTTCCTCACTCATTTTACAAAAGAAATAAACCTACATTAAATGTGTCCGTTGTCATACGGAAGTGTTCCTTAAATTGCTCGTCTGTGTAGTGCATTATAGTTTCTTCATAGTAGTTTACATTCCTAACAACATTATTTTGTCTATTCTGTCCCAGGAATTCATAATTTAAGGGGGCACCATTTTCAACCACTACAGGGATTAACTCATTTACTGGGTCTTGCTCAAAAAATAATAAAAAGGGATCCATCTAAAAATGTTTATTCACTGTGAATTATGACAATTATATAGTAAATACGTACCTTGTAACAAAAGTATGTAATCTTCGCAATTTTCAAATGTAAGGTTAAATTAACAAAGTATAGCAAAAATTAGCGGGAACTTAACCGTTCACTAAAATGTCAACAGTTTACGTTCTGAAACGTAATCAAAGCGCAAACGCGTTTGGTTCTGGTGAACGCACCCACTTTTGCATGTAGATGAGTTACAACATAAGTACTCGTTTTTGTTATATAGATATATTTAAGAATAAAGATATACAGTAAGACCAGTGTAATTTATATTAATGGTAGTAAGTTAAGCCAAAGACATAGAACATGGCGCAGTCAAATTAAACGAACCAGAAAAGAAAAAAAAAAGTCGGGTTACGAAATACACGTGGAAGCACAATGGAGTTTAATAAACCATCAATATTAAATTTAGATGGTGATTTGGGCAATAATTTCAAACATTTTAAGGAAGAGATTCTCATATATTTAACGGCTACATAAACGGATAAAAAGTCAAGGGAAGTTCAAATAGCGCGTTTAAAAAATTTAATGGGTCCTGAAGCATTAAAAGTGTATCAAACAGCAAAAGTAAAACCAGAAGAGGAAACTGTACAAAATATTTTAGGAATTCTAGAAGCACACACTGCACTCCAAAGAAAAACACAATTATGAATGTATACAAATTTTTTGCTAGAAAACAACAAGCAAGTGAACCTTTTGAAAGATTTTACGCAGATCTAAAAAATTTAATAATACCTTGTGAATTCGCAGAACAAGATAAACTTCTTAAAGCTCAAATTGTTTTAGGTGTCTACGCCAAAAGCATGCAAGAAAGGCTTCTTAGAGAAGATCCAACTTTAGAAAAAACAATAACCTACTGTAAATCGGTTGAATTAGCAGAAAGAAATATGCAAGTAATTGAAGTAGAAGCAAAACGAGAAATAGATGCAGTAAAGAAAGAACAAGCTCACCAAAATATCCTAAAAAACAGTGACTATAGAAGCTTTAACACTAGCTCTAAGTTTAAAAATACTAACACTAATAATAATTTTAAAATTAGTAACAATAGTAATAGAACAAATTATAATAATAATAAGCAGTATGTGTGTACAAGGTGTGTATTAGCACATAATACTCGATGCCCAGGTTTTGGTAAAATGTGTAAAAAAATGTAACAAATTAAATCACTTTGCTCATATGTGTAATACACCAATTAGAAAAGTACACGAATTAGACCAAGAAAGTGTACAAAATTCTTTAGCTCTTACAAATACTTATTTTGATGTCGATATAATAGAATCGGCAAACAATCAAATAAATAAAACAGATTGGTTTAGAGAAATTATAGTAGAAGGTAAAGTAATTAAATTTAAACTCGATTCTGGTGCTCAAGTAAACATATTACCTTATAATTACATAACAAAATATAGGTGGCATAAAATGTTAGTTAAGGCAGATTTAAAATTAGAAAGATTTTCAATCACACCAAAGGGAATTATCGAATTAGAAATTATTTTAAATAATAAATCAGCTAAAACTAATTTTGTAGTGGTAGATTATACAAACATTAAACCAATTTTAGGGCTCCAAACTTGTGTTGAATTGAATTTAATACAAAGAGTAGATATCGATACCTAAACTGCAAAACCTCGTAACTGCATTTTTTTTTTAATTCAGTTTTTGGGCGGCAATTTTACAGCAAGTCGTAATGCACATGTGTTCAAAACCTCGTAACTACTATTCCTGTGCAAAGTACTCAAAACAAGCCTTGATTGTGTGTATAGTGACGTAATCTTTAATAATTGTTTCAAATTTGTTTTGCTGCTATATCTGCAGGAATCATATTCATTCTTGGGTATGTAACTACAGAGTTAACAACTTTGTTCAGTATTAATTGCATAATAGCGCCGAAAACAAAGAATTAATGAGCTCTGATTAGATACGAGGTTATGTTTCTTGCATGTCTATTATAACTTTTGGTTAATATTGCAGATACGATGTTTTACAGCCGCATTTTCGCATTAAACCATAGACTATGCAGCGTGCAAACGTGCTGTTTCATCAACAATTGGGTTGTCTGATAATGAACTCCAAAAAATTGTGGATGAAATGTCTGACATCGAATACGATGACGAAGACAATAGCCTAGATTCCAACGACGACGTGAATTCCAATATTACTGCATCTGAGACGTTAGCAACTATCAATGGGCCTAATCACATGGCAGGTGGAGCAGTAATAGTAGAAACTGTAGAAACTGAAGAGTCTTCTGAAGATAATCAAGTATCTAGATTACGAACTATTCAAATACAAGCTAGCGGTAGTCAGCAATCTCAGTTGGTCGTTCCTGGACAGAGAGAGGTTCCAGATGTGGAAGGAAAAGCCCAAACCACATCTTTTGCGGAAAGCAACAGCGAAGATGACGGAAATTGTAGCCCTAGAAAAAAAGCAAAGCGTGGATTCTGGGAGAGACAAAAACAAAAACAGCGTAGAATGATGGGACAGAACTATAAAGGATTAAATAAAGATGAGAAGGGAAAGTTTAAATGTACTCAAAAGAGACCAAAAAGAATTATGAAGGCAGCCTGTAACGGTAAATTATGCAGAAAGTCAAACGAAAGAGAGTGCACCAAAATTACTGAAGCACAGCGTTTGAAAATATTTAACAGTTTCTGGAATAAGATGGACTGGGATATGCGGAAATCTTACATAGCGTCATTAGTGTCATGTCGTTCAACGAAACGGAAGACCGCTTCAGAAGATAGTAGACGATCCATGTCACTTGAATACAGACTTCAGATTGGCGATAGACGCATGAAGGTTTGTAAGAAAATGTTTCTGGCAACTTTTAACTTGGGCGAATGGAGTGTCCGAAATTGGACAATCTCTAGTTTGGAAGGAACTGGTATGCATATTAGTAGTCTGAATACAAGTACCCCGAAACGCAATAGGCAAACACACAAGCAAGATGCGAAAACCAAGTTAACAGATTTCTTGAAAACTATCCCGAAACTGCCTTATGCGAGGGCTCGAACAAATAATCTCTATTTGGAGCCAATATTTAAATCTAAAGTACAGTTATATAATGTCTATGAGACGCACTGCCGAGAGCATAGCATAACACTATTATCAAAAACACAGTTCTATCTTGAGTTCAATAAATTAAACTTATCCATATTCTCCCCGAAAAAAGATTTGTGTGACACATGTGTAGCCCACTCTCATAATAATATTACCGAAATTGAATATCAGACACATATTCAAGCAAAATTAGCTGCAAGAGCTGAAAAAGCTGCAGATAAAGATAAAACTGAAGGCAATCCTTTTTTGGTCGTAGTAACGATGGATTTGCAGGCTGTTAAGTTAGCACCACTTGTGAACGCCACTAAAATGTATTTCAAAACAAAGCTGTGTGTTCACAACTTTACATTATATAATCTAGTAGACAAAGCAGTAACTTGTTACTTATGGGACGAAACAGAAGGTGGATTGGAATCATCAGTGTTCGCGACTATGATTAGTAAACATTTGGCGCAGATAATATTAGACAAGCAGCAAGAATATGAAAATGTAAACTTTCACCATTAACACTCATAATAAAATACTTATCTTTTTTGGGATTTTTTAATGGTGTACTTTAAATTATACAATCTAAACGTTTCGATAACACTTACAGTTATCTTCGTCAGTAGTAATGTTTGTTAAAAATTGTTAAAGATGTAGTAAACAATTTTGTCAAATTTAATGTTTATGTTTGAATTTTTCAAATTTGACAAAATTGTTTACTCCATCTTTAACAATTTTTAACAAACATTACTACTGACGAAGATAACTGTAAGTGTTATCGAAACGTTTAGATTGTATAATTTAAAGTACACCATTAAAAAATCCCAAAAAAGATAAGTATTTTATTAAGCAGCAAGAAGTTCAACAAATTATTCTGTGGAGCGATGGTTGTGGCTACCATAATAAAAACGTATGTTTAGCCAATGACTTACAGTTGCTTGCCAATACACATAATGTAGAAATTATGCAAAAATACCTTATAAAAGGACACTCTCAGATGGAAGTCGACAGTGCTCATGCTTGTATTGAGAAGAAGTTACTTAATCGAGACATTTACCTTCCCCAAAATTACATCGCAGCTTGTCGTGAAGCCAGACGAGATAGTCCATACACAGTACAGTACTTGAATCATGACTATTTTGAAGACTATTCTTCTGTTAATTACTACAAATCCATTCGCCCCGGTAGCAGAGCAGGTGATGCAACTGTAGCCGCTCTTCGAGCCATTTATTACAAACCAAATAGTACCATTCAGTATAAACTTAAATTTGAAGATGACTGGGCCAATCTACCTCAACGCCAAAACAACTGCCCTTTTAAACCAAAACGACTCTACAATAACCGTCTTAAAATAAAGGAAGAAAAATTTATTCATCTGCAAGAACTAAAACAGGTAATAGCCCAACATGCTTGGTCGTACTACGATGGGATACCTTATAAAAAATAGAAGGCTCAACAAAGTATTATTTGTATCAATCTACTCAATTATAGATATTGTTTTCATTGTTAGAATCGATGTTTCGTTTTTTTCTAATATTAAATATTTAGTTGTGTAAAATATAATAAATAAACATTTTGTTCTCAGTTTTAATGTAAATTTATTTATATAACAAATCCACGTAACTGCTATATAGTTTGATGAACTACAAATGCAAAACCACGTAACTGCAACCAAACCTTGTTTACCTAAGTAAATACGAAAATACCCACATAGCAATAGTCCGTATAAAATACGGTTATATTTGATCTAAACGTCTATTTAACCCTTGTGTACACGGAAAAAAAATATACCGTTAATACACGGATAGGTACGTATGCGTAAATTTCTACAATTCAACCCTTTGCGCACGCAGATGAGTTTAACTTACAGCATGATTTGAAGTATAGTGCAGTGCAAGTGTAGCTATTTAAGTAGCACATTCTTTTACGGATACCTGTTACTGATAATAGCCTAAACATTGTGTATTGCTTAACTGTTATTTGAGTAGTTATTGTTGATAATGAAGAACAAAAGAGAAGTGTCGAATTTAGAGTACAAACGGTAGGCATTATCGTGTTTTTTAAGTATTTTTTAGAAATGTAGAATTACGTTTATTTCTAGTATGAGCTACGGGCAACAGCAGAGTTATTTACGGTCTCTTATGGATGAAAGTGATTCTGAAAGTGACGGGGCGAATGACAGTCATGATGTAGATGATGTTGACGACAATTGGCTTCCACTACGGGCAGATAGTGTTCAGAACGTTCAGGTACCTTAGCTTTCGAGCCATGTTTAGTGCAAAATAATCACTTTTATTTTTGTTTTCAATTTTTGTTATCAAATAGTTTTTACATCTATAATAATAGATTATGTTATATAATATGGACGTTAATTTTAATCTTAACTTATTGTAGGAGGATAACGACGCATCTGATGTAGAGGATGTATTAGCTGACACTAACCTGCTAATTGAATTGCATTCAGATGATGAAGATGAAGTGCATGATGCCGATGAATTTGAACCTGATCGAGATTGTAATTGGAGTAAGCTAATATTACGTGGAAAAGACAATACTGTGTGGAACCGAAATCAACCACCCCATACTCAAACTCAGCAGCGTAACATATTTCGTCAAAAGCCAGGACCAATAAAATCTACAACAAAACTTTCTCCAATTGAAGTGTTCAAATGCATATTATCTGATGAAATGTGTTCTATTATCATAAGAGACAAATAGAAAAGCCTCCAAAGCGTACGAAAAATGGAACAAGGACAATGCAGACAAACCCACTAAACAGTGGCAGATTCTTACTGAACAAGAATTTTATGGGTATTTGGGCGTTCTGATTACTGCTGGAGTGCGATATTCCAATTCAGAACATATACGGGAGCTATGGAAATGTGATGCATATCCACTGTACAGAGCGACGTTACCAATCACTAGATTTTGTGAAATAACTCGTTTTATTCGATTCGACAACAACGAAACACGAGAACAACGGCTATTGACTGACAAAGCAGCTGCAATTACTGATATATGGCTTATGTTGAATCAAAATTTGCGATTGAATTACGTTGCATCTGAATGTCTTGTCATTGATGAACAACTATTTCCTTTTAGAGGGCGCACAAGGTTTACCCAATATATGCCGTCAAAACCTGCCAAATACGGCATCAAAATCTGGTGGATATGTGATGCTAAATCCTCATATCCTCTAACAGGACAAATTTATACCGGCAAACCAACCACAGGGCGAGAGACAAATCAAGGTGAAAGGGTCGTCCAGGATTTAGCACTTCGATACAAAAATACCGGTCGAAACATCACAATGGACAATTTTTTTACATCCCTACCAATTGCACAACTTTTACTGTCATGGAATTTGACTGTTGTGGGTACGCTGAAAAAAAATAAAGCGTGCATTCCCCCTGAGATGATGGCCAATAAAGAACGTCAACCTCTTTTTGTGTTTAGTGAAGATAAAAAGTTACCCTGTGTTCATATGTGTCTAAAAAAAACAAATCAGTCATTTTACTGTCTACCATGCACAACGACAATAATGTCAGTGGCGAAAAGAAAAAACCTGAGGTTATCCACTTTTACAATTCCACCAAGGGTGGTATAGATAATATGAATAAACTGGTAACACATTATTCTACGAAACGTAGGACCCTTAGATGGCCTCTTGCTTTATTTTACAATATAATTGACATTGCATGTCTAGCTAGCTATATAATTTACACCGAAAACAATCCTTCGACAAGGAAATCTTCGCATAGTCGTAGAACATTCTATCAAGATTTAGGGCGCAGTTTAGCAATGCCTTCTATTGAAACAAGGTCAGAATTACCACACGTAGTAAAAATATTTTCCACGAAGATTGCCATAGAAGCTATGATAGGACACCCACTTGTTAGAAATGCACCTGCATCAATGGGCCAAAGCTGTTCAAAGAAAAAGGCACCTAAACAAGTTGTTGGTTCTTGCTATTTGTGTCGTGCCCAGAACAAAATCCAAAGAAAAACACGAAAGTCCTGCACAGAATGTAGTCGTCCAGTTTGTGATGCGCACTCACAAAATTTTTGTAAGTGTTATACCTGCATGGTATAATTTTTGTTAAAACATTAAATGACTTAAAACATTTACTATTTTGTCTTAATAATGGCGTAAGCTCACCCCTATACACCAATTAACAACATAAAATAACGTGTTTCTACTAAGGTACACTTATACCTATCCGTGCGATAACACATTATAAACGTTTGAAGTAGAAAAAGTGGGGATTTCTAATACATAAACACATTTAATTCGGTTTAGCATCCTTATTATTACTACGTCTAAGATGTCACAGAAGCATAACACTTTAAATTAAATAAACGTTAAAAAAAAGTTTAGTTGAAAATCCAAAAGGTACAGCTGTACCTGTTCGTGTACATAAGGGTTAACATCTTGGTTAGTATACAATCGTATAAAAAGCGTTTTTCATTTATCTCAAAATAAACGTTTTAATAAATACGTATTTAATTTGTTTAAAAACTGCACCGTTTAAATACGTTTACAAAAACACATTTAAAACATGTATTTGCTGTAGACGCTCATACAATCCTTCTAAAATGCATTTAAAATATTATTTAAATAAACTGCTTTATTTGTATGTTTAAAATGCGAATGTTAGAATCTTTTTATATTCCTATCAATTTTTGCATGTCTCAATTCTAACTATGCTGTATGTGTTGCCTACCTACATGTTGAAAGGTTGTAATAAAAAATAGTGAACACTTACGTAGATCTAATTCTGCGTTTTTACAATAGCATTCTGTCCAACAGTAATCTGTACAAGAAATACAAGAAATTTAAAATTACATATGCCATTATGTGGTGGTGGATGTATACTATATGGAGTATTTGTGTGACAACAGAAGTGATTTTTCTTTAGGTTAAATTGTCATACATGAAATTAAAAAAGCGCTTTGATAATCCATTTCATCCTTAGCAAGAATTTACACGAGGTCATTTTCGGTTTGACTTCAATAGCGCAAGAACGCAGATCGTGTAATTGAGATTAGCGTGAGTAAAACGCCGAAAATTAGGCCAAGTAGTAAAAGAGGTATTATATAATTACAGCACTGCATGGTCAATGTCCCAACCAATAGCGACCTTTCTAACATATTATTCTTGCTAATTTCCGATAATTTTGTAATTAATTAAATTCTAGCGAGTTAGGTACAGAAGACACTAAAAACATCAACATTTTAGTCATTGTAATTACCTATCTACTTATGTGTTTTACAGATGCAGTGTTGTATAAATGGATTATTAAATTTATTGCTTTACGTATCTAGCCCAAACGCCAAATAAGCAACCAACAATTCATTAGAGCAGAAGAAATGGGGTTAATATGTGGGTTGTAAATTCATTTTCAACGTTTTTTCAAATATGCACCGTATTAGTGTAATTATTTCTGATTATAAATTCAATTCATTCTATTCATGACATGATCTATTTCGTTGCCTCCTAGAGAACGTGATAACAGAAAAAGATAGAATGTTTTTAACACGAGGGGTAGTAGATGTCTTTCTATGTCACACGCTCTAAGAGGAAAAGAAATAGATATCCTTTCTACCTGTGGTTGTGAAATGAACCCTAAATCCTCATTATTTTGTCAATCTCAATCTTACATTTTACCAAAGAATATATTATTCTCTGATTTTACTGACTAAAGAGCATTTTCATTTAAATTAAAACGCAGTATTTATCCACATTATAAGCATAAGTGTAATGTACAGTTATTATTTATTACCATTCAAATTGGGTATGGTTTAAATAAAAATATTGAGTCTATTATTACTACCTAACATTAGTTACGATTGCAATCTTAATCTTTTACCTGTTTTATTTGTGGATGTTACTATCAATTCCAGGTACTTTAAATAGAATTTAACCCTTAGTTGGTAATGTCGGTCTCTGAGACCGCTACGGTTTGTGTATCTTGCATGTTGGCAACAATTATTGTGTTGTAGACCTGTAGTTCTGTATATGCTTCATTTGAGTACTGAACCTTCGGTAGGTTGGATGTGTTTTCCGTTATTCTGTTCTGTTCCTTGATAATAAAGAGTTTATATCAAAAGTACACCGTCTGTGAGACCTGTCTCTTCTTGTGCTTTGTTATTGTTTCCAATTCATTAATCTAGATTAAACAGATTCAGAAGGATGATTTATTGTCTACTACACAATACATTCAACTTATTGTACATCTACTAATCTTATGTTAACCACCGTTGGCTGTGGCTGTATCACCACACGCAACGTTGCCACCCTAACATCCTCCTTAGAACATGTGATACTCGTTAAAACGAGATGGAGGTTTGATTACTCTACGTGATCTAACATTTTCAAGATTATTAGTTGGATCAGGTAAGTAATTTTTGTCAACTTCATCGGAGCTTTGAACAGTATCATCTAAGATTTCGTTATCATTATGACTATCGTAATATACAGGATATGATTGAACACTGTTCTGTGCTTCTATGATGTGCTTTCTATTACGTTCTATTATAAGATTATTATTAAGTTTTAATACATATGATCTAGGTCTATTAGCTAGTTTAAGTACTATACCTGGTACCCATTCCTTCGAGTCCACAATTATTTTGGTTTTAATATTAGCTCCTACTTTTAATTCACTCAAATTTTTAGCATGCTTATCATAGTATTCTTTCTCTCTCCTTTTTTGTTTTTCAAAACTAACTTTTATGGACTTATCGTTAACAATTCTTTTCTTTAAAAGTTTGTCTATTACAGGTATGACACCTCTAAGTCTCCTTGAATATAAAATTTGAGCGGGACTACCTATTTCATTAGATATCGGAGTGTTTCTGTATTCAAGCATAGCCAGATAAGGATCCTTTTTATCAATAGAGCATTTAATTAAAATGTTTTTAACAGTTTGTACACTACGTTCTACAAGTCCATTACTCTGTGGGTATCTTGGACTAGAAGTATGGTGCTCAAAATTATAAGTATTACTAAATTTGGAAAATTCATCAGACTTGAACTGGGGGCCATTCTCGGAAAATAGTATTTTAGGAATTCCGTGCCTTGAGGATATTTCTTTTAGTGTTACTATAATACTACCAGAACTGATACCATTTAACTTTCGTAATTCAACAAATTTTGAATAATAATCAACTACAATCAAGTAACTGGTGTTGTAAAGTGTGAATAGATCTACACCTAATTTGTGCCAAACACCATCCGGGACTGAATGTGTTATTGGGGTTCTTTAATGTTGTTTCTTTGAACACTGTTACATATTTCGCAATTGTCAATTTTTGCTTCAATGTCACGAGACATTTGTGGCCAGAACAAAAGTTGTCGCGCCTGGTTTTTACATTTTTCCTTGCCTAAATGAGTATAATGTATCCTATCCAACATTTCGTTTCTGAGTTCATCTGGTACGAACAATCTGTCATTTTTAAATATGACTCCCTGATAAGTAGTTAACTGATCTTTATATGTCCAAAAAGCTTGAAGGTTTTTATCTAATTGTTTTTTACTTTTAGGAAACCTATTAATAATTTGCAATGTTAGTTGCTTAGTAAGTTTATTTTCAGCTGTGAATTTTTGAAATTCTTTAAAACGTTTGTCGGTCATTGGCAAGTTTTGAACTACACATAATTGTGCATCAAAGTCATCATCTATTACTTTATCGTTTTCGTTTTTACCTAAAGAGCGAGATAGGGTATCTGCTATAAATAGTTCAATACCTTTTTTATAAACAAGTTGAAAGGAATATTGTTGTAATTTAATTAGCATTCTTTGAAGCCTAGCAGGTGCTAATACTAAAGGTTTTTTACAAATTGTAACTAAGGGACTATGATCAGTTTCAATAGTTACGTCATTTCTGCCAAAAATATACTGGTGAAATTTTTGAGTAGCGATTACAATAGCAAGTAGCTCTTTTTCGATTTGTGCATAACCCTGTTGAGTTTTTGTAAATGATTTTGACATATATGCTACAGGTAGATTATCTTGCGAGAGTACACCACCACAGGCTGATTGTGATGCATCGCACGAAACAATGATAGGTTTTGTGATGTCAAAATGCTTTAATATTGGTGGATTGCACAATATTTCTTTAATTTTGTCAAGTGCAATTTGCTGCTCGTTATTCCACTGGAATTCTATATCTTTTCTGAGCAAACACCTTAAGGGCTCTGTAATTGAACTGGAGTGTGAAATAAATCTAGAAACATACTGTATCATTCCTAGTAACCTTTCAATGTCTTTTTTGTTTTGAGGAGTCTGTATATTCCTGATGGCTTCTGTTTTACTTAAATCAAGTAAAACACCCTTTTTACTGATTTTATGACCCATATAACTGATTTCGCTTAAGCCAAATTTACATTTTGACCTATTAAACTTCAAATTGTTTTCCTCCGCAATTTGAAAAACGTTTTCTAATCGACTATTATGTTCGTCAATATTTTTACCCCATATTATGATGTCATCTACATCGACATCTACACCTTCGACAGTGTCAAATAGTTGTTTGATAGTTCTAGTGAATACCTCAGGTGCTGATGATATACCATATGGCATTCGATTAAATTGATATCGTCCAAAAGGCGTATTGAAAGTACACAGACGTGCACTTTCTTCATCAAGTTTGATTTGCCAAAAGCCATTTGAACAATCTAAGGTAGAAAATATTGTTGCACCACTGATTTTATTTAAAATTTCATCAAGAGTAGGTATTATGGACCTTTCTCGACAAATAGCTTTGTTTAGGTCTGTTGGATCCAAACATAAACGTAATGATTTGTCCCTTTTATAAACAATTACTAAAGAACTTACCCACGGAGTAGGACTAGTAATTTTACTAATTATTTTGTCTTTCTCCAAGCTATTCAATTTTTGTTTTAGTTGATCATGAATTGCAAAAGGAACCCTCCTAGTTGCATGAACAGGTACAACATCGGGACTTACAGTTATGTGGTAAGTACTTTTTAAACAGCCTAAACCTTTAAAATAATTTTCAAATTTACTTACAATATTACCTAAATTGTAAATGTTTTCGTTAACTTTAATACTGTTCACAGGACTACGATGGATTAAATCTAATTTACTACATGCTTCTAAACCTAAAAGCGGAATATTATCGATTTCTACAATGTGATACTCAATAAATTCAGATTTTGTACTCACAGTAGTTTTAATTGTACATTTCCCTAATGTATCTATAGTAGCTCCATCATAATTAGTTAGCTTACCTTTAAATTTAGATAAATTGTTATTACTACTAACAGTTAACTGTTTGTAAATATTCGCTGGCAGAATATTTGCTTCGGCACCTGTATCCAATTTGAATGTGATTTCTTTTTCGTTATCCAGAATACAACTTTGCACCCATTGTAAAGAACCAGCGTCCTGTACGTATGTGTTTTAGAATAAATTAGGTGCAGACCATCCTGTATGTAAGATTTCATAAGTTTACGCGATATTGCACAACGAATAATTTATTCATCACCGCTGACGTGTATTTCTAAGAAACCGTAAGTTTCTGCACGTCAGAACGATTTTAACCAATCACATAACGGCCTTCCCCGCACGGTAGCCGCGAAGCCGCCCACAGATGCACCTTTATAAACTCACGACGCGCATAAGAATGAATGAATCTCCGTAGATTCAAGTCAAGCCGTTCCAGAAACCAGTAGCCGCAGCCGCTCCGTTTGCTTAGTGTAAGCACCGACCTGTTGTTCACCGACGAAGAGTCCTTCGCGATCTGGCGATAACGCGCACCACTACGCACCGGGCAACCTAAAGTTCAATTCTGTACTGCTATTGATAAACACGTAAGTTGCAAAGTTATACAATCTAACAATTTACACTCAAACACTACAGACCGTAAATAATTCCGGGCTGAGCCTCCAGGAGTTATACCAAATACACCTAGAGTCACGCAGGGTAGATCCCGACGTAACTCGCCAATACAAAGTACACTAGCACCTAGAGTAGCACGCAGGGGTAACCCCCGACGTAATACCAAGTACACTAACACCTGGAGTGTCACGAAGGGTAGATCCCGTCGTCACTCGCCACTACAAAGTACACCTAGAGTCACGCAGGGGTAGCCCCCGCCGTATCTCGCAAAGACTTGAGGGTGAAGGGTTGTTACAGGGCTGTAAAGACCTACGACCTTTCTCTTAGTATATCCAGTAAAGACAGGCCGTCGCCTACGTCTTCTGGGCATTACTGAAATCTCGCTCGAAACTCATACACTACCTACAGACAAACACAATAACCATACACAGTGTCTGTGAATCGCAGAAGAGTACCTCCATAACCTGTAGTATAAATTTGTAGATAAATTTGTCGTCCACCGAACCATCGTAAATACCTGGTGCACGAACATTTGTAAATAAATTAGAGAGTACGTAGATTTTTCTATCTTTACGTAAACCTATTAGAGTAGTTTTAATATTAAGTATTTTGTTCCCTTGATTAATTATAAATAATTAAACTTAGTATAGAGATCAGTAATTAATTTAGTTAGATAAATAATCTAATTACCTACATTAAACCGGTTATAATTAGAGAAAGACCGTCCCGAGATCTCGCGTTTGCATACGCGCATTTCGCGTGTATTATTTCCCGGGAGTAGGACATACTTGCTTCAGCGCTCCAGAGTTACTAAAGTCTAAGTACGATATCGATTTTCTCAATCCTCACACCGACTCGAGTTCATTGCGCTGGCGCCCCGACCAACAACGGTATCAAGGGTAACGCTCTCGCTACTGTACATGCAGGACCGTAATCTAAACTTTACCTCTTAGGTAAGGAATAAATTAAAAATACTATCTTTGTTCACAGAAGCGACTTCGCACACAGTGACGGGCCGCCAACCAGGAGAACCAGCCGCCAGACCCGGACAAAGAAGTTCCCCCATACATTTTGTTAATTACCTTTTTATTTTATTTATTGTTGATATTTCTTTAATATACATTTTAAAAATGCTTTACGGTTTTTATTTAAGGTTACAGTGTTAAGCCCATCCAGTACTTACTACGAACCACACCCCGTTTATAAAATAAACCCGATTGAGCAAAGCCCAGGCAAAGTAAAACCGCGTTTGGTTACCAAACCAGAAGGGCGCAATATAAGTATAGCACCCAAAAGTAGGGGAGCATTATACCATGATTTATCATTCTTAATTGAATTTGAAATGTTACCTAAAAATAGGTTTGTTTCATCCTCTTTAATTTCACCCGAAGCTTGTGGATTTGCATCTGACACACCATGTACTTTAGTTTTGCTCTTACACAATCTTGCGTAATGTCCCACTTTTTTGCAGTTATTGCAACTCACATTTTTTGCTGGACACCTCGCCTTCTCTCGAGGATGATCACTACCACAACAAAACAAGTATTTGGTTGCCGTTTACTTGAACCTGCTCTGTTATTGTTTATTTTCACATTGCGTTTGATCGTGTCAATGTTTGGTTCACTTTCACATTTATCGATTTGTTTTAAATGCTTATGTGCTTGTTCCGCAGCTTTACAGATTTCAATTGCTTTTTTTTAATCTAGCTTTGGTTCACGAAACAATCTGTCCTTGAGACCTCTCTCTTGGATACCCAACACGATTCTATCTTTGATTAGACTATCGGTTAAAGTACTAAATTCGCATGTTGTGCTTAATCGCCTAAGCTCGTTGACATATTCGTCGATTGATTCATTCACTCTTATGTTACGTGTAAAAAATACATTACGTTCAAAAGTAACGTTTTTTGTTGGAATAAAATATTCGTCTAATTTTTCGATTATTTTGGAGAATTGCGATTTGTTTTCGTCCTTGCTAAAAACTAAATTGTTATAAATTTTAATAGTAGCGTCACCAACTAAATTGAGTAGTAACATCGCCTGATACGTTTCATCTTCATTGTCCAATTTAGCAGCTTTCAAATATATGAAAAATTTCTGTTTAAAAATTCCCAGTTGTTTCCAAGATTGCCATTATACGACATCTCATGCGGGATCGCACTGCTAAATGGTTCACCGCTGAATTTGTAACTATCGCTGTTGGAATTCCCGGTGTTAGATCTACTGGATCGGTCATTGTTATAATTATTGTATAATGCTGTTGATGCTATTAAACTTGATGTGCACACTGTGCTTGTTACTTTTTCGTTGTTTTTCAACAGGTGTTTTAGGTTATGATTGTTGTCTTTTTGTTATAACTGAAATTTTGTTGAAATTCCAATTCCTACACCGACTGCGCTGTGGCTGTATCACCACACGCAATGTTGCCACCCTAACAAGACCGACATTACCGTAAAGGTAGGTATTTACTTTAATGTTTTATGCCCGTATTCATAGTCCCATCTCAACCTCGACCTTGAGGATTCCTTGGTGAAGGCTTCCTTGTTAATATATTAGAAATATCTTTCATAGTGATTACTTCGGCAAATCTCGGCGAAGGAGATTTTCCCTCTAAATTTTAGGAATTTTGCTACTCGTATTTGCTGTGTTGTATTATTGCGTTTTTATCTAACCTTATTTTTGTAATAATTTTTAATATTTAATTTACGTTTTGTTTATTTTAATCATAGATTAAAGAAACATTTATTAACCACGTTTTAATAAAATGTGCAGGTTGGTATATATATATATATATATATATATATATATATATATATATATATATATATATATATATATATTATATTCATATTAATCTTTGATTTTCACTTAATATTGTGATTACTCACCTTTAGTACATCAGTTAAACCTTACACTGATCCTGAAAATTGCTACTCACAAATTTAATTTGTGAGATAGGAGGTGTATTAAAAATAGAAAACGGACGGAACTACATTGGGAGAAAAACAAAAAGCTTGGGAACGCATAACTTAAGCATATAATTGTCAACCTGATGTTACCGTCCCCCGATCTGCCAAGCAACTCCGCAAGTTATGGGATAATATAAAGCAAAGGTATAGGTACATATTAATCCTATTTTAGAAAAAAATTAACCTTCAAGATACTTTTAGAAAAAGAAAACAAGAAACACAAAATAAATTTAATAGACTGCTAACAGGTGGAGGCTTAGAAGAAAAAAATGATGACCCTCTTTTGACATTAATTGATAGTGTGGCACCAAATGCTGACATAGAAATTTACTGCCCCTGGGACAGTACTGCAGCATTTGAAAATGATAATAAACGAAAGAGGACAGAAAGTGGTAGGGCCATAATCGATAAACAAACATAATTATTAATGCAACTTACAAGTGAGAGCAAGCACAAACACATTTAACAGATTCAATTTGTTACAGAAGTTGCAAATAATGAACATCCACAGTTTGTGAACAGCAACATTACATCAAACACTCCTGTTGGTAAGTCTTTATCTAAAGTGAACACAAACACATTTAACAGATTAAATTTGTTACAGAAGCTCCAAATAATGAACCTCCACAGTTGGTGGCAACCGATGTTATGTCGCATAACTCACATACTCCTGTTGGTAAGTTTTTATCCATGTTTATCATTAATGCTTTTATTCAAGGATTATGCATGTGTAAGAAAGATAATATTATTGTGAAATGAAATATAAACTTGTAACACTAATCAAATATCTTATTAGGACGTTCACGCACAAACCGACGAGAACAGGGGTATGATGAGGTATATTGGCGTGTTCTCCGTATTCAGGAAAGCATTGAGCAGCAACGTGAACTGCATAAATTAAGGTTGCAAGCAGCCAAGGATGAAGCTGATGCAGCGAAATATAATAAAGAGGCTGCTAAGTTAGCAAAAGAGGCAGCTAAAATTAAGTATCAGAATTTGCTTAAAAATGTAAAGTAAATTGCAATTATTATTATATTTATATTACTTTTAAATAAAATAACTTAAATAAAAAAATGTTGTAGATAGAAGTGTTTTGTTTAATACATACTAAAATAGCTAAAACAAAAAATATGTTGAATTATATTAATTTTATGAAACCTTATACAATCAAAATGTTGATTTATGAATTGTGTTCGAAATGCTAAGCCCATGCCAGCATCATTATTATTATGTTCTATAAGAACTTAATTCTGTTCCCCATCTAGAAATTCTTCTTCATTTGCAGACATAGCAATGTTATGGAGAATTGCAGTTGCGCAAATAACTGCCACAGATGTCTCCATTTTAGTGTTAGCCCACTTTGCAAACATGGAAACCTTCTTTCCATACACCGAAAAGTCTTTCGACAACATTCCTAGTTCTAATATGTGCTGTATTGTATCTTCTCTGTTGCTGTGTAGTTGGATTTACTACTGGAGTTAATAAATACCTGCGACACGCATATCCACCATCTCCCAAAAGTAAACCACACAATTCACCCAATTCAAATTTTACCCTTACAGCACTGCGATCAAAAATCACGCTATCATGTGTCGAGCCAGGATGTCGAACTGCTACATCCATTATTTCTAAAGCGGGCCCCGAGACAACCTAAAAAATGGTGTTATATCTTTCATTCATAAAAATTAAAAGCTGTATTACCTGAACATTCAAAGAAAAGTATCCTTTTCTGTTTCTAAAAACTTCTCCATTCTCACCTCCGGGATTAGATACTTTAATATGGGTGCAGTCAATACAACCAACCACAGAAAAAAAATGTGCAGTTTCATAAAATTTTGTAACATTATTACGTTACCCTAATTCATTGGCAGGAAATCTTACAAAATTTTGTGCTAATAACAGAGACGTTTGCAATAGCTCGTGATACAGACGATTGAATTACAACACGTACATCTCCAGTTACAATCTGTAATTTTAAGAACATACGTAGCTATATTAGGTAATATTTTATTGAATGAACAAACCTGCAAGTTGCCGGTAGCAAAATAACGCAAACAAATTAATAATTTTATAATTGATGGTACAGGTAAACCTCGGTTACTTTGTACAACCAAATTATTTTCGACTAAGGGAAAATTACATTTCGCACAATTTCTTTCCTAAATCGGTACCGTTTGCGAAATTCTTCGTTCGAATAAAATTCCATTGGATTTTCCATATCTCTGATGTATCTGTAATCGATTACATAAAATTAATTGTGCTTCAATTGATGCTTTTTCAGTAATAAACACCTTTTAGGTAGCCTGCCCTGTACTAGCAATTCATCTGCTTGTACCTCCATATCTTGAAAATATTCATCAAAATAATTATCCATAATTACGTAAATCTTACACTTTGATTTTCTATAAGAAAGTGTGGAAAGTATAAATAAGAACAACTTCAGAATTCAGACAACTGTATACAAAATTTTCCTAATAAAACATCTGGTAATTTTTACCGCTCAAATGAATTCGTTTATGCGCATGATCATTTGTGTTAAGGACGCCTCAAGGTAGGGTAGAAGCATCCTCGGTCCTTCGCCAAGGCGGAAGTCGTCCTTCGTCTTAAGGTAGCTTTATGAATCGCATTTTTCACAGCAAGGGATACTTGAGGTCAAGGTCTTCCTCAAGGAGGGACTATGAATACGAGCATTAGTGCTGTGATCTCTCATTCGTTATTTTCTTGAGTTCGCTAACCTCTTTTTATATATTTTCGATTCTGTTGTAGATGTCGGAAAGTTATCACGTAGTACTGTTTCTGCGCGAACTCGTAAAATACTTGAAATGGTGCGACATGAATCTGACGTGAGTGATGATGATTATAACTCCGACGATTCATATCTTCCTTCTGGGAACGAAGAATCACTTGAGGACGATTTATCACTATCAGATGAGTCCAGTGAGTCAGATGTAGACAATGTTGCAATGGATGTAGAAGAAGGCTCCAACTTTCAGCCTGACGCCAACGACGATCGTGTTGACAGCGATTCTACTCAAGAAACGTCAGCGGCAACAATTTTTTACGGTAAGAACAATGGACTCTATTAGTGATTACGTCAAAATCGAGCGCGAAATTCGAATCGCAGGACTAACTTGTTTTACAGTCGAATATATTAATCCCTAAGAACATATGCAATACGGATCACTTTTTCATGGGTTATCTTTGGCAGCTTCTACTGACCCTATAAGAATTAAATAAGCAATGCCTCTCTCAGATATCGATACTTCGATCTCTTACCTTTGAAACAAAACAATAAGCGTTTAATAAAATACCGTAATCTTTCTACAATTCAAAATTAAAAATGTGTCCACAAATTTAAGGAAGTCCTACGTTTTGCGGTTGGCACTTCTGAATGTTTGTAATGCGCAAAGTGAACTTGACCTACTTTATTCCTTGTAGTTGATATTTGTTCTGTTTTACGTTTTTTGTACTTAGAGTCTAGTTTTGGTTAATTTGTAGGAGTTATATTTAGCGTTAAGTTTCTTTTATTATTATACGGTGTTGGTTTGTTAGATTTGTTTAATTTAGTAATAATAATATCAGTAAGTTAGGTTAGAATAGTCGTTAATAATCCTTTATTACTAATTTTCTATAACTTCTAACTTCATTTTCTTTATAATCTATAATTTCTTTTTTTAATTGTATACTTTATTTAACTCTGAATTTGTTTGCTTAACAATATCCTTCATAATACATAATCCTTTCTCTAATCCTCTCTGAAAATTTGTCTTTTGCTTTGTTCACTAAAAGGTAAGAAAATGAAACGGAATATTGTAGGTTAAATATGTTTTTTAGATGTCTCGCAAACCAATTATTTCGATTGCTACCATTTTCGCTTACTTTGAGGAAAAGCGAACCATTCAGAAGGGTGAAAATGCGTTCAACAGTGGTAATGTGCAGAAGGTGCAGTTCATTGAGGAACTTTCAACTGTGAAGGGTGAAGTTTTTGCTAGCATGAAGAAACAACTGTACAAAGTTGAGGTTTGAAACAAATTCTGTCGAAGTTATTTAGAACTAATGTCATACTTGTAGCTTATTCTAACTAAAGATGGAATATTGGAGAGCATGAGTACTTGTCCACGTGGCTTATACTTATGTCACCACATGGCAGCAGTGGCGCTATTTGTGCACTACAATATTTCTACTACTAGTATTGCGTGTTCTTGGGTAGACTGCAAAGATAGCGACAACAAAAGGTTACCGATTTGTTTCCTAAACCATCTGCTTCATTAAGCTATTCCGCTGTGGACGAAGACATTTCTGAGGAACGAATACAAACATTTTATCAAGATTTAAAGAAGTGTGGCCGTACTGGTATGGGATGGCTGCTTGCCCCAACTCCAAAAGAAGACACTGAAGATGTTGTTGTTAATATAGAATCAATAATATTTTGTGACGAGTATACCAAAACCACCAATAAAACTAAATACTTGCAAGAAAAGTTAGCCTTAAAGGAAGAAGATACATTGAGCATTGCAAATTTAACTGTGGGACAACATGACAATCCGTTATGGTTAATTGCACGAAAACATCGGTTAACTGCTAGCAATTTTGGGAGAGTAATTAAAGCAGTGGATAAAAACCGATTCCCTCCATCTCTTTTCAAAACCCTTACAGGTATATTTGTGATATAGTTTTATAATTTTATTACAATTCCTTCATTTTTAGGATCATATAACTTAGATGGAGTAAAGCAAATTCAATGGGGAAGACAAAATGAAATTAATGCTGTTCGTCAATTTGAAGAACAATTTAATATTAAAGTTGTTCCTACAGGAATATGGTTTACTAAAGAGGGCGTCGTTGGAGCTAGTCCAGATGGATTAATTGGGGAGAATGGCATAATAGAAATTAAATGTCCATTTAAATATAAAAGTTGTTATTTTAAAATGTTTTAAGTAACAATAATACTTATATCTTAAAATATTTAGATAATCATTTTATTGTTAATCAAAAGCATGATTATTATGACCAAATTCAGGGCAGTTGTATATTTTAAACAGGAAATGTGTTATCTATGTGTTTGGTCAACAGTAGATTTTATTACTGTAAAAATTGAAAAGATATTGATTGGAAAAATAATATTTCTAAATTATTAGTTTTATTATAATCATTATGTTAAATACGTAACAGAATAAAGTAAAAGCAAGTAATTTGTTAGTTTGCAATGAATTTCATTCTACATATCTTAAGAAATCTTGTTTATGAAGCTCCTGCATGAAATGTACCATTGTGTAGTCAGTAATGATCATATTACCGATACATTAATGAGTAGTAGAATCAAGATATTGCAATGCTCAGGAATAATGTTATATACCACGGTCAATATTGTAAATACATATTCATCTAAAACAATACATAATATTCAACACCAATGTTGCATCTTTTAACACATTTGTTGTAATAATGTTACTATGTGTACTGTAATGTATACTCTTGCTAATAATGAACAAATGATTAATCAAGTTTAATCCAGTTTATTGTGAAATTCTAACAAGTATAAATAATTAACATTTTATTCTAAATTATATTGTTCCTCGACTTCTTTAATAAGAGGGTAGTTCATGTTAGCTAAACACGCACATACATTAAAAATTTCACTACTATAGGGTCGTAGAGTTGTAGGAATTAACTTTAAAACTTTGTAAATTTTTATCCTACGAATTGCCCTCTCTACGTGAATCCTTGCCCTTGCTATGGCCATTGTTTGTTTTACTTCTTCTACAGTAAATTGTTTATTTAATAGGAATGGTGGAATATTTAAAGCAACACCAGGAGGCAACAAGTCCGATATTAAAAATCCTTTATCTGCCAAGATTAAATTACCCGCTTGTAACAACTCCAACAGTCCACTGCTTCTAACAACTTCTTTGTCTGATGTATTGCCCCCATATAAATCACTTACAAATATAATTACTCCATTGGGAGCAACGCCGACCAAAGCTTTTAAAGTGTTCCTATGTTTATAGTTACTGTAGGTCTGTTTCTTCTTATACAACTGACCAGCTACAACAGTATAAATTTCGGTGCAGTCTATTATAATACGGCAGTTGGTAAATGTAGCAAAAGCAGATGGTAGACAGGTCTTGATCTTTCCAGTCGTCGGTAGAGACTTTGCCATTATTTTATCATACAGACACTCCTTGAGGACATGTATCCATGTGATACAGTACTCTTGTGATACACCAAACCTCACTGCCAAATCTGCCTGCATTAAATCTAATTGTAACTTCATTAGAGTGAGAAGCAATTGATCCTCTTTGCACAATTTCTCTACTGTCCATCCGTAATAATACCTGATTTTCAAGTTGCATATGTAATTACAGAGCGATTTCAGTACTGTAGCATCAGGTAGACCAGTATAAGTAGTAATGTAAGGCCGGAACTACTCCACTTTTCTACTATACTTTTTCTACGAGTGTTTCTGCTGTAGGTCAAGGTCATCGTACACATTGCATATATCGGTAGTAGTAGTAATGTAAGGTAGGAGCTACTCCACTTCAAGGTCACGACGATCTCGTGCATAAAAAGTAGGTCATGAGTTCATTGTAGGTGAATACTCCACTTCAAGGTTACGACTTTCAAAACTTCAAGATCATTCAGAGGTCAACAAGAGTAACGACTCCATGTTAAAATGAGAGGGTTGCAAGGTCACTCTGCGGTCAAACGTGCGATCTCGTGCATAAAAAGTACGTCATGAGTTCATTGAAGGTGAATACTGCGCTTCAAGCTAAAAATAGAAATTGCAATGTCACCATCATCATATTACAAGGTCACTCTGCGGTCAAACGTTTTGGCGGGAAATTTGTATGTCAAGGTCAGAAGCTAAAAATAGAAATTGCAATGTCGCCATCCTCATCATATTACAAGGTCACTCTGCGGTCAAACGTTTTGGCGGGAAATTTGTATGTCAAGGTCAGAAGCTAAAAATAGAAATAGCAATGTCATCATCATCATCATATTACAATTCTTAGAAGTCTAAAAATAGTGTGGTCAAGGTCAAAGGTTATTGACCTGTAGGGGTACCGTATGACATTTCTTAGAAGTATAAAAATAGAATCAATTCATGGAAACAAGAAGAATGCGTTGTCTATGCTAAAAAGTAGACCAAGGTCAAATGGGCTTATTAAATTGGGTCAAGGTGAAATAATTTACTAAACTAAAAGTAGGTGTGTGTATTTAACAAGTTTAGACATGTTGTCACGACGATCTGGTAAGCTATGCATAAAAAGTAGGTCATGAGTTCATTGAAGGTGAATACTCCACTTCAAGGTTACGACTTTCAAAACTTCAAGGTCATTAAGAGGTCAACAAGAGTAACGACTCCATGTTAAAATGAGAGGGTGAAATCATAGCTGGTTATATCATAGCTAAAAATAGTCGGTTCATGTCCTCACTAAAAGGTGGTCGCGTTATATCTAAAAAGTATAGTGACAGCATCATCGTTGAAAGTAGCTTATGCGCGTAACCAGATATGTGTGATAATCAAAGAGATGGTTCATATCTGCACTAATGTAACATAGTGGGGGTAGTTTAGAGTAAGAATATAAGGAAATAGTGTAATGGGTAGTGAGTGTTGTGTAAAACATGTGAATGGCATACGCTCAAGAACAATGGATCAAAGCAACTGACCTGAGAACATCGGTGGAACGCTTGAAGCAAGAATTTTCGGCATTAGTATTCGATGCCGAATATGAGGCGGTTTACGGACGAGGTGATTATAGTGAAGCGGAGTGTAACGTCCTAGTGAAAAAGTATGAAAAAGGAGTAACGATATGTGAAAAGTTTTTAAATTTAAAGAAAATATGTAGAACATGTTTTGTAGAAGAACTGAAAGCTGTGCAATTGCATCAGTTTTGCAACGATGTAAAAAAATGGACAGCATCTCCTGATGGTAGCAGTTCATCCTCATCAGATGCAGATTAGCCTATCGATACATTTATCAAAGTACACTCTCCCTTCTACCATCAAAATCATGATGCAGTAATATATAGGACAGTTCCGGTGTCAACTATAATTCATAAGCGTTCTCGAATCAGTAAAGATGGATCTATCTGCATTGAACAGCAGCACTTTCTGTAAACCCTTCACGAACGTAAAAGAGTTTGAAGTGGGTGCAAAACACAAAGTGATTGATATGGATACAATCGACACGAAGTATGGGAAACATATTGTGATTGAAACTGAGAACTATAAGTGCATACTTCCCTTACGATTTTATGAATACTTCAAAAAAGAAGATCGCATTGAAAAGCTTAAAAAATGTCTAGCTGAGAAGGACGTGTACATCATCAGCGCCGGAACTGTAGGGAAGACAACTAATATAACATTTCTGGAAAAAAAAATAATAAATGTATGTTCATGTATAACTGTTTGAAAAAAATAAAACTATATATTTTTAATTGCAAATAATGGCTTTTATTTCTTCATTAAATGAAGAGCAGGTACATCATAATGAAGAGAGTTGTTATTGATGAGACTAAAAATGTAGTGTATAATATGATAGTGTGGACCTTTGCTTATCGTAATGCAAGAAAAAAAGGGCTGTGGGAAAGTTTGACGCTGGATAGATTACAAAAATTTTTAAAACAACGCATTACGGTGTTTGAAGAACAACCTTCTTTACCCAAACTTCATCCATGCTGTTTTTTCATACACACAAAACACTTGTCACTGTGCTTTGGCTCATGTATATCATTTATATGAAAAAATTGTAGTGAAATTCTAATAAAGATTTATTAACTGACATCTATATGTACATATCTTATTCGCATGTATTACCTCAACGCTTTTATGAGTATTTCAAAGAAGAAGAAGAAGAAGAAGAAGAAGTTTTTGGATAATGAGAACCTAAACTGCTTTCAGTCTACCGGAAACAGCTACCTGTTTTTGAGAAACAGCTACCTGTTTTTGAGAAAAAGCTACCTGTTTTTGAGAAACAGCTACCTGTTTTTGAGAAACGGGTACCGGTTTTAGGTCTGTTTTTGAGCTGTTTTCGGAAACCGGGAAAGTTGTTTTGAGCTGTTTCTGCCTGTTGCTAGAAAAATAGGGGTCTGCTTTTTGAGCTGACTGCATCAAAGTTTATGCTATTCACATTTTCGGTGTTTACAATGTTCTACTGAACAAAATTTAAAAGAATATTTGATAAAGGTTATATACCAAATTGGTCTAGTGAACTTTTCAAGATTGTATTTCAAAGAAGAAGAAGAAGAAGTTTTGGATAATGAGAACCTAAACTGCTTTCAGTCTACCGGAAACAGCTACCTGTTTTTGAGAAACAGCTACCTTTTTTGAGAAACGGGTACCGGTTTTAGGTCTGTTTTTGAGCTGTTTTCGGAAACCGGAAAGCTGTTTTGAGCTGTTTCTTCCTGTTGCTACAAAAATAGGGGTCTGTTTTTGAGCTGATTGCATCAAAGTTTATGCTATTCACATTTTCGGTGTTTACAATGTTCTACTGAACAAAATTTAAAAGAATATTTGATAAAGGTTATATACCAAATTGGTCTAGTGAACTTTTCAAGATTGTATTTCAAAGAAGAAGAAGAAGAACTAGATAATTTAAAATGTTATCTAAGAATAAACATTTGTGTAAATTTTTTTTTTTTTTTGGATAATGAGAACCTAAACTGCTTTCAGTCTACCGGAAACAGCTACCTGTTTTTGAGAAACAGCTACCTGTTTTTGAGAAACAAATACCTGTTTTTGAGAAACGGGTACCGGTTTTAGGTCTGTTTTTGAGCTGTTTTCGGAAACCGGGAAAGCTGTTTTGAGCTGTTTCTGCCTGTTGCTAGAAAAAATAGGTATCTGTTTTTTTGAGCTGACTGCATCAAAGTTTATGCTATTAAACAGGACAGAATTTGTCAAAAATAAATGGATCTATCTGCATTGAACCGTAGCTCCTTCACGAACATAAAAGACTTGGAGGTGTGTGCAAAATATAAAGTGATTATATGAATACCATCGACACAAAGTATGGCAAACATATTATCATTGAAACCCAGAACTTTAAGTCCATACTTCCCTTACAATTTTATGAATACTTCAAAAACAAGATCGCATTGAAAAGTTTAAACAATATCTGTCTGAGAATGACATGTAGATTACCAGCTCAGGAACTGTAGGAAAGACAACTAATTTAACATTTCTGTAAAAAAAAATATAACATATGTCTATGTATAATTGTTTGGAAATAAACTATGTATTTTTTATTACAAAAATGTCTTCTATTTTTTGATTAAATGAAGAGTAGGTACATCATAATGAAGAGAGTTGCTTGGGTAAAGGACTACCGAGTTATGATTTATTAATGTAAGCAATTGACAACGTTTACGTACATATAATTGTGCCATTGGCAAGATACAATTTTTTTCACGCTTTTCACAACTTTTGTATTTTCAAGAGACACCATCGTTCCTCGAGACTAGTGTGATTAGAGAAATTACACCTCAAGCGGAAGAAGAAGAAGAAGAACATGTAGCGACTACGACCGATTCTATTGTACTCAATACTGCTGCATCGAGAGAATTTCTGGAACAATATGATCCATTACCACGGATATACATAGAGCGCATGCTGAGTGATGCATCTAATGCAATTGATACCACTTATGGAGTCCTTTACGACATTTCAAGCGATAAGTGGCCAATTGGCAAGACACCGGTAAATACAGACGGAAATTATTTGGTTATTAAGGGGGTTCGGTATAATGGCACGAGCGGTCTCTATGATCTAATAATAATGAATGAACCAGATAACCGTCTAATAACTAGCGAAGACGAGGCGAACTATACACTCCAATCTTAATTGCAACTAATGCAGCTCGTTGTGATAGCAACCCGGATGAACAATTGAAAGGTACACGTGTCAAAAATATACAGGGATAATTAAACCCTTATTTTGAAAGGATGCATGTTTATAATAAAAAGGTTTCTCTGGGATTGCATGATTCAGTAAACTTTTTATTGCTAGAAATGGTGAAAGTAATAAGAATGATAAAAAGAGAAAAAGAATTATTAAGTATTGATGAGAGAAGGAAAAGACTCGAGGTGTTAATCAAGGAAATAAAAAAATTGAGGGTAGATTTAGAGCTGTATGAGCTAAAAAAGAACATGATGCAACTTCGAGTGAATGTGCCATGAAAAGTATGAAATAAAGGTGCATTGTAATTTGTATGAAAGACGCTTTAGTAAATAAATAATTACAGTAGTGCATGTTATATTGCATAATGAAAAGGAACTTCAACAGTTTCATTTGAAAAAAAAAAATAATAAAGTGTGTAGACATAGAAGGAGAAAAAGTGAAAATTACAAGTGAAAAGACAATTTAAAATAAGTTTCCATAT
Source organism: Vesta saturnalis (assembly GCA_036346205.1). Taxonomy (NCBI): domain Eukaryota; kingdom Metazoa; phylum Arthropoda; class Insecta; order Coleoptera; family Lampyridae; genus Vesta; species Vesta saturnalis. The sequence continues at coordinate 333,728 of JARFJB010002464.1, read as the reverse complement.
GGTTTAATTGAAATTTCATATTAAACGAGTTTCTTATCATGATTTATTAAATTATACAAATTATGTAGGAAGAAATGACATTGTAAAACTTATATTGCAAAGAAAGAGGTGAACATATCATAGGAATGTAGAAGTAAGCAATTTTATGTGTGTTTGTGTGTTTTGAAATGTTTTAAAGATGGTACCTATACAAGCAGGACATTTATATCCGTTATTAAACCAATAGTGATGCTAAGATAGAAGTTCCAAAATTTCCTAAAAAAAGAAATGTGAAAAATTTTACTTTACAAAGTGAACAGCAAGTTATGGATTGCATGAAAGAAATGTTGAAACTTTCGCATAAGATTAAATAAGTTAATTGCTTAATAAATCACAACTCGATAATCCTTTACCCAAAAATTCCAATTTTTTGCCTGTAGACTAAACAAATAACAGCGCAAAAGATAGCGGTTAAAATAAGTCCTAGAAAAATGCGCTCTTGAAAATTTAAATTTTGCACCTAATTCTCAAAAAAAAAAATTTTTTTTTCAACGCAGTTGTGTTTTGTAAGTGACCATTTATCATTTTCATGTATAAATTTTTCAAAATATGAAAAAATAACACTTAAATTAGCCAATTCCATTTTGAAACAACAAAAAGCACTTAAAACACACCTTTTTGTACTTACGTAAGCTCAGAAGAAACATCTGCATGCAATTTATCCATGTAATGTTTCTAAATGCTCTTTAAATTACCCAATTAAATTTTGAAACAACAAACAGCACTTAAAACATGACTTGTTTTTAATTTTCGATGCAGCGTTAATAATAATTGTAGGATAATGAACGCAGTTATTTTGCTTTGAAAGCATTTTAAGCATTTAGCGAACATTCTATTTTTATATGTCATCAATTTACATTACAACTTTGAAACGGAGTTTGTAAATGTACGAATGCAATTGCATCATTTGTAGATTTTAAAATTCCGAATTTATTTAACTGCTATCCTTTGCGCTGTTATTTATTTAGTTTACATGCAAAAATTGGGGATTTTTAACTTAACCATTAAGCTGTTATGATAAAAAGAGTATATTTATTAACATATAATTTATTGTTTACTACTACATTTCATAATGCTATTCACCTTTTTTTGTAACAGTTTTACTTATGTGATAATTACATAGCAGTTTAATCGTCAAGTTAAAAGTTAGGAATTTATTGTATATAGACTGAACAAATAACAGCGCAAAAGATACAGCAGTTCCAAAATTTTCTAAACACTAAAACTAACGATTTTATTTTATGAAATAAAGTATTCACACCTGAAACGTAAAATTGACAGTTGGATCTGTTTAGTGATATCAGCAGTTGTTGAATTTACAAGAAAATAATTTGATATGGTTTTATTTGATACTATTAAACGTACTTTTATGTGATAAGGTTATAATGTTATTTCTTGGTACATAATTTGAAATCTATCCTCAATGCTTTTACTTTCTTGATTAACACCTTCAGTCTTTTCTTTCTCTCATCAATACTTAATAATTGTTTCTTTCTTTCTCTTCTTATCATATTTATGATGCTCTTGTCATGTTTAAACGTTTTTTTTTCAAACTCAAAGCTGTCTCATTCTTCTATCTTTTTCACATTATTTTACTTAAGCATACTCGTATAACACTTAGTAATAATGTTATTCACCTTTGATTATAATATAAATTGATAATTGTCAACCATATACGCTCAGTCCTGCTTGTTCATTTCTTGCATAAAAATTTAAAAAAAAATTAAAGTAATGACTGGTAAGTAAATTTCATGCAAATTTTTTTATTGAAAGTTAACGTTTTCATTATAGCTCTAGTAGAAAACTTACACTTCGCCAGAATGGAGGAGGGTATGTAGGATATTATATGTAACTTATGTTTTAACTTTTGATTTTTCAGATAAAATGGTTATAAATAAACTAACAGAAATATTTCCGAATGTGAGTAATGTTTGTTGTTGTTTCAGTTTTAAGTATTTCTGTTTTAGCATGATATAGTTCTCATTCATGGGGACGGAACAGCTCATAGCAGGACCCATGTTGTGTGTCAAATAAAATGTAATCTACTGAAATATATATTGTTCAGGGATGAAGACATACCTGAAGCTATGTGGTTGATGAGGGTATGTATTTCTATACATAATTATAATTTTTGTAATTTAACTGATTTTTTTTGTTTCAGATCACACCTTAAATTTTTAATTTTAATATTTTTTTTATTCTATATAAATATATACCACATACGTTTTTTTTTTAATTATATTCCCTAACCGTAATTGTGTGTGTGTGCGTGTGTGCGTGTGCGCGTGAGGGCGTGTGTGCGTGTGTGCGTTAAATTTTGATCTAAATGTGTCCTTGATTTGAGTACCTCTTACATGTTCAAACTTGTTAAATACCCACCTTGTCCTACTTTTAGCTTAGAAACACTAACAAGTGTCATACGATACCCCTACACGTCAATGGCCTTTGACCTTGACCACACTATTTTTAGACTTCTAAGAATTGTAATATGATGATGACATTGCAATTTCTATTTTTAGCTTGAAGCGCAGTATTCACCTTCAATGAACTCATGACCTACTTTTTATGCACGAGATCGCACGTTTGACCGCAGAGTGGCCTTGCAACCCTCTCATTTTAACATGGAGTCGTTACTCTTGTTGACCTCTGAATGATCTTGAAGTTTTGAAAGTCGTAACCTTGAAGTGGAGTATTCACCTTCAATGAACTCATGACCTACTTTTTATGCACGAGATCGTCGTGACCTTGAAGTGGAGTAGCTCCTACCTTACATTACTACTACTACCGATATATGCAATGTGTACGATGACCTTGACCTACAGCAGAAACACTCGTAGAAAAAGTATAGTAGAAAAGTGGAGTAGCTCCGGCCTTACATTACTACTAGTATATAAGGCAACAAGTTTATTGTCTTCTTTAATAGTCTGGTAACCAAAAACCAATGAAACATTTGCAATTTTAGATTGCAAATCAGAAATATCTTTCCTCTGAAAATACGCTTCTGACTCTAGAAGTACAGTACTTCTCTCAACACTTGAACTGCCTGCCAAGGATTCACCGGCGGTGCATTCAGTCACCTTTGACGGTCCCGCCACTGGTGTGTTCTGATTTCTGAAATAAATCACAGCGAATAAATTTGCTTGTTACCGAAACAATCTTTTACTATCAGAGTAATTTTATTAGTAATAAGGTACTTACAGTGCAATATTTTTTTGCCTTTTTCTAATTTCTGCAGCAGGTGGTGAAAAGTGGAAATTATTTCGTTTATACAAACTGGGAAGATTTTCTTTACTCTTATCTACAAAATGGCATGAACAGACTACAGAAAATCTGTTGGGTTGACGGTCTACTCTTCTGCAATAAAAAAATGATTGTAATCAATCGATACCTTCCATAGTATTCTTACCGTAGCAAATTTTCCCACTTTTCTTTAGATTTTCATCTTTTGAGAAGGTAAATATTTTACAACCATTCTTGTGGGTGTGACTACAATCGGGCACAAAGCACAAACCCATCTAACAAATACAGTATTAGAAGAGATTTTTAGTACTGCATCTTATTTCCTTACCTTATAAACAAAGCAGAATCCGATGTTGGAAATGTGATTAGGAGCATGATTATAAAGGATATGGTTAAGCAAACAAACTTAGAGTTAAATAAAGTATACAATTAAAAAAATAAATTATTATATATTATAAAGAAAATGAAGTTAGAAGTTATAGAAAATTAGTAATAAAGGATTATTAACGACTATTTTAACCTAACTTACTGATATTATTATTACTAAATTAAACAAATCTAACAAACCAACACCTTATAATAATAAAAGAAACCTAACGCTAAATATAACTGCTATAAATTAACCAAAACTAGACTCTAAGTACAAAAACGTAAAACAGAACAAATATCAACTACAGGTAAAAGCACAAGGAATAAAGTAGGTAAAGTTCACTTCGAATCGTATCGCGCATTTCAAACATTCAGAAGTGCCAACCGCAAAACGTAGGACTTCCTTTAAATGTTAACAGTGGTTACACACTGTATTAATTATTCGATTCATAAAAAATTCGTTTTATTAAAGCTTATTCTTTTGTTTCAAAGATAAGAGATCGAAGTATCGATATCTGAGAGAGGCATTGCTTACTTAATTCGTATAGGGTCAGTAGAAGCTGCCAAAGATAACCCATGAAAAAGTGATCCGTATTGAATATGTTCTTATGGATCAGTATATTCGACTGTAAAACAGGTTAGTCCTGCAGTTCGAATTTCGCGCTCGATTTTGACGTCACACTAATAGAGTCCATTGTATGGCTTGGAATTCGGAACCACACAGCTTGGGTACGAAAACTCCCCAAAGAAACGTACTGAGGATAAAGTTATCAACGTGTATAGGACAAGCGAGTCAATTGACAAGTAACCCGGAACCAAGCGATGTTTGGCGGTTGTTTTTTACTGACGTAATGATAAATGAAATTGTAGTAAACACAAATAAAAAACTTGAATCTATTAGAGCCAAGTTGAAAAATCCAGATTCAGCTAGCTACAGAAATACCGATGAAATAGAAATCGAAGCTCTCTTAGGACTTTTAGTTCTGTGTTGTATTTATAAATCATCGAGGGAGAACTTAGCATCTCTTTTTTCAACGACTTCTAAAGGACGCCCAATATTCCGGGCCACCATGTCATTGAAGCGGTGCAACACTCTGCTGCTGGCATTACGATTTGATAATGTTGAAACTCGTACAGAACGAAAAAAAAACGACCCAGCAGCAGCCATTTCCAACATATTTCAGATGTACCATTATACTCCATTATACTCAAAATGGGGGGTGATATAAAAGGTATATTCAAAACACTAAACCTTCCCCACAATGTATATATATTTTGAAAATTTAATGCAACATAACAAAAGGTGACTAGTTTCGACACACAGTGTCATCTTCAGACCTTAAACTAATATTACAATTAACATCAAATATGGGAAAACAAATTTAAACCAACTTACAGATATCCAGTAATTATATCAGATTTAAACAACCTAGTTATGTGTTGAAATACATAACGAGGAAAAGAGGAGAAGATTCTCCTTAATCAGATTATTCTAACAAATGGCAGTTTCAATAATGTTACCATAAAAGTTGACAAACAAAGTGAGTCCTAGAAGAGGAAGTCATGTGACTTTAATAAAAATTAAAATCTAAATATGCCTAAAAATAATTCCAATAGAGTAGTTGAAACGATTAACTTAATATAGTTACCTATTACAGTATAACGATAATAAGTAGATGAAAGTAAAATTGTAAAAGTTGAAAACTTTCAAGATGTGTTTTGACCTACACATTTGAACTTGGAAAATTCCATTTAACTTAAATTAATTAAAGGAAATTCTCCGAATACCATTCTAATTCCCCAAAAACCAGTTAAATACACAAAGGGCTAGATGAGGCAATTGTAAGTCCAATATAAATTTATGGAACGGTATCCTAAAAACACCAATTCATTGAACACAACCATAACACGCAGCAAAGTTAAAGTTACCAAACATCCCACGTAGGAGGATCATCATAAATTTAAAATTTTAAAAATTAAACCAGTAACGAATAATGTGTTGAAGCCAAACCATAAGAATATTTAAATTTTGAGAAAATAAATGGCGGTTAACATCAGGCGACCATGTGGTCTAACTTCAGATAATAATAGACAATTAATAACTACATTGTGCTAAAAAAACAAAAAGTTAACTAATATGAAAACTAATAGAAAACACTATTACTACTACTACACTACCAACAATTCCATTGACTTAGCTCACTCACTTAAACATATTGAGGACTCTTACATTTTAGTCTCATTTGACATAGTTAACCTTTTTCCAAATGTACCGGTTACAGAATGCTTAGAATTAATTAAACCATATTTAGCAGATTCTCAACTATCAGACGAGGTATGTTCCTTCATGTTAGAAGGTCTCAAAATTTGTCACGAACAAAATTTCTTCATGTTTAATCATGTCACCTACAGACAAAAGACAGGTTTGCCGATGGGTAGTAACTTATCACCTCTGTTATCCGAAATCTTCTTATACGATCTAGAAAAACAATTTTTCTCCAACTCTGTTATCAAAGAACGGTTTATATTTTACAAAAGATACGTAGATGACATTTTTGTTGTTTTTAAAGGGGATGATGTGGATCTAAACAATTGCCATAACTTATTAAATTCCTTCCACCCAAACATAAAATTTACTGTAGAAAAAGAACTGAACAACAACATCCATTTCTTGGACTTATCTTTAACCAAACAAGACAACAAAATCCACATCAACGTCTTTAGAAAACCTACCACCACTGATCACGTTATACATTTTGACTCTTTCCACCCGCTTAATCACAAACTAGCATCCTTTAGATACTTCTTTAATAGATTGTTTAGCCTTCCGCTAGATAAAAATAGTTTTCACAATGAGCTAAATACCATTTTTCAAATTGGCCACTATAACGGTTACCCAAAGTCACTTTTAACAAATTTGTTTAATAAAATAAAACATTCGTTCCACATCAAAGATTTTACAACGTTAGATAATACTTCAGACGAGCAATTCCACTTTAGGTCTCTTCCTTACATCGGTCACTCTTCGTATCAATTTGTGAAATTATTCAGACAATTCAAGTTAGATATATCCTTTTCCAACAACCAAAATATGAAATCGTCACTTATGAAAACGAAAGACAAGATTGATAAGATCACTAAATCCGGGGTATATAAGTTAAAATGTAATAAGTGTCATAGTAACTACATTGGCCAAACTGGGCGTTCTTTCAAACATAGATTTGCTGAACATCTCAATTGCATTAAAAAGAATAATCATACTTCACAAAAATCGGCTTTCGCTCATCATATTCTTTCTACCAATCACAATTTTGATCCAGAGGATTTTGAAATCTTACACATTTGTAACAATGGTAACAAACTAAATTTCCTGGAAATGATAGAAATTCATAAACAATTTGAAGAGAATCCTCAACATTGTCTTAATGAAGCTCTCAATTTTAAATCATATATTTGCTTAAATTAACTTAGGTTAGTTATTTTACTTTTACGGTTGGCATCAGTCTTTTCCTGTGCATCTAACTTCCTTTCTTGGCTGTCATTTGTTGTTAGCAGCCGGTCGCAATGAACGTTTAAATTAAAAATGATTTACAGCTTTTATATCAATTAATCTTTTATAAATTTTTTGTCCCGTAAGTAATACAGTTCATATAGATTTATATATTAGTTAACTTTTGGTTTTTTAGCACAATGTAGTTATTAATTGTCTATTATTATCTGAAGTTAGACCACATGGTCGCCTGATGTTAACCGCCATTTATTTTCTCAAAATTTAAATATTCTTATGGTTTGGCTTCAACACATTATTCGTTACTGGTTTAATTTTTAAAATTTATGATGATCCTCCTGCGAGGGATGTTTGGTAACTTTAACTTTGCTGCGTGTTATGGTTGTGTTCAATGAATTGGTGTTTTTAGGATACCGTTCCATAAATTTATATTGGACTTACAATTGCCTCATCTAGGCCTTTGTGTATTTAACTGGTTTTTGGAGAATTAGAATGGTATTCGGGGAATTTCCTTTAATTAATTTAAGTTAAAGTGAATTTTCCAATTTCAAATGTGTAGGTCAAAACACATCTTGAAAGTTTTCAACTTTTACAATTTTACTTTCATCTACTTATTATCGTTATACTGTAATAGGTAACTATATTAAGTTAATCGTTTCAACTACTCTATTGGAATTATTTTTAGGCATATTTAGATTTTAATTTTTATTAAAGTCACATGACTTCCTCTTCTAGGACTCACTTTGTTTGTCAACTTTTATGGTAACATTATTGAAACTGCCATTTGTTAGAATAATCTGATTAAGGAGAATCTTCTCCTCTTTTCCTCGTTATGTATTTCAACACATAACTAGGTTGTTTAAATCTGATATAATTACTGGATATCTGTAAGTTGGTTTAAATTTGTTTTCCCATATTTGATGTTAATTGTAATATTAGTTTAAGGTTTGAAGATGACACTGTGTGTCGAAACTAGTCACCTTTTTGTTATGTTGCATTAAATTTTCAAAATATATATACATTGTGGGGAAGGTTTAGTGTTTTGAATATACCTTTTATATTTCAGATGTTCATTGAAAAATGTAGACAATTGTATTCAATTAGTGCACACGCTTGCATAGATGAATCCCTGATACCTTTTAGAGGACGTTGTGGTTTTCGCATTTACATGCCGAAGAAACCAGCTCGATACGGCATAAAAGTTCTTTGTATGACAGATGCCCATTCTGCCTATCTGTATAATGCATATATTTATTTGGGGAAAGACAGTGATGGAATTACTTTATCAGCTGACGAAAGGAAGTTTCAGAAACCAACTCAAGCTGTTATTAGACTTGCAAAATGTATATATGGAACGAACCGAAATGTTACATGCGACAATTGGTTTTCTAGCATTGAAGTTGTAAACGAATTATTGAAAAACAAATTGACATTAGTAGGTACTATGAAAATCAACAAGAAGGAAATACCAAACGAATTTCGATATGATAGAAAAAAAGGTCATTGGTAGCAGTATTTACGGATACACAAAAGATTTGACGTTACTATCTTACATTCCCAAAAAATCTAAATGTGTAATTGTTATCTCATCAATGCACAAGACAGGATATACGGATGAGAAGACTGGTAAACCAGAGATCATATCCTTCTATAACGCAACGAAGTCGGGTGTGGACACCATGGACATGAAATGCAGTAACTATTCTGCAAATCGGCAGACACGCAGATGGGCCCTTGCTGTATTTTATTATATAATATCTGTAAGCTGTGCAAATGCTTACGTAATCTTCCTTCATAAAGGAGAAATGAGCCGCTTTCACTTTATGGAAAAGTTAGGGGTAAACCTTTTAAAAAAACATATGCTGAGAAGGTTAGCTATTCCTTGTTTATCTGTAGAACTAAAAGAATTGATAACAAAAACTCTCAAAGAACTTGACATCGAAGTTGCTGATGGGAATGATAATAGAGAAAACAATAGAAGTGACAAACTGAACAAAAAGACAACCTGTAGATATTGTCCGTACTCAAAAAAACGCAAAACACAATACAAATGCGTGAAGTGCGAAACACCGAACTGTTTAGAATGTTTCAAAAAAATTTGTAACAATTGTGTAAATAGTCTGTAAAAACATTTTATGTCTTGATTTACATACTTTACAATTACGTTTTTATGTTATATGCTAGTTATAGGATCGTCATATAGATAGTTTATGTAAACCGAATTAGTCATAAGTTGTTATTCAACCCCAAAATACTTTATTATATATTTAAGATATAATTGTAAGAATAACTTATCATGTGCAAATAAAGTTCGAGGTTCACTATTATTATACATACTAATCATTAATAACTTTCCATTTTTCTAAAATAAACATGATAAGTTATTTAAGAGGTAGATTCTGTAATCCAGTCAGTTAGTAAGTTGTTGTCGTTTTCGGGAGTATAATCTCTTAATAAATCTTGTAAGATTATTTCTTTTCTTTCTTTTAAAAAGGTTAAAGTCTCGTACCACGAACTTTACTGGCGCAGTCGGTAGGATAACTAAGAAAAGAATTCTAATCCGGAAAACTCTCATCGCGCATAGTTTTTATGAGTATCAACTCTTAACGGGTATTCGAACCACTATCCTTACATCAAAAGAAGACACCTCCAGAGAACGAGAAGATCCGAGGAATTGACGTACACAAAATCCAAGGTAAGAGCCACATCCTTACTACCTCACCTAGTTTAATTTTGAGTAACGTGAATCTGTGAATAGGATTTAAACGTGAACATTATCTTTAAGTAAGAAAATTTAATCGATTCAAAATTGATATCGAAGAATTAACAGGTAAACTTAGTAATTTGAACGTAAGAAACGATAAGATGACGCAACCGACGAATGTAAATTCAAACTTAAACTTTAATATGTTAAAATTATATACCGACACGATCCCGTATTTCGACGGAGATTCCAAAATATTAGAACTTTTTATAGAACACTGCGAACAGTTAGTAAATACTTATGTTAATATTAGTAATCCGGCTGATCCGATTAATAATTTCCTAATTAGGGCTATTATAGGTAAATTAACTGGGGATGCCCTAATCATAGTAGGTAGTCGCCCAGAAATTCGAGATTGGGTATCATTAAAATCTTTGTTAAGGTTGAGCTTCGGTGACCAACGAAATTTGGACTGTTTGGTGCAAGATTTGTTAATCACTAGACCTCAGAGAAACGAATCACATCTACATTTTTGCCAAAAAATCCAAAAATGCCGTAGTGCAATAGCATCTAAATTAATGTGTGAAAAGCTAACCAAAGAACAAAGAGAATTCCAAATGAAAAATTATGATCAGTTAGCATTAAAAACTTTCATTAGGGGATTACATGGTAAAATACAAGATATGGTACGATTAATAAACCCTGACTCATTAGAATTAGCTTTATCATACGTGTTAGAGGAAGAAAATTTCATTCACTACCAAAAACAGAATTACACCAATTATAATAATTTTAAACCTGTAAGTCCAAACTCTAATTTTTCAAGAAATCAAAATGCTCAGTTTAGACCGAATACTTTCCAGAATTCCTCCTTCTCAAACACAAATTTAGGACACAATAATTATAAACCACCATTCCCCTCACAACCTATAAACATTCGACCGAATCAAAACTACACACCTAGAAAATATTTTTCTAATCAACAAGTATTTGGCAAACCACAAAATGTATTTCAACCCTCCAAAAATTTTGTACAACCCACCGAACCAATGTCTATATCATCACGAAATTCGAATTTTCCACAACCTATGTCACTTTCAACAAGAAACATACATTTTTCTAAACCACGTCAAAACCAATTTAAATTAAACCAATTAGTATATAAGAAAAACCCATTGAACAGAAACAAAAAGAATAATAAATTTATAGGCCCTTATAAAATAGTAGAAATATTAGAGAATAACAAAGTTAAACTAGAAAATAAAAAGAATAAATTTGAAATAGTGCATATGAAAGAATTAAAAAGCCCTTCTTTGTTTCAGGATGAGGACCTTAATGATAATCCTGAGTATAGTAACATGGTCATACATGGAAAACATAAAGATAATTAAAATTAATAATTCTCCCGGTATTTTACCATTCAAATTAGGTATAAGTCGAATTATAACTAGTAAACACGTCTTCCTATATGCTATTAATCTAGAAACCCTAAATTCAGAAATTTCCGCTTTTATTAACAGTTACAAAACTATCAATTTTACCATATTTGCTAACAATAATACTATCGTTAACAGTTTAAGGAATAATTATGATAATTTAAACCCAATTATTCTAGAAATACAACAAAAATACAAAAACATCAAACCTAAGCAAGTAAGTACGAAAAATAAACGAGGATTATTAAACGTAGGGGGAACAATTTCAAAATGGTTATTCGGTACATTAGATTCCGAAGACGGAGAAAAATATAGCAGTGACATGAAAAACTTAAAACAAAATCAGTTGAAACTAATAAAAAATGTAAATTCTCAATTGTCGATTTCTAAAGAATTATTAAACAAATATTCGTCGATTGTAGACACTATCGTTTCAAACCAAAAGAAAATATTCAATTTCATAAACCAATATGAACAAGTATTAGTAGATATCAATAATGAATTTCACCAGTACGTGATAATGCAATCCATAATCAACCAAATTCACATAAGTTCAAATATTATAATTACCTTTCTTGACAATTTAGAAAATACCATAACTTTCTCAAAATTGCACGTGACCCACCCGGACATTTTAACATCCAACAACTTGCAAAAAATTCTCATAGAATTGTCAAACTTATACGAACAAAATGAAATATTAAATCTTAAACCTGATTCATGGTACTCAATAATTAAATCAAATTGTCACATAACGAAAAGTAATATTCTCTTCAGCCTAGAATTCCCAATAGTATATCCTAAACCACTCCAATATTATAAACTATTTCCCATACCTACGAAAAGTAATACAATTATAATTCCACCAAAACCTTACCTGGCTCTAAAAGAAAACATCATTCAATACATGGATCAACAGTGTGTACAAATAGAAAAAATCCTTTTATGCGATGGAGAAGACTTAAGGTTCGATGACGAAGATTGTGTAACAAAGTTAATGCAAAATGGACAGCAAACATGTAACGAAACAGTGGTCGAAAGACCCAAATTAATAATAAATGTGATAAATAATGAATATCTAATAATATTAACAGAAACCGAAATTTAATTAAAGAAACAGTGTCCAAACGAAGAATTCATGACTCTCAAAGACAATAATGTAATAAAAATCCCATTAAATTGTAGTGTAATTTATCAAAATTTAAAGTTTGCCAACAGACAAAACTCTAAAGGTGGTACCCCGTTCATACTGCCAAAGATAAAACAAAACTATCTACAAAGTGCGACCAACGTAAATCCAATTAAAATAGAAAACATCCCACTCGAAGACATCTACAAAGTAAAGAAACAACTGGATGCTATTCAACTAATAAAACCTACCTACGAAGTGAAACGATCTGTAAATTGGTCACTATACGTTACCCTCTTTGTTTGTTTTATTACAATAAATGCTTTCATTTTATATAACTATAGGAACAAATTATGTAATCAATGTAGGAAGAAAGATCAATCGCCTTCAGTTTTCTTCAACCCTGAAGTCTCAATTTAAGATGGGAGGAGTTATAGGATCGTCATATAGATAGTTTATGTAAACCGAATTAGTCATAAGTTGTTATTCAATCCCAAAATACTTTATTATATATTTAAGATATAATTGTAAGAATAACTTATCATGTGCAAATAAAGTTCGAGGTTCACTATTATTATACATACTAATCATTAATAACTTTCCATTTTTCTAAAATAAACATGATAAGTTATTTAAGAGGTAGATTCTGTAATCCAGTCAGTTAGTAAGTTGTTGTCGTTTTCGGGAGTATAATCTCTTAATAAATCTTGTAAGATTATTTCTTTTCTTTCTTTTAAAAAGGTTAAAGTCTCGTACCACGAACTCTACTTGCTAATTTTGGTAAATATTGTAACTGTAATGTATTTTTATATTGAAAAATGTAATAAAAAATGAATAAAACTATCTACATATTATTATCAATTGCATTAAATCTGTAGCTAAACGTTTGCCGGTCTGTGAGACCGAGATTACCTTGTATAGGTATAAATTCGACGTTACCAACTAAGGGTTAAAACTGCAAATGCAAAACTTAAAAGTCGCCGCATAAACATGTGGAAACCATTTGTGTCTTTCTAAGGATCGGCTATTTAGTTGAAAAATCATAAAACAGGTTTTGTGATGAATAGAACATTTTTTCTTCAAATTTCAATTTCTTTCTGTTTAGTTTAAGTATAGGTACGTGTTCGTTCGTTTAATCGCATTTTTAATTTTTTAAATAGTTTAAATAATCCACCAGCTCAACTAAGTAAGTGTATATACATATCTTAAGATTGGTAAGTACTAATTTGTGTTTATTCTATATGCAGTTACATCAAAAAAATGAAAAAACATCCACTCGTCGTAAACGACGACTTGTAAAGAACGCCATGAAAATTGATGACGTTCCAAATGTTTTAAATGAAAATACCGAGTCACTTGAAATTAACTCCCAAAACCGTCTTTCTGATACTACTCACAATTTGCCATCACCATCCGCGATTTTCGAAGAGTTTGAATTTGTAGATAGACGCAATTTAATAACAGCATCAGATGTTAGCGATGATGACGATTATGTTGACAATTTCCAAAATTTTAAAGATTTTATTAAAAATTGGGCTTGAGAATACCATATACCTCATGCAGCAATAAATCCTTTATTACGAGGGATGAAAATGCATAAGTGTTTCCAAGATTTGCCATCAGACGGCAGAACACTTTTAAAAACTAACTTAAATCATAAAATTAAATCTATCGGTGAGGGCAGTTATTGTCATACTGGTATTGCCAATAATATAGAAAAATATTTAGGGCCGGTTTTACAAATCAAGTATAAACTCCGGAATAGTTATTCTTCCTATAATTTATTCCTTGAGTTGTTCTCGGTATAACAGAGGTCGCGTTTTACAATGCACCTGTAAGAAAGGTATAGTTACTCCGAGAATAATGTGGGTGGTAGTTCTGCTACAACGCATTTTAGCTCATTTGCAAGCTAACCCTTTGGCGGGATAGTTAAAATTATTTCACGTGTTTAGAGGTAGTGTACATAGAAAAGTAGAAATGGATAAGAATGATAAAAAACGCTACAATAACTTCAACAACGATGAAATTGAATTATTGGTAGATATTGTGGAGGTGCATAAGGATGTGGTCGGTACGTATAAAATCTGATAACTTAAATGTTAAAACATAACCTAAATTAATTTGTAGAATGCAAGAAAACAGACTGTGCTTCAAATGCTGCAAAAGAGGCCGAATGGCGTAAAATGGCAATAAAATTCAATGCTGTTTGTGGCACAGGTAGGACAGCAAAAATGCTTAGAAGCAAGTGGGATTCGCTAAAGAAGACCACAAAAAAGGAATATGCCGAAGTCAAGATGCAAATGTATAAGACTGGCGGAGGACCATGTGCTGACATTAAATTAAAGGGTATTGGAAGCAGGATATTGGCAATTATTGGCATTGCAGCGAAAGGAACGTATTCTGAATTTGATTGTGATGCAGGTAGTACTTTTAATATTTTCTATGATGGTGCTTAAAATATATGTAAATTTGTTTATAGCTTATGAAACATATGGAGACGACATAACAGCAGGCACTACACATAATGATACTGGAGAATTGGTAAAATACTAGTATATTTTTTGTTGTACAGATTTTAGTATTTATTACAATTATTCCAGGCAAACTTACCAACCGAAGCAAGTAACAGTATAGCAGCTGATATTTCAGTTAACATTGAAGATATTGAAATTGTCGATATGGTAAGATCATTTTGCTTGTCATATTTTAATTTTAATACTCTTTTGTGGTCTAGTCAAGCCAACAGTGGGATTCTTGGAACCCAGCTCTGTTACGGGAATCAAAACATCCAGTGCTACAAATAGGGCCTAGTACATCACAAACAGAAAAACACACTGATATTCTCGCCTCCTCCACAGTTTCAACACCCAGTAAGCATTTGAAGGTGTTGTTATAATTAAGTTACACTCTAAATACTACTTTCAGCTAATGAATCCCGTAAGCGACCAAGAAAACGGGCAATCAAAGCGTCCCCACTACACAACAATATGTATAATGATTTATTAAAGAAGAAGATTGAATTTTTGGACTTTCAGAAAGAATTAATGGAGGAAGAATCCAAAAAAAAGGAGGAGCGAGAAGCAGAGCTTCATTCATTAAAAATAAAAATAATGTTAGAAGAACATAATCTGAGAATGAAAATATTAGAACTAGAGTTAAAAAATAAAACAAAGTAAAAGTTATGTGTTTTAATTTTCATAATTTTCTAACAAATTCGCAAAATGGTTATTTATAATGTTTGACCGCATTCTATTATTTATATTGAAATTTATATTATCTTGTAATGGTTGCAAATTAGCAATTTCATTTTCCATACCTGGTTCAATTGGTGGATTTCCATCATTTTCTTCAATGCAAATATTATGCAGAACCGCTGCTGCAACAATAATCGTTTTTGATAGTTCTGAACTCACACGCATCCCTAAAGACAAAATGGGGAACCTACGTTTCCACACACCATAAGATCTTTCAACACAATTTCTAGTCTTATATGTGCTTCATTGTATAAATTTTCAGCAGCAGTATTTGGATTAGGTAATGGTGTAAGTAAATAATTATTGTTACCATAACCACTGTCGCCCACAATAACACAATTTGGGAAATTGTTATTCTCAAATCTTCCCTTTATCCTGCTGTTATTAAAATTGTTTGATCATGGCAAGAACCTTGCCACCGTGCTACTATATTAATAATTCGCAATCGTGAATCGCAAATAGTTTGCACATTCCATGAAAAGTAACCTTTTCTGTTCCTAAACAATTCAGCATCATCTCCGCCAGGGTTTTGAACCCTAATATGGGTACAGTCTATGGCTCCAATAACGTATGGAAATCTGGCAATCTGGTAAAAAAGTTCTTTGGATTCTTACCGAGCAGCTTCAGTCTCAGGAAATGTGATGAATCTACCATGCAACCGCGCAATAGCTTCTGAAACCTGCCGTACTATCTTACAAGCTGATGCTTTACTAACTCCCACAAAATCTCCAACTGCTATGAGCATGCTACCAGTAGCATAAAATCTTAAGACTAGGAGAAGTTTAGTTACAGGTGAAATTGCTTGATTCCGTTCTGTAGGGGACTTAATGAGTTTCTAATTAAATTCAATAGCATTTCACATGTTCTTTTTTGCATGCGAAAACGAGTGAAAAAATCCACATCTGCATATTCTTCAAAATAATTTGGCCTGCAACACAAACTGTTTTGATAAGCCAATCAAGAAGATATTTAAAAAATAACTTACCGGTTTCTAAATACTTTGGCTCTCCGTGGGGCAGCTGCCATCCCTCTATTTTCATACATATTAAAGAGGAACATATCATCTTCATCATCGGAATTAAACAAATATAGATTTCTGTAAGCCATTTTTAAATAAAATGTGAAAGCAAACTGCCTGCAAGATTCTTTATTTCTCAAAAAACTTGGTTATGTTTCCTCCGAAAACTGTTACGCGCTCGACCAATGGGAATTAAGAATATCTTATTCCGTAGTATATCTAACGCAGATCCGAGGATAAGTTATCCCAGGCGTTATACTGGCAATAACATTATTCGATGATTGTAAAACAAAACTTTCGAATCTTATTCCACGTATAACGTATTCTTGGTATATACTTGATTTGTAAAACCGGCCCTTAGTTTTTATCCGGAATTACAAAACGAAACTGAGTTACCTTTATTTATTAAGGGTGGGGTCTCCGACAGTTGTTACGATTCATGACCACAATGAGCGCTTGCATCGGTTGTATGTGTTAGGCCAACACACAAATCAGTTATTAGTTTTACAGAAAAATACAGGAATTTTGATAAATATCCTATAGGTGTCATCCTTTGCAATTCTGTAAATCAGAATGCGTTGTATGAAAATAAGATTAACTTTGCGATTCGTTGCGATAACCGTCGATAGTGTCTAGTTACATTTGTACCTAAATATTGCGAATTAACAAAATAAGTGCTTGGTGCAATTGAAATTATTCTCTGCCTTTTTTTAATACTAACTACTTTGTTGTTTTTGCGTATGTACAATTTAATTAGTGTATATTTTGTTTAAAAATTAAGTGAAGTGACTAGATTTGTGGATTAGGTAAGTATTTTTTTTTCTATTCATTGTACAATTGAGGGCCGATCTGTTTGTATGGTAGTATATTATTATAGGAGGCAATTATGCGAGCGCAAAATTAACTTATCCCCCGTGATTATATCATGAATGAAAACAAGCAGCATTAGATTGAGGATAACAGTTAAATTTAACATAACCTACAGCAGCTTTTTTTAAATTTGTTTAGAAAATATTTGAAACTTAATAATTCAAATCAAAATATTTGCTAAACAACAAATTTAACTAAAAATAGCTGCTGTAGTTTTAACCGAAAAGTTCATTGATCTAGGGATATATTTTAATATTATTTACTAAATCAGTTTTACACATAAAAATTGGAAATTTGGTTATTAAAATTGTCAGAAATGTCAATAAAAGGTAAACACAAGTTTAATAGCTGATAAAATCCCACTAGGATTTATTCAGTGTAAAAACGCTCTGATTTGTCTAATTCAGGAAAATATCATGCTATGATTGGTTTGTTAGATGTAGTAAATAATCTAGGGAAAAAAATTGACAAGAATGCTGAGCCAATCAAAAATCAGTGTTTTACTCATTTTGTTATGAAATGTCAAACGTCAAAGTTACTTTGAAGATCTCCGGCGGTGTCCACAATCATTATTTTTAGCTATTATAGTAATCACTATTTTTAGGGGTATAGAAAATATAAGGGTATACACGGGGGAAAGGCTCCGCTTACCGTCGGGAGGAAAACTTTAGGCACATGTTAAAATCACTTACTTTTTCCCCTTGTATAATGAATAACTATTCTTATTATAGTTACTACTAATGTCATTGATATCATCTAACTGATTTGTAAGATTTGTAGAAAAAAAATGCCAAAAACAAGACTTGCACTATCTCAACGTCATAGACGTAAGTCGAAGCGTTCGATGATTCCCCGAAAAATAAGGAACGAGAAAAAATTGAAATAATACAGGTAAATACCAAACTAATCTAATATAAATACTTTCTATTATTTTAGAATTAGAATTTGAAATCTTATAATTAAAGTGTATATTTTATAGCACTCTACCAATTGATGGCAAGCCTTATCCAGTATTGGAGGAAGAGATAGAATTACTAGCAGAAAATGTAGACAGGTATGTTGATTGTGCCCATGATTATTTTTCGACAAAAAGGGAAAGAATAGTAAAACGTTTCTTTCAGTGCACAACAAAATATAGACGAACCATTAATGGATTTGGAAGTTGCATGGAAATTAAACGAAGAAGCGGAAAAGTAAGTGGGTGCAGTGTATTATACTTGCATGTCTTTACAGCAAAAGGTTAATTTCAGAGCTTCACAAAGTCAAGCTGCTGAAGGAACTTCTCATTTAGAAGAAGCATGGGGAACACAAGCAGACATGGAAGAGTATGTATCTCCATTGTTATACTAATTCAATTCACAAACTCTCATACTTGGCGCTTGTCGTATTTTTGTCGATTTGATAACATACATTATTTTTTAGAGTTATGGCACATGAATTGACAATAGAAAAGGTAAAAGAAGACAATATTCTGTCTGGATACAGAGTTGTTGAAATATCCTATTTTACAAACTGCATAGTACAAATGACCCAAGCACATGCATCCGTATGTACGGCAGCCGTACCTAAAATTGTTAAAGAACGGAGACATGGATTTGTCAGCACGTTAACCATGGAATGTTCTATGTGTTATAGAACATATACCCTATTAACCGAAGATCCTAGCTCTAAAATGTTATAAATACGAGTGTGCCTTGGGAACATTAGCAACTGGCAGCACATACGAACACATGCTTGAGAGATTTAGCATTATGGATGTTCCGTGTATGTCAAAAAAATGTTTTACGAAACTGAAGAACAGTTGAGCAATGTAAAAGAATGTATAATAAAATGGATATAGGTAAAACATAACATGTTTCAGATATGGATGGCACCATCCATTACAGAAATGGAAAATGCCGCAGCGGAGGAAAGAAGAATCGCTATTGAAAACAATGACATGGATTGTGATGGTATGCCCTGGATCACAGTATATTTAGATGGAGGGTGGAGTAAAAGAAGCTATGGCCATAGGTAATTATGATGCGGCGTCTGGAGTTGTATGAAGTACAATATATAAATCATACTTGTAAAATACCTTCATTTCTTGTAGGGTGTAATTAGAGGAAAGAAGACCGGCAGAATCCTGTATATGGAAATACGAAATAAATTTTGCATAATATGCACTAAACCAGCTAATGCAAATGTCGAAGTGTCAACACATACTTGCTCCCGTAACTGGACAGGACCCTCTGCTGCGATGGAGAGTGATATTATTGTAGAGGGATTTATGCAAAGCGAAAAAGTTCATGGATTGAGGTATAAAAAAATTATTACCGACGACGATTCAAGTGTATATTCGAATATAATTGAAAAAATTTCGTATAGGCGGCAGGTATCACAGACAGTATACAATACTTCAAATACGATTTTATCGTTGTTTTCTAGGTACTTCAGGCAGAATGTAAAAATCACGTAATTAAGAACTATGGGAAACGCCTATATAAATTAAAAAATGACACTAGAAGTGTTTCGTTAGCAGCTAGAAAACTTCTTTCTGCAGAAACCATAAAAAAATTGCAGAAATGTGCGGAGAAGGCTGTATATGATAATGCACATGGGGACATTGGTTCGCTAATTAAGGACTTAAATAATGGAATGCAAAACGCAACCTAAAGCTCGAGTGTGTTTAGACTATGGTTCCGTAGCTCAGCAACCTCCATTGGATGAAGACCAAGTTGCAGAAGAGTGCGAAAGAACCCTAAGGCAGCTTGAGGTGAACCCTATGATTTATACTTTCCGTTTGTAACTATACGGGTGTCATTTTATGTAGATCACGCTAGAGGAAAGAAATAGAATAGCGAAAGAGACAATTGGGCAGTTTGACAATCCCTTGTATATATCTTTTAGGAGTGATCGTCTTACGGCATCAAACTTTGGTTCTGTAATTAGACGTCAACCTCACACTTCCTGTCATTCACTTGTAAAGTCTATACTACAAAAAACATCATTTTCTACGCCTACCACAGAATATGGAAAAATGAAGGAAGCTGTTGCAATTTCTTTACTAGAGGAAAAATTAAAAGTGAAGGTTGACCCAAGTGGCCTGTATATTGATACTATCCACCCATTTCTGGCTGCATCTCCAGACGGTAAGATAAGGAGTTGAGATAGAAATAGTAGTATTGTACTTTTCGATAGGTTTAGTTGGCTCTACGCATTTAGTGGAAGTTAAATGCTTGTATAAATTAGCCCAACAGGATCTAAGCTTAGATGAGGGAATACAATTCTTGTTTAGAGAATAAAAATGGCAAAATACAACTGAAATGGCACCATAACTACTACTATCAGGTATAAGTGATGACAGATGGCTACTAATACTTATCTTTTATTACCGTTTATTACTTATCTTAGGTTCAAGGACAGTTGCATATAACTGGAAGAGATGCTTGCTATTTTGTTGCTTACATAAATGACAAACAAGAGTTGTTTATTGAAGAAATTTTGCGGGATGACGATTTATGGAATAATATAATGGTGGGGAAACTAGTTAATTTCTACACATATTGTATTCTTCCAGAAATTGTACGTGGAGATTTGAAAAGAGGAGAAAAGTGCGTTGATCCTGACTACATCTTACAGGCAAAAGCTGAGTATGTCAAAAGGAAACTAAACAAGAAGTCCAATCCTAAGTAGTTCTTTTCATTTTCGTAATATTTCCAAAAAAGTGTATTTTGGCCACTGTTCTTACGATTTTTTTTTAATTGCTACTAGATAGAAAATCAAATTTCTGATCGAAAAGTATTCTTGTGATTTTTTTGAAAAAGTTAACCTTTTACAAGATACCGTTTTTTTTAAAAATTATGTTTTTTTGCTATTATGTAGGAAACCGTTCGTTGTACAAAAAAATTAATCTAAACAAAAAATACATACAATTTCCACCACTGCATTATCCAACCATTGCTCTACGTAATAATCAAAAAACTTTTGAAGATTAATGTTACATGGGGAATTTACTTGAATTCCTAACCACCCAGCATCTACGACCTCTAATGGCAGATACGCCAACGCCGCGTACATGCGGATATGGAGTCTAACTTCTTCATTGTTTTTGTAGTGTGTAACTACAACAATTAGGACTTGTTACAAGTCCTAATTGTTGTATTTTACGCCACAGACACTGCGTATATTGAAAATGGCATCTGTTCAATGTTGCGTTCGGAAACACATTTTTTACTGCCAGAATAACAGCGGTTTCAAAGTCTGTAGTAAAAGCTATTGGATTCCGGGAAATACTGTTTTTTATAATTGTAAAAAGCCTCTCATATGTTGTTCTAGTTTTGTTTTGCAATAAAGCAAAAGCAACAGGAAGAACGTTATTTTCCTCTTTACTGCTTCCTACATCGGCATGTATGGTATAAATCTGATGTGCCTTCCTATATTTGATACTAGTAATAACAATCGGTCTTCAACACCATCATCAACAAGTAAGAATGACGAACCGTCTCGCATTACGAAAATATTTTCAGGAGTAATAAGTTCATTTGCCGATTTTGCTTCTGATATTAATCCTTTTGCTTGGCGTCTATGACGGTATAATGTTGATTTCACGGATGCAAACATTCATTTACACACAACCCACTTGTCGATATCGATGTCCCTCTAGGATAGCTAAAGACTTTCCTTTATTCGATTCAATAATTTCCATAATGAAATTATACTAGTATAATAACTAATAATATTGAAAAGCACAACGGTAGGTACAGTAAGTAAAATAGTCTTCAAAGGAAATGACAAACATTTTTAAGGCAGACCTTCTATATTGGTCGCATAAGATAAATTCTACAAATAACTAATTTCCGTAGATGCCCATTAAAATCAAATTAAAAGGAAATTTTATTTTCTGAGTTCAATTATAACAAAACGTTGATTAACAATTGTCATTAATACTCAATTAATATAACATTTATTGCATTCTAAACAAATTGATTTAAATTTGATATTCTATGACCATAAATAAGTCTATTTCCAGTAAATTTCAAGAAATTGGTTTCAGACATGGTTTTTATAACAAGCAATGTATGTATTATTTAGTTTTTAAGGATTTTGTATGTTACACAACTTTTCTTCCTAGATCTCAACACAAAACATAAATAACAATAACATAGCTTTGTATTCTTTGTATTCTTGAAATAAATTTAAAAATCATTTGAGTTTTGTTTTACATAAAAATAATAATGGCAAGGAATTGATAACGTTACATTATACCTAGAACGTCTGCACACAAAAAAAAACATGACACGTCATCGGTAATCCAATACCTAAAAAAGGTGTTCGTTATCAGTTACTAGTATTCCACCGAGACATTTCTGTCTTTGTTTATTAAAAAAAGTACTGCAAGGAGAACGTAACGAATTTCATGTAAAGCATCCGTGCTCGCCCACTTTTAGATTTCACAAAATGCTGTCATCTGTAGGCAATACTGCACACTCCTGCGAGTGTGTTTCGTAACTAAATAATGGCGCTTTATTGAATTTTACATTGCGCTTATGGCAACAACTTAGTAAATGCATAGTTTAAAAACGGTGCCACAAAATCCATTCATATTACGTATGATGCTGCTACACACTATATTGTAGGACTTATTCCATTTTAAAACGTATATTTGTACCTACCTGTCAAATAATATCTTCATACATTTTAGCAAATTATACGTGGAAGTTACATAATTTTTTCAACTATTTCTTTACATTTGCTTGTAAAATAAAATAGCACAAGTCCTACAACAAACTTTCAACTATAACATTACCAAGTTTGATTTAAAACTATTACGTTTTAAGCAAACTGTGCATTTAGAAAGAAATGCATGTTTTAGCATAAGTGGAAACCCCAGCCTTAATGTAGATGGAATACCAATAACTAAATCGTCCAAAAGTCAGATATGGCCTATAATTGGATCTTTTAAAGATAAAAAAAGTGTTCCGCCTTTTACAATTGTCATATACCACGGAAATGAAAAACCTTCAAATGCAAATGATTATTTAGAAGATTTTATAACTGAAGTGAATAACTTAAGCTTAAATGGTTTTAAACATAATAATAAAAATTATAAAGTCCTTCTATCTGCACTTATTTGCGATGCACCAGCTCGATCATTTTTGCAATGTATTAAAGGACATGCTGGGTATTATGGTTGTAATAAATGCATGCAGAGAGGATCTTATAAAAAAAATAGAATTATATATTCTACTGAATTAAAACAATCCAGGTTAGATATAGATTTTATTAATCAGACGCAAAAAGACCATCATTTGGAAAATTCGCCATTGTTAAAAATTGAATGTTTTAAAACAAAAATGGTAAGCGGCTTTCCTTATGAATATATGCATTTAGTTTGTCTTAGTGTAGTACGTAAAATGTTACTGTTACTTATTCGTGGATCAAGTAAATCAAGACTTCCGTCAAAGAGAAGTTAAAAAAATTTTACACCGTCTTATGCAAATTAAAACATATGCAACCCTAGAATTTTCCCGCCAACCTAGATGATTAGACGATATATTAAGGTGGAAAGCTACTGAATTTAGAGCATTTCTTTTATATTTTGGCCCGTTGGTCTTGAAAGATATTGTACCGTTAGATTTTTATTACCATTTTACAACATTAACGTTTGCAATTAGAATTTTTTCTTCAGAACGTTATTGTAAAAATTTATACACTTATGCAAGTACTCTCTTGCAATATTTTGTGCAAAATTTTCCAACATTATATGGCCGTGAAAGTGTATCCTATAACGTTCATGAGTTGTTGCACTTACCCGAAGATGTCAAACATTATGGAGTTTTAGAAAATTATAGTGCGTTTAGGTTTGAGAATCATTTGTTTGTTTTAACAAAATTAATCAGAAAATCAAACCAACCGTTACAGCAAATCTTAGCTCGCCTAAGTGAGAATCCTCGTATGTATGGAAACAAAAATAATACAAATTTAAGTGATAATAAGAAGCACAATTCATTTTTAATCAGAGGTTCTGTGGTTTGCGCAAAGGAACCTAATAATTGCGTTCGTATGTTTAATAATGACATCATAATCATCACTAACATATTTCAAAAAAATGATGATCTGTATATTAGGGGACAAAAGTTTGTGGGAGTTAAAAATTTCTTGACGTCCGGACGATTCAAGTAAAGTTGGAATTTATGAAGTGAATTCAATCTACGAAGAATCAATGTTCCCAGTTTCCGCTATTGAAACCAAATGTATCTGCATACCATGCACAAATAGCACATTTTATATAGCCGATTTATTGCATGATTGTATGTTTCCTTGACCAGTTTTATTTAAAATATATGTGAATATGATCATGTTTCTAGTCTAATATGGCGTTCAAGCTCGTAAACTTCTTAAAGAAAAATGGTCATTCAACTGGTGTTTTAGCTGTTCCGTCCGACTGGATTTTCCAAAGTGCATCGAAAGAATACTTCTGCTGGTATCCTAAGAATGAGAAATTGGGTCCTATAGCAGCAAAAAATAAACATGCTGTTGATCCAAATACGTTTAGTCCATTTCGAGTGCAAATTGTTAATGAAAATAAAACATACGGTATATGCACATCATATATATCATAAACACTAATTAAGTAAAAATTTATTTACAGCATCATATTCTGAAGCAGATGCAAATGTAACATGTTCTGAATCAGAAACTGAAGGAATGACATATCGGCGAAAGAAAATGGAAAAGGTTATCTCATATGTAAATACTGATGAATCCACCGATGACGAAGATAACAACACTAAAATACGTATACCTCCAAGAATAAGTCATTCGGTAATGGAAAAAGATTCCACATCGACATCATCAGTAGAACCCGGCCAAACTTTACAGCATGCTTGCAAATGTAAGTATATAAGCTTATTTCTTCAAAAACTATAATTCCCTATACAGGGTGTTTCTAAATTGATGAGGAAGATTTTAAGGGGTTGATTCTTCAGCAAAATTCAAGGGGAATCTTTCATATAATTTTTTGTTCAAAGTCCCTTCCTCCCTTACAGCCCTTTAAACTACGGGAAAAAATAGTTTCTATTTAATATTTACACTATGGAGGAATTTAATAGAATTACATTTGGCAGATAACCTATGATAATTTAATTGCAGAATTTGACAGTTTTTGCAACCCTGAAATGTTAACAGGAGAGGTGAAACCATCAACCATTGCAATATTTTGTTACAGGCCATTTTAATACGTCTACATTTTCCTATTTCATAAAATTGATTTAAAAAGATACTGATTTAATCTGAAACTTTTTTATGTGTTGACTTCTGTTACCACCAACCTACTTGATTTTTAAGCAAATATTAACACGTCTGTGAATTTTTGTAAAAACGGTTTAAGGATTATCTTATTTTTGTGATCAAACTAACAATTTTACGAGAAAAAGTCAAGACAAAAGAGTAGCAGATTGAATAAATTTTTTAAATAAGAAAATGTAAACACTTTACAAAATTCTGAAGTAAAGGAGTTGATTGTTGCACCCTTTGTGATAACATTTCAGGGTTACAAAAACGGTTGAAAACTGCTATTTAATTAGCATCGGTTATCTGCCAAATGTAATTTTAAGAAATTCTTCCATAGTGGAGATATGAATTAGAAACTATATTTTCCCGCAACTTTAAAGGGTGTAATTGGGAAAAAGGGGTTTTGAATAAAATATTATATAAAAGACCCCCATAAATTTTGCTGAAAAACCACCCCCTTAAAATCTTTCGCATCAATTTACAAACACCCTTTATAACCAAATTCAAAAATTAGTTGAAACATATTGATACTTAAAAATTGATTAATCCGTTTGATATTTACCTATCCCTGAAATTAAACACACTGTTCAAATTCGGAAGAAAAAAACTGGAAATTCTAATTTTCAAACAAACCAAAAACGCAACCTTATAGGCATGAAAACAGTTTATAATTATTGAATTACTTTTTTATCTCGATCGTACCAACTAAGTAGAATTATTGAATAACTAATATATATAATAATATATTACTTATTCAATGGTGGAATCAAATGTTTTATTGTAAAACGTAAATGATCACTTTTTGGTTGTCTCTTATTAATCATTCTATACTTTAGGTACTGAAAATGCAACGGAAATTAGAGCTCTAAAGGTTGAAATAAATGCATTATCAGAAATGTTACGTGCATTTATTTCCCGTTTGGATTCGGGTTCAAGTGAATCGAATGGGAACACACTTGGCAGAAGTTTAATGCAAGAACAAGAAAAGAGCTTAAATTTCTTGTCAATCACCGAAGACGAACTTCAGTTACCTTGCAGTACTTATGCAGATTTCCAAAATCTAAATATAAAGTTGGAAGATGTTCAAGTTAAGGCTGCTGTTGTAAGTAAATTGTTTTTAATTGGTAATAATTATGATTTTATTTTTATTTTTTTTATTTAGACCCGACTACTGCGTCGTTGCACTGCACTTACGCCAGAAAAAACAACAACGGCCATGTTACAAGCAGTATTTTCAACTAACGTGGCTGTCAAATGTAACTGGGAGGGTCGTGGTGAAAAACAAGGGATAAAAGATTTTCCTGTCGTTAAACTAATGCAATGTAAGTTAAAGTACAAAGTAGTTTTTTATATGTAATATATATTTCTAACGGGTGATCGAAATATGTAGATTTTAACTTTCGTGACCATAATTTTTTTTTTACTAATAATTGCATATTAGGAATTATTTATTTTATCATTAAAGTTAGTACTGTTTGTTGATTACACACAATTTATGTTTATTTTGCCACTTCAATAATATAAATTATATAGAAATTTAAGATTCAGTGTTGCGCTAATTATGGTCCCTCACAAAACAACTTTGTATTTTTTCTTAATTGTCACTCTGTCACTCAATCACTCTGTATATCAAAGTGTATATAATAGCACAGATAATATAAGTACTAATCTGTGATAATAGTATTGCTCATTGGTATATTACACGTATGTGTATACGTATACATATATCGTCACCTTAGAGTTACACTGTTGTATGTCACATTTTTGTCGAATTTTAGTTTTCAGTATTACAAAGTTGTATCTAGGTTAGACTTCATCCTCACAGAGTTACAAAGGTGTATGTATTATCCTGTGTAGTAGGTTACCAACATTACATAGTTGTATCTGTATAAAATAATTATTTCAGGCTTACAAAGTGGTATGTGCACATGCTCCTTGGTAACACTGAAATTCTACAGATTATTATTTACATACAACTTTGCGCGACTGATAAAAAGTACACAAACGGTGTATCGAATATTATGAGTGGGTTATTTAAGTGAATTACAGGTGTTTTTAGTCAAAATGCCATATGATTCAAGTGATTCAGAGTCTGACAATAACATTCCGTTGATAGAATTAAGGTAAATTCATTATTCCTATATTTACTACAGTTTGTAAGGCATTTTCGTTATATTTTAGGAAAATGAGGTTAAGTGAAATAAATACAGTAGAAAATATAATAGATCGTGATGGATACGATTCAGAGAAAGATAAAGACTATGTGCCTTCTGATTCTGATAATGAATCAAATGAATCTGTTTACAGCAAAGATTCATGTAATGCTGTTAGACACGTTTGTGCTAACACTGTGAGTGATATCGAAAATGGAGCTCCTCAAACCAACATACCTAAACCATTGAAGCGTAAGAGGCAGAGAAATCCAGCAGCATGGAAGTGCAATATTAGGAAAGAAGCCCATGATACAGGCAAGAAGTACGTATCTGTAAGAAAAAAGGTAGTTCCAGCTAAAAGAATGAAGACTGTAAAAGATTGTTGGAAGAGATGTTTGTATAAATGCCAAACAGTTATCTCAGAAGATGAAAGAAAAACAATTTTTGATCGTTATTATACCTTAAACGGCCACGGTAAAAAAATGTTCATCTTATCTACAACAAACAAATTTACTGTTGAACGGCGCGGAAAAAATAAAACAGATACAAACAGTAGAAGAAGCCAAACCTTTGCATATTATTTTCAAATCGGAAACAGAAAAATTCAGGTATGCAAAAAATTTTATCTTAGCACCTTAGATATTAGTCAAACCCCGATTTATACAGCACATTCTGAAAAAGATAATTCAAATATACCTGACGTTCCCAAACAAGGAAAATACACGAAGCATAAAATACCTGATGACGATGTTAATTTTGTAAAACAGCATATAGAATCTTTCCCTAAAGTGGACTCCCATTACTGCAGGGCTAATACGCAAAGGCAATACTTAGAACCTAATCTCAATATCAAGAAAATGTACAGTCTCTATGTTGAGTTTTGCGAAGAAGCTAATAAGCAGCCTGTAAAAGAGTCATTCTATAGAAAAATATTCTGTAATGAATATAATTTATTCTTTCATGAGCCAAAGAAAGATAGGTGCGACATATGCGAAGAAGTGAAGATCAATAAAAAAGAAAACGTACTGACTGATGGGAAACAGCAGGAGTATGATAACCATATAAAAGAAAAAACTGCAACAAGAGCTGAAAAAAGAAAAGACAGAGAAAGCAGCAGTTCCACATTTTTGGTGTTTGATCTGCAAAATGTTCTACCTTGCCCAAAGGTAGAAATTAGTAACTTTTACTACAAGAGCAAATTGAATGTATATAATTTAACTGCAATATTATCCAGCACAAAACAAGTCTACTGTGCTGTATGGCATGAAATGTTAATGGGCAGAGCTGGGAATGACATAGCAAGTGCATTCGTCAAAATTTTAGAAGCTGTTTTCACGGACAACCAAGATCTAAGGAAACTCATACTTTGGAGTGACAGCTGCGTGCCACAAAATAGGAATTCGTTAATGACCTATGCGATTACTTTTTTCCTAAACCAACATCCAATGATTGAATCAATAACAATGAAGTTTTCAACTCCCG
Organism: Vesta saturnalis; assembly: GCA_036346205.1. NCBI lineage: Eukaryota > Metazoa > Arthropoda > Insecta > Coleoptera > Lampyridae > Vesta > Vesta saturnalis. Next base: position 304,252 of record JARFJB010002464.1, on the reverse strand, counting down.
GACATTCTTGTGTTCAGGAGATAGACTCTGTACACAGCTGCATTGAGAGGATCTTCAGCAAAGCTGAATACTATTCACCTGTGTCGCTTTTACGACTGCTTCTAAAAGTTACCTCATCTAGACCTTATAAGGTTATGCAGATGAAAGCAGCTGATTTTAAAGATTTTAAGTCTTACACGTCAGGGTTCAATTATAAAGTGGTCCCTTTTTCAAAAGTAAGTGCCTTGAAATTCACATCACTGTTTACTGTGATAGAGTACAAAGAATCGCATCAATCATCCAATTGGACAAAGGTTTCCATTAGATCATTACAAACAACTAGATCAGGTGCAAGCACTGAACTAAAGGTACCGAAAGCTGTTGTAGCTGCTGACAAGAAGACTATGTCAGCTGACAAAGTAAAGGCAATTAAGAGTATGTATCGATGGATGCCACTGGTGGACAAAACATACTTTGAAGCAGTATTACCAAAAATTTAAAATACTGTTATGTACACCATTCAACTGTATTGTTTTTCAAGTAAGAAAAAACTCTTTGTTTATTAGTTTCTATTTTTTTTATTTTTGTAATGTATTTTCTTAGATTACCTATTATTTCGAATTAGAATTTTATTTTAGTTTTTAGATTTATTAAACCATATTGTTTCCTAAGTTTGAAAAATTTCTTGTTTATTACTTTTTACTTTTTTAATGTATTTTATTAGTTAACTCTTTATTTAAAATTCCAATTCTATTTCAGTTATATTATACTTTTTGTTACAAAGTTGTATGTAACTACTTTTGTTAAGTAAAGGAATACACTGATATAACAAAGTTGTATGTGTTTTTTTAATTAACCTAATTACTATATTTAAATTAAAATTTTCAACTTTTATTCATAAAATCAGTATTGTTAGCACCTACTACTGTATTAATTGGTAGCTTATTCAACATTTTTGCTTTAGTACATTTTAACAGAAACCCATATTTTCTTTTTGTAATAACTTAGAATAAGGGTAATGTCACATACCACAGTGTAACTCCAAGGTGACGATATATATATATATATATATATATATATATATATATATATATATAATATATATATATATATATATATATATATATATATATATATATATATATATATAAGTGTGTGTGTGTGTGTGTGTGTGTGTTTCTCATTTAAAAATCATTAGCACAAACCAGCAGGTAGTTCTGGATGCTTTCAAGTAGTGAAGGCAAAATTATTCATAATCTTTGAAATAACTATTTGCACTATTTGCCAATATACTAATTTTATGCTTTAAAGAAGTATTATAATTATTTTATGAACCTTAAATAGCGTTATTTGTGAAATTTTTAATGTATTAATTTCCGGTTTATTAATTATTAATTTTAATGCCAATATTTTCCTAATTTTTTTTAAATGAGTTTTTTTGTAAATAAAGTTGGTGGCTATTTTTTGTAACGCTTATATTTCTATATTCAATGTTATGTTACATTTAAATAATACATTTACCATAAAAATTTTAAGAATATGATCGCATCTGATTAATACTTTCTTTTCTTCCTTTCAGCTGTTCTTCAGGGTATTCCAGCTTTTAAAGATGCCCCATCAAGAACATTTGTTGCAGTAGCAATGAACTGGCTTAGAAACTCAAAAGGACGTCACAAGACAATTATTTCAAAAATGGCACGTAATTGAGTTTTCTTTATATATATATATATATATATATATATATATATATATATATATATATTGAGATGTTCAGAAAGAGGTAAAACAAGTATCGGACAGTTTAAATGACATTTGGGTGATAAAAAGGGGTGATTTCAAGCTCGATACAAGTGCAAGACACTGTTTTATATAAATCTGGTTCACGATGTGATTAAAATAAATTTGTTTGGTATAAATTAGTCTGAATATTATTTACATAGTTTGGTTTTATCATAAAAAGCATTTTGCTGCTAACAAAATTGTCAAGAATGTTAAATATAACCATTTTCGTAAAGTCATTTTAGTATTTCAATTATTGCAAATAAAAGTTAAAAAATACATCAATCATATTATCAACATTTAAAATTCATATTATCTCAAACTAAATAATTTTACCCCTCTTTAATTAAAGTAAGTCGTCATCATTACAAATATTGGCGCATCAACGTGAGGGCAAAATTTAGTTTGAAGATTGTTGTATAAAAAGACAAAAAAATATATAGGTATTTAGTTTTTCATTATTCGTTTATTGTTATTTGTTATTAGTTATTGTTTATTTTACTGAGTTTATTAGTGTTAGAATTTTTATTAAAAAAAGGGGCAAATTTAATTAAGGTACAGTTAGTTAATGCAAGATCGTAGAGTAACAAGATCAGGTAGAGTTTACGGGCCTAGAGAAATAGAGGTAAAAGAGCAAAAACAGGATCTTGATACAACGATGGAGCAGATTGAGAAGAATGTTGAAGGACAACAAGAAGAGGGGAGTCCAGTAAAAGAAAGCAAAAGTTTAGATGTGGATATGATTATAGCCATGTTAGTGAAGGCTGAAGAAAACAGAAAAAGAGCCGAGGAAAATATGGATGTTAAATTCAATAAGTTAGAAGAAAATAGAAAGCAAGACATGAGAAAAGCAGATGAAAATATTGACAGTAAATTTAACAAGCTTGAAGAAAATAGGAAGTAAGACATGAAAGAAGCAGAAGAGAATAGAAAGGAGGATATGAGACGACTAGAAGAAAGTATCAATAGACAGATGAGCAAGTGGGAGAACGATAAGGAAAAATTAGTACACAGAATGGAGAAAACGAAGGAAGAATTAAGTAATAATATGCACAGAGAAAATGAGAAGTTATGGGGAACGATCATCGATAATAAGGAAGAGGTAGATGACAAGATCTGCAAACTGGATAAAAATATTAGGATTGAGACCCGTCTAAGAGAAGAAGCTTCTCATGAAATTAATGACAAAGTAGGAAGAATACAGGACATCCATGAACAAATATGTTTCCAGATGGAAAGGAACAAGGATGATAACAAGAAACAAATGGGGGAAATTTGCAATAAATTAAGAATGTACGATCATGACCTAGAAGAGTTAAAAGAAAGAGAGACACCTAGAAATATTCAAATCGGCTGGGAAAATTGTATGTGGAACCAAGAGATGCCATATAAATTTGAAGGCAGAAAGCATGAATCACCAATGCTATTTTTAAAGAATATAGAGGATTACTTTAACGATATCAAAGACAACAAACAAAGGATGCGTTTGGTAAGGAAGATGCTTAAAGGGGATGCCGAACTATGGTATAATTTAGTACAAGAACAGTGTACCGACTTTAAGCAATTCAAAGAACTGTTCACTAAACAATATTGGAGTGACGTCCAACAAAACGTAATCCGAAAAGAATTTTCAAGGGCAAAGTACGATAAAAATCATGGCACTCCGAGGGAGATTTATGTTATGAAAAAGTACCAAATAGCAAGATACTTCACGCCAGCTATGAACGAACAAGAGATAGTACAGTACTTGGCAAGGCAATTGGAGAATAATGTGGCAGAAAACATTATTCTGCAAAATATAGACAATATAGCATCACTATTACAATTCTTACGAAGGTACGATGCTTACGAACAGCATCAGAATAATTATGAGAAAAGAGAATTTAATCCTAGAAATGGTTGGAATGACAGGAGGGAATACAATTACAGGCACGAAAGAGAGGAAAATAGGAGAGATAGTTATCAGAATAGGAATTATGGAAATGACAGGAGGGAATATCAAAATCAGTATTATCGTACAGATAATCGTAAAGAATATTTCCATAATAATAATGGTAACAATAGGGAAAGTAATTATAGATCGGGAAGAGAAAGGAACAATTTCCAACAAAGAAGAGGTGGTTATAACAATGGCTATGATAGAAACAAATTTAATTATAATAATCAAGGCAAGGATAATGATCGAAACCATCAAAACAATCGGGAGAGTGAAGGAAAGGATCATCATAGAAATGACATGATGAAAGAAACTAGAAGGCCATACCAAGAGATTGTGGATGACCAGAATCGAAGAGTAAATAACATCCAGGTACGTGAAGATAAAGAAGAACCAAGCTGTGGAAGAGTTAGTTGGGTGAATGCTATCGTACATGCAACCCAAGACCAAGAAGAAAATACACAGAAGGACTTTGATAAGATCACAGTACAGAATTTTTAAACACGAGCTTCCTTGTCAACAACGTTAAGACAAATTACCAACATCCCACGGAATTTTTAGAAATTGATCAAAATACAGAACCAGATACTGTAAATGTTTTATTACCTTTCGTTAATATTAGAATTAAGAATTTGGATTTATTAGGATTAGTTGATACCGGCTCAGAAATTTCATTAATACAGGAGAAAATCATCGTAGAGAATAATGATTTATTTAAAGATGAAATCATAAGGATAAACAAAATAGAAGTTATGGCAGCTACGGATAAAAAGCTTAGCACTATAAATAGGATGCTACATACGGAAGCTAAGGTAGGGGAACACATTTCTCCAAACACAATGGTTTATAACTAACAATTTAAAATGGAATTAATAATAGGAATGGATTTGATTAAGCAATTAAGATTGATTATCGATGCAGAATATATGAAGATAAGAATTGGTAAAGATGAATTAAACTGGGTACAGCCCTACAATAAAAGATTAAATTTATATAAACCGCATATCCAGTATTTGAAGGTGGAAAGCATTATAAAGGATGAGCAATTCGATGTCAATCACATTGGTTATAAGAAAGAAGTTATAAACATTATTCAAAAAAATTTGGTGTTGATAGATGAAGTACCTAGCGTAGCTACTAAATATGTACATAAAATTGAAGTGTCAGACGATTCTCCGTTCCATAACAAGATATATCCTATTCCCTACGCCAGAAGAGAGCAGGTTAAAAAGGAAATTAATGAAATGCTAGAAAATGGTATAGAAAGATCAAAAACCAGTTATTTAAATCCGTTGGTTGTTGTTAAGAAAAAAGATGACAGCATTAGACTGTGCCTTGATGCAAGGAAGCTCAATACCAGATCAAAACCCCAATATGAAACTCCACAAAATATGGACGTGCTACTTAGTAAAATTTGGGAAAGAAAGATCTTTACTAAGTTAGATCTAAAAAACTCATTTTGGCTAATACCTTTGGAAAAGTCGTGTAGAAAGTACACAGGTTTCAGTATCGAAGGAGAAATATACCAATTCAAAGTGGTACCATTCGGACTCAGTTCTTCGTCTGCTGCATTAGTTAGAGCTATGCAAGAAATTTTAAATAAATTCGAACATTTCTGTATGCATTACATTGATGACATTTTAATATTTAGTAAAAACGAAGAAGAACACTGTCTACACATAAAAACAATCATGGAAGCTTTAGCCACAAATGGTTTAAAATTAAATTTAGAGAAATGTTATTTTTATGAAAGAAGTTATGTATTTGGGTTATGAAATAGGGCAGACGGAGTAAAATTAAATAATAGTAGATTGGCCGAAATTAAAGAATATCCTCGTCCTAAGAATTTGAGAACTTTGAGAGGGTTTCTAGGGGTAGTTAACTACTATCGCAAGTTCATATCAGGATATGCTGAATTATCTATTCCTCTGGTAGACTTATTAAGAAAAAACGTACGTTGGAAATGGGATAGACAAAAAGAAGAAGCGTTTATTAGTATTAAGGAAAGTTTATTTAGAAATATGATTTTAAGACACCCAAATTTTAACTTGCCATTTATACTTAGGACAGATGCATCTTTCTATGCAATTGCAGCAGAATTATGTCAAAGACAGGGAGACGATGAAGTACCTATTTGTTTTCTTTCGAGAATTTTAAAAGTGCACGAAATTAAATACACGACAGCAGAAAAAGAACTACTGGCCATTGTATATGCAGTAAATAAATTAAAATTTTATCTATTAGGCAACAAATTTAAAATTGAGACTGACAACTCTGCAATTACGTTTATGAAGACAACAAATTTTAAAAATCATAGGATGTACCATTGGTCGTTACTTCTGCAGGAATATGATTTCGACATATCTCATAGACCAGGCAAAGATAATGTGGTAGCGGATGCTTTAAGCAGGAAGGACAACATAGATATTAGGGAGAATAGAGTTTTATGTGCATTTGAACAAATCAAACCTACATATTTGGCACAAGAACTAAGAAGTTTACAAAATTCAACAAAATTTTTAGAACTAAAAAAGAAAATCTTTGAATCACAAGAAAAAATATATAAGGATTACTGTATTTTTAATGATAGAATTATTAAAGTTTTCAATGCAAGAAAGTTAGTTGTAGTAAATGAAGATATAGCAAAATTTATCATAACGGATTTACACAAAACATATGGACATTTGGGAATTAGAAAAACTTGGTTAATTTTTAGAGAAAATTTCTATGCAAAGAAAGATTTAACATATGTCAAAAATATTATAAATAAATGTAAGCTTTGCATATTAGCTAAAGAGAAGAACCATACTAATTTCAATCTTGTCAAAAGTATAAAAGTAAGTAAACCGTTGGAAATTATAGCAATTGACTATATTGGAAATTTAGTACCCGGTCAAAACGGTTATAAAAATATTTTAGTGATCGTCGATATTTTTTCGAAATTTATTAAATTATACCCTAGCAGGGAATGCACTGCAAGACAAGCTACTATTTCTATCGAGAAATTCATGCAAGAGACAGGAAGACCAAAAGCTATCCTAGCAGACAATGCCACATATTTTAGAGCTGCCAAGTTTGTAAAGAAGTTCGAAGAGAATGGAATAAAGATATACTTCTGTTCTATTAGACATCCTCAAGGCAACCCAGCCGAAAGATATATAAAAGAGGTGATTAAATTTTTAAGAATATTTACGTACGAGAAACATAATGCTTGGGTGAAATATTTAAAGGTCATAGAAAAATGTATTAATGAAGTACCTAATGTTAGAACACAGGTAGCTCCGATTACGTTAATGAAAAAGATAATACCAGAAAGACCCTGGAGACAACAAGAAGAAGAAATTGAAGTCGAAGTTTTGCTACAAGAAGTTAAAGAAAGATTGTGGACAATTTTGAATAATTATGAAAAGAAACATTCTTCCAAAATTAAAAAGAAAGTCACGTTTAAAGAAGGAGATTTAGTAATCATACGTAGATTAGCAGTTGCAGACAGAGCACGAAATATGTGTGCAAAACTCTTATTACCATATGAAGGACCGTATAGGGTAAAAAAATGTTTTGGGGGTACTACATATGAATTAGTTAATATAGAGGATGATAGTAGTAGAGGTAAATTTCATATTTCTATGATTTATCCATATGTTAAAATTTAATTTAATAGGTAGGACAATTAAAGAACTTAATATTTTTTTAAAATTGCAAAAATATCTTCATTCTTGAATTGGGGAATTTGAGATGTTCAGAAAGAGGTAAAACAAGTATCGGACAGTTTAAATGACATTTGGGTGATAAAAAGGGGTGATTTCAAGCTCGATACAAGTGCAAGACACTGTTTTATATAAATCTGGTTCACGATGTGATTAAAATAAATTTGTTTGGTATAAATTAGTCTGAATATCATTTGCTTAGTTTGGTTTTGTCATAAAAAGCAAATTTTAGTTTTAAAAATTATTTGAACTTATAATAAAATTTTAGTTTTATTCAAATTTTTGTTAATTATAAAGAATGGCATACAATAACGACGAAATATCAATAAATCTGAAAGAACAACCCGGGCCCAGTACGTCTTCTTATAAAAAGAAAATTTTGATTCCTTAGAAAAATTAAAAGTTTCTGTAGAAGAAAAGCCATTGGCTTCAGTTGTTCAATCTAGTATTAAAATAGCATCAAATACAATTCAAGAAAGAGATTATGGACGTCGCAAAAACGAGTGATAAAGAAAAGGAGAGTTAAGCACGATCTAAACCCACGCTCAATGCGTAAAGGTGCTAAAATGGTTGCTGCAACTATTGATTACGCATTATTTAATAATATAATTATAATTTTACCTCACAAAAGTATAAGTCGCCATTTTAAATCTCATTCATAAATAAACATTACAATATATATATATATATATATATATATATATATATATATATATATTAGTGTGGGCCGAAAAAAGTTTATCTGTAGAAAAAAATTTAGTGTACTAGCCCAATATTTAAGGGTCCCCCGGGAGCCCAAAATATTTTTTTTACATATTTTGACTGGGGTAGCAAGAAAAAGTTACCTTATGCTAAGAGTAACTCTAGAAAAAAAATGAGCGTACTTGCCCATTATTTAAGGGTGCCCGGGCCTAATATATATATATATATATATATATATATATATATATATATATATACATATATATATATATATATATATATATATATATATATATATTGAGATGTTCAGAAAGAGGTAAAACAAGTATCGGACAGTTTAAATGACATTTGGGTGATAAAAGGGTGATTTCAAGCTCGATACAAGTGCAAGACACTGTTTTATATAAATCTGGTTCACGATGTGATTAAAATAAATTTGTTTGGTATAAATTAGTCTGAATATTATTTACATAGTTTGGTTTTATCATAAAAAGCATTTTGCTGCTAACAAAATTGTCAAGAATGTTAAATATAACCATTTTCGTAAAGTCATTTTAGTATTTCAATTATTGCAAATAAAAGTTAAAAAATACATCAATCATATTATCAACATTTAAAATTCATATTATCTCAAACTAAATAATTTTACCCCTCTTTAATTAAAGTAAGTCGTCATCATTACAAATATATATATATATATATATATATAGGGTGTTACAAAAAGGTTGGGCTGGCTATACGTTTTTGGATTTTATGGAAAGGACGTGATAAATAAATACAATAGCATAAATAATAATAAATAGCATAAATAAATAAATTTGTTTTACTAATTAAAAAAACAACTATAAAAACTTTCACAACAAAGTTCGCCGTCGCGGGGACTCAGCTAGGTCGCTATTACTGATTTATTTGAAATTTATCTAAGTAAAGTTATTTTTGCATTTAGTATAAACACATTCAATAATGTCACTTTATTAAAATTCCGGTATACTGTTATCTAACCTGCTACATTTTCAATACAATGTCGCAACAATGAAAACATCTGATAATAATTAACGAACACACAGCTGTTAAATTTAAACCACAAGGATGTTGGAAATGGAGGAACGTGTGTTGCAGATCGTTGAGGAAAACCCCCATGTGAGCACAAGAGAAGTTAAGGCTGCTGTGGGGGATATTGACCATGTGTCGGTTTGGCGGATACTGAAGAGCCAACAGCTGTATCCATATCATGTTCAAAGAGTCCAAGCGCTTTTACCAGCAGACTACCCTAATAGAAACGCATATTGTATCCGAATTCAGGAAATCTGTGCTCACGATCCTTTATTTCTTTCAAGAGTACTGTTCACTGATGAAGCTGGATTCAACAGACATGGCATACTCAACTACCACAACAATCACGTTTGGGCGGATGAAAACCCTCACGCAATACTTCAATTAAGGCACCAGCAAAACTTTTCATTAAACGTGTGGGCGGTATCCATGGTGATGAGTTTATTGGTCCAGTATTTCTGCATCCTCGATTAAACGGGAACAGTTATCTGCACTTTCTGCAAAACGAGTTGTTTGACTATTTAGAAGACTTGCCGGTTGCTGCAAGACAAAGCATGTGGTTCATGCATGATGGGGCACCACCTCATTTCAGTGTAGAGGTACGAAACTGTCTGACTGCCCAGTTTGGAAATCAATGGATAGTCCGTGGAGGCCCAGTCGCTTGGCCAGCCAGGTCACCAGACCTGAATCCCATTGACTTTTATCTTTGGGGACATTTAAAATCCCTGGTTTACGCAACTCCGGTTGCCAATGTTGGGGAGCTGAGACAGGGGATTGAGCATGGAATGAGGCGAATCAGGGATACGCCAGAATTGTTACAACGAGTTAGGGAATCCATGTTACGTCGACTGCGGCAACGTGTTTTTAGCAACGGTGGTCAGTTTGAACACTTAATATGAGCAATTTGTTGACCAAAATATTTATTGGATTTGCTTTATAAAAATTGTTGTATTTATTTATTTATTTATGCTATTTATTATTATTTATGGCTATTGTATTTATTTATTTGGCGACCACGTCCTTTCTTGTGCGGACAAAGCCTGCCGCCTAATTGTTGTTTGAATTACTCGCGCACCGCGATTAACTAGTAACGCGTAACGTGAAAACTAAAATATTCCTTATTTCTTAACCGATTTCAACAAACAAGGTGTCATTAGGAAGATAAATTAGTTTCGAAATTATTTAGTCTATTCCAAAATTTTCATTTGGGCTACGGTTTTTTCGTAATTCCACGTTAAAAAATTGACAAGGCCGCCATTTTTAAAAAATTAAATTACGTAAATGAATATTTTTTATATGTTGTGTCTTTGTAAGATACATCTATCTACCAATTTTTATGAAAATATCTTAAAAAACAACACATATATAATTTTATTTTAAAAAAATACAAAATGGCGGCTAGCGGCTAAATGTGGCCGAAATCGAAAAAAGTTATTCTTGATTTTTTGTTCAAAATTGTCCATAAAATCCTAAAACGTATAGCCAGCCCAACCTTTTTGTAACACCCTGTATATATATATATATATATATATATATATATATATATATATATATATATACAGTGAGGACGTTTAGGTTGGAATAAATTCAATATTTTTCTGTCTACAGCTATTATAACAAAACGCTTGCACAGGTCGATTTTTATTTTCAATTACGCATCGTACTCTATTATTGGATGTACGAATGACGTCATCACTTTCGCGTACATGACGTCACTATTATTTTTTTAAATAGAACAACATGTTTTTCTCTACATTTTTAAATTCTACAACAATAGACGAATACAAAAATGTATAATACTTATTAGTCCAAATCATTGGTTTGTGAATTAGAGACGAATGTTGTATCAGAAATTTTTAGTTATAAAACTTTATTGAAATGACTGGACTAACAACGATGATAGGTTTTCATTATAATGGTTTTGTCTTTTGTTTTTTTGACATGTTTAGTTTTGTTTACAATGCTAATGTCAAACAATAAGTACTGAATTGTCAATTACCTATTTGTTAAAGTTCTCAATAATGGTACGTTTAAGCGAAAAAGAAAGAATTGAAATTTTAATACTGTGTGGGTATGGTGACAAGTCCCGTACCCAGCAAGAAGTTTGTGAATTATGGAATGATAAGTATCCAGATCGTTCTATTTGTCAATCCACTGTATCGAAAACAGAAAAAAAATTTAGAGAATTTGGTAATGTCAGAGATAATTATAAAGGTCGTTCTGCAATTAGTGATGATGAGCAGTTGGATTTGCTCATAACTGTTAAAGAAAATCCACACATATCCAGTAGACAACTCGCGGCGGAAAATTCATTGAGTAAATCTACAATTGTAAAATATTTGAAAAAAAATAAATTTCACCCGTACAAAGTTAATTTAGTTCATGAACTCAACGGAGATGATTTTGATCGAAGGATGGAATTTTGCGAAGTTATAATGGAGCGATGTAATAATGGCCCACAATTTCTAAAACATGTAGTATTTACAGATGAAGCAACATTTTATTTAAATGGTACTGTTAATAGGCAAAACTGTAGATACTGGTCAGACACTAATCCTCATTGGATGATGGAGGCCCACACTCAGTATCCTGAAAAAATTAATATTTTGGCAGGAATTGTTGGCAACAACATTTTGGGACCATTTTTTATTGAAGGAACGTTGACTGCTGAAAAATATTTAGAAATGTTACAAAATGATATTATTCCAGCAATTGCTGCGTTATATCCAGATAATAACAATCCACACATGCCTAGTAATTTGATATGGTTTCAACAGGATGGTGCACCACCACACTATGCGCAGAGAGTGCGTAATTATTTAAACGCTACTTTTCCCAACAGGTGGATAGGTAGGAGAGGGTTTATAGAGTGGCCAGCAAGATCTCCTGATGCAGCCTCCCCTGATTTTTACTTTTGGGGTTATCTTAAATCTAAAGTATACTCCAATAGACCTGACAACATCGAAGACTTAAAAGAGAGAATCCTTAATGAGGTAAGACTCATTCGCCGGGAAACATTAAATGAAGTGTTGGAGGAATTTAAAAACCGTCTTGGTTATTGCCAGTTAGTCAACGGTATGCAATTTGAACATTTAATTTAGTTATTTAAGTATTTTGTTAATTATTTAGAATAATAAAAACTAAAAATTTATTAGTCCAGTCATTTCAATAAAGTTTTGTAACTAAAAATTTCTGATACAACATTCGTCTCTAATTCACAAACCAATGATTTGGACTAATAAGTATTATACATTTTTGTAATCGTCTATTGTTGTAGAATTTAAAAATGTAGAGAAAAACATGTTCTATTTAAAAAAATAATAGTGACGTCATGTACGCGAAAGTGATGACGTCATTCGTACATCCAATAATAGCGTACGATGCGTAATTGAAAATAAAAATCGACCTGTGCAAGCGTTTTGTTACAATAGCTGTAGACAGAAAAATATTGAATTTATTCCAACCTAAACGTCCACACTGTATATATATATATATATATATATATATATATATATATATATATATATATATATATACATCTATGTATTTTAACTTGTGTTACATATCTAATAATATTAACACTAGAGCGCACGCACGGGCGGGGAATCCCCGCTTTTGCAATATAAACGTAATTACTCGGTTTCCGATCGGCTGTCGGTGCCGCCCCGCCAAGAATACTCCCGCATAACTGCGATTGTGTATTTAGTAAAGAATTCAGTCAGTCATAATCTGTCGTTGTGGTCGTTTTCGCGTTTTATTCGGTTTTTGAGGGAATCCCCGCCTTGCGTGCGTTTGAGGTAACTTTTCCATTAAGTTTTTCCTGCAACTATTATATTGCTTATTTGTGTTTTTCTGCTTTTGTGTACAAACGGAAAACATATCTTTATAGTTTTTATATCATAATTTTGTGTAAAATGCACTACGAACGCGAATAAAAACGTTTGCAATATCTGTATAATACCGTAAGTAGTGATGATGAGAATTGGGATTTGGAAGAAACCACCGGAAACAAAGAGAATATTCCTCCCGATGATGATGGCGGTTCCATCTATAGTGATGTCGACGAGAAAGAATTAGCTTCTAACTATGAAGAACACATCGACTCTGAGGAGAGCCTAGATTCTGAAGATGATTATGATGTAAGTACTGAAAGACTTACGTATATAGGAAAAGATAAGAAAACAGTTTGGTCTATGCATCCTGTAAATAACAAATCTAAAACTCGTTCAGAGAATATAATTACGAAGCTACCAGGTCCCATAAGAAGAGCTAAGCACGTTCAAGAACCCCAAGATTGTTGGAAACTATTTTTTACTGATGATACAATAAAGAAATTGGTACAGTATACAAATATAAAAATTAGGAACAATCAGATAAATTATAGAAGAATAAGGGACGCAAAAGAAACTGACATTGAAGAAATGACGGCGTATATTGGTTTATTGTACCTAACAGGTATTTGCAAATCGGCAAAGCAAAATGTATGTGATTTGTGGAGAAATAATGGACTAGGAGTGGAATTATTTCGTTTGGTCATGGATGTAACAGATTTCTGTTTTTGACGCGTATGCTTCGATTTGATGATACATCTGATGAAAAGTGGAGAATGGAAAGAAAATCTATAGATAAACTGTACAGTATTCGTGAGTTCTTTGATGAGTTTGTAAACCAGTGCAAATCTAACTATAGCCATAGTGAATTCGTCACCGTCGATGAGATGCTTCCGAATTTCCGCGGACGTTGTAGTTTCAGAGTCTATATGCCTTCTAAGCCCGGGAAATATGGAATCAAGGTGTGGGCATGCAGCGATTCTAAAACGTACTACACATCAAATTTTGAAATCGTTGTTTCTAAGCAAGCATTGGGCCCGTTTCAAGTTGACACTTCCATAAAAGAAACTGTCAAAAGAATGGTGAGTCACGTAGGTGGCGGTCGTAACGTCACTTGCGACAATTTATTTACATCTGTCGATCTGGGTAAAGAACTTTTACAAAAAGGATTGACATTGGTGGGAACAATGCGAAAAAACAGGTCCGAGATTCCAACTCTGTTTACGGTGAAAAATAAAGACAGATCTGTAGGTAGTTCAATATTTGGTTTCTCTTCAAGAATGACGATCGTTTCATACAAAGCAAAGAGAGACAAAGTTGTGGTGTTATTGTCAACATTGCACGATGATGATAAAATAGACATAAACAGCTCACAGGGAAAGCCTGAAATAATTACAACCTATAATATAACTAAGTATGGAGTCGATATGTCTGACGCGTTGCAAAAAAAATACACTGTTGCAAGAAAAACTAACAGGTGGCCGATGGCTATATTCTATTTTTTATTGAATGTTGGAGCTGTCAATGCGTACGCCATTTACAAACATAATAATCGGTCTAAAAGATCAAGAAAGCTCTTTACTTTCGTCCCTTGGAATGTCTTTACTAAAAAACTACATGAGGAAGAAAGTTTATGAAACTACAATTTCATTTGCCACTAAGGAGCGGATATGCAAAATCTTTTCCTTTGAGAAACCTACTGCTCAATCCACAACAACCCTAGAACAAGTACCGACTGAAGGGCGTTGCGCATTTTGCCCTTCAAAGAAAAATCGAAAAACCAAAACATATTGTACTGTTTGTAAGCGTAGAGTTTGTCCTGAACATACAGTAGTGAAGTGCAAAGATTGTTGCTAAGAGATGGCCGAAGATAGTATGGACTGTGACTAGATAAATATATTACTGCAAGCTGTTTATGAAATCCAATCAAATATTTTTATTTACATATTTTCTTATTATTTTTTTTAGGCTATATGTGTTAGAGGTCTATTAGTAGTTTAAAATAGATCAGTCCTTTTGTTTTATATTTAAAGTTTATTGAGCAACTGTTTTATTTTGTAAACTTTGTATACTTATACTTTCTAAATGGCCTTCATGTAACTAATATATTAGTAATAAGTTGATTGAATTAATAGCAAATTAGGGCTTAAGTGCATAAAAATGTAAAATACGATATAAGAAAGCAGTTTAAGCGTGTGGTTTTGCTAAAAAAATGATGCGTGCGCTGTAGTGTTAATACAATAAGTATTTTCCTATTACTATTATTCTTATTCTAATTTTTACTATTGTTAATATTATTTTTATATAAACAAAAACGGTTTTATTATTATTTTTATTGTATGTTTCTATGTATGTATGAACTTTTACTACATATGTAAATATATTATATATCATTGTATAATAGTAGTATTTGTAAATAAACATTTCTGAGAACTCCTCTTTTACTATGAATAGAACGCGAGTTAAGATAAAGAGCTTTCACTAAGTACTTAGATACGTTTAATATACTGTTGGCATGCACTCGAAAATGCATTTAAAATTCAGATTTTACACGTCATTTACCCTGCTTTAATGGGTCTGTATTAACTTTTTTACATCTATTAAACGAATTTTAAAAAATCGTTTTTTATACGTTTTAGTATCGGTTTTTTAAACGTTTATATTCGTATATAGTACGACGAAAGACGGACATTTCGACGTATTTAAGACTCTCAACGACAGTTCGCAGATGTATTATAGATCTTCTTAAAAACGTATTAAATCCGAAAATTGTTATGTGGGTAACTTATGTTATCCCAATTTTTAATTATGAAACCACAATAAACACCTAAATTGCTGTTACATAACTCCAAAATCATATAGTAAAACGTTTTGTTGCTCCCCTGTAGAATTTGTGTTATGTGAGTTACGAGCTTTTGCAGTTTAGGTATCGATATAGTAAACACAAACACTGAAAACGATTTATTTACTTATAACCAAAAATATTGATGTGTTTACTGGGTTGGGCCAATTCCCAGTAGAGTGCAAAATTAAGATTGAAAGAAATACTGTACCTACTACAATGTCACCAAGAAGACCACCCTTAAAAATAAAAGATAAGGTTATTGACACTCTTAAATCTTTGCAAGATAAAAATATAATAGTGGCAGTTAATGAACCATGTGAATGGGTTCATAATTTGGTTGTAGTTGAAAAACCAAATAAAACACTTAGATTGTGTATAGACCCAACAGAGTTAAATAAACACATTATCAGAGAGTATTATGAAATACCTACAATTGTAGAAATAACCTCTACATTATCAAACAAAAAATATTTTTGTGTCTTTGACTTAAAAGATAGATTTTATCAAATCAAACTAGATGAAGAATCTAGTAAAATATGTACATTTAGTGCACCAATAGGGTGCTTTAGGTTTCTTAGAGCTCCTTTTGGGCTGAAGTCAATTCCAGAATTGTTTCAAAAGTTAACACAAAGATATTTTGGTGACATAAAAGGTGTTACTGTTTACTTTGATGATATTTTATGTGCTGCTGACACATCAGATGAGTTAACAAACATCATAAATAAAGTCATTAATAGGACAAGGCAATATAATAAAAAATTGAATCAACATAAGTTACAATACTAAGTACCCGAAGTAAGATACTTTGGTTTAATATTTAATAAAGAAGGAATTAGGCCTAGCTCAGATCGAGTTGAAGCCATTCAAAATTTAAAATCTCCAAAAAATAAAAGATTTGCAAAAATTTTTAGGAATGGTAAATTTTATACCTAACTTAGCAGAGCTTACTTCACCTTTAAGGCGGTTATTAAAAAATGATGTAGTTTGGTTATGGACAAATGTACATGAACAAACTATAAGTAAAATCAAGGAAGCAATATGTAATGCAACTGTCTTGGTTCCTTATGATCCAAATAAATCATTGGAGATACAATGTGATGTTTCCAAGGATGCACTAGGTTGTTGTTTAATGCAGGAAAGTAAAATAGCATCTTTTGCCTCTCGATCATTGGCAGATAGTGAATGTAATTACGCCCAAATAGAGAAAGAATTGTTATCAGTTGTCTTTGCATGTAAAAAGTTTCATACTTTTATTTATGGTCATAAATTTAAAATTTACAATGATCACCAACCTTTAGTATCTTTATTAAAGAAGAACATAGATAAAATAAAAAATAATAGACTTAAAAGACTAAAATTGTCCCTCATTATATATGATTTTGATTTATTGTACTTACCAGGAAACAAAATGTTTGTTGCTGATTTACTGTCTCGCAATAATAAACACACTACAGAAAAGGAGGATGAACTAATGAAGGATGTCGTTCATGCTCTCACTATAGGTTGCTTTACAATTTCAGAAGAAAAACAAACTTTTTCAAAAAGAAACTAAACACGACATAAATTTAAATCAATGTGGTATCAAGAGGGTGTAACAACCTTTTTTTTGTGGTTGTATTAAAAAGTACATTAATTTAAGAATCGTTCATTTATTTGGCGTAATATTAGAAAAGTTTTTAATTATTAATATGTAGAATTGAGAATGGCAATTTAATTGGCATTTCCTAGAACATATCTTTTGGGTGTAATATTACATAAATAGAGTTATAGTTCCCTTTCTTAAAAAAATTGGATTTATATTATTGTATCCGCGCAAGCATGAAGACTTTTAGGGGGAAATACACTTGAGTTATTCTGAAAGCTTTTTTTTTTAATTCACTTAATGCTGAATGTTACAGCACTAAGCATGATTTTTACCTAATTTTTTATATTTGGTGCCATCAGATTTTGGTGGTAAGTTATTTTCCAATTCATTTTATTTAAAACTAAAGCCTTTGCTTTTTTTTAGGCACTTTTTCTTAAGTACTTTTTTTTAAGCACTCACCTTTTAAGTACTCACTTTGCACTTACTTTGCAATTATTTTACTCATATTTTTTAATGCATACTTTTATATGGCATTTTTATAATAATTACTTTTAATGGCACGTATAAGTCAGTAATTTTTACTATTCTATTAATTTAAATGACAAGTTTTACTTGAATTACATTTACAACGCAAGTTCTACATACTTTTACAAATAAATTTGGCGAATTAAACTTCAAGGAAATTCCATATTTTAACCCTTTACCGCATGGTGTGCCATATATGGCACAAACTGGAAAATTGTCAGATTTTCTTATAAAAATTGTATATATACCGTTACTGCATGATAGATCATAAATGGAACATACCTAGCTACGCTTAGAAACCGCAAACGCTGCATCCCCTCCTAACCTGCGACTAGTCTACCGTTACTCTTTGTTGTGTAGTTTCGAAACACGTGGTCCGCAAACTCGTTGGTTTTGAATTTGTCTGTTTTGTATAATACAGTTGATTTTTATCAAGAAAAAATTATCAGTACATTGGTTGATACTTCTAGAGTACTTCTAGGTAAGTAAAAGATTTTTGCAAATATTTTAGTAGAAAATAAATGTCAAAAACGGTCTGTGCCATATATGGCACATGATGCAATTACGGAAAGTACATACATCTTATATTTTTTCAGAATGGATCCGAAGCTTTTTTATGGCACAATAAAACATGTAAATATACCTGATGTGGAAAGCGAAGATTCGGATTTATCTGAGGATGAGATGGTTGATATCACGGTAGGCGAGGGAAGTGACGTCGTGGAGAGCGAAGGAAGTGATTTCGAGGATATTTCTGATGAAATGGTAGATTACGCTTCTGAAGATGATGATGAAGATAACATGCCACTTTCAGAAAGATTACGATTATTGAAGAACAAAAAAATCTCTAAACAAAAACGGTATAATTGGATAGAGGATACATTAACTTCTAATGAAGATGAAATCAAATTTACTGGTAATGAAAGCTTGCCCCAAGCGATTATAGATTTACAAACCCCTATAGAATTTTTCAAGTTCCTATTTCCGAAAGATCTCATAGAATTTATTACACAACAAAGTAATTTGTATTCTACGCAGAAACGTCCAAACAAACCTGCAAATTTGAAAGAATATGAAATAGAACAGTTCATGGGAATCTGCCTGTATACGTCTTTGATAAAATTACCGGCAACCAGACTTTATTGGAATAATCAACTTGGTCATCCTGTCGTAGCTAACGTAATGAGCTGCAATAGATTTGAGGAGATAAAGAGATTCCTCCATTTCAACGACAATACAAGTGCAGTTCCTAACAACCAACCTGGTGACAAGCTATTTAAGATAAGACCATTTTTGTCAAAAATTCGGGAGCGGTTATTGCTTGTTCCAAAAGAGAAGCACTTAGCGGTAGATGAGCAAATAATACCAACAAAACCACGTGTGAGCATTAAGCAATATAATCCAAAAAAACCGCATAAATGGGGATATAAGAACTTTGTTCTTAGCGGAATTTCAGGATTCTGCTACGATTTTGATATATTTGCTGGAGCTCAGAGTAATGTTGTGCCACCCAATACACCAAATTGTGGTGTCAGTAGTAACGTAGTTATACGATTGGTAGATAGTGTACCCAAGAATAAAAATTACAAAGTGTTTTGTGATAACTGGTTTAATTCAGTTCAATTAATGGTGTATCTGACTCAACATGGCATTCTTCCATTAGGAACCGTAAGAGCAAATCGGTTGGGTGGCTGCACATTACCAAAGGAAAAGGATATGAAAAGAACAGGGCGAGGCACGATGAGCGAAAAAGTTACTACCGTAGATGGCATAAAACTATCTGTTGTATCCTGGTACGACAATAAGGTAGTAACGACTATGTCTTCATATGTTGGATGCCAAACAGTTGGCGAGAAAAAACGATTTTTCAAAGCAGAAAATACCCATAGAATGATTCAGTGTCCACGAAGTGTTTTTGTCTACAACAGTTACATGGGCGGAGTGGATATTCTTGATTCTATGTTAGGTTTCTATCGTATTCGCATTAGATCTAAAAAATGGTATCTGCGAGTTTTTTTCCATTTTCTGGATTTATGCACTGCAAACAGTTGGTTGTTATACCGAAGAGCGGGAAAGGAGACAATGCCCCTTTTGGATTTCAAACTTGCAATAGCAGATACACTATGCTCTGTGGGAAAACTCGCCAAGAAATCTGCCGGAAGACCATCAAACAATGATATACAACAAGCTTTCGAGCGAAAGAGAAAAAGAGGACCTACCAAAGAAATTCCACAGCAATGTGTTCGTCGAGATGGTATGGATCACTTACCCTACCCGAATGACGTGAAGATGTAAGATCAAGATGCAAACTCCCAGAGTGTTCATTTAAAACATATACTTTGTGCTATAAATGTCAAATTCCGCTGTTTTAGTAAAGATCGCAATTGTTTTATGCGATTTCACACCGAGTGATACTATCCGTAAGTGCATGATGTGCCATATATGGCACGACCCTGTTTTTTCTGAAAAATAAATGAAAAATTTAATCAATATTTTTTTAATTATTTTTTATGGTAATGTAATAACCTTTAACACGTTTGTGAATTTTTTCGACGAGAAATAAAAATTCATGCAGTAAAGGGTTAAGGATAAATAAGCAAGACATTGACCTCACCAAATGAACCCTTCTGCTTCATAGTTATCAGTTACAGTGTATGTACAGAACCGTTAAAAGGTAATGTTTTTTACATAATTTAGAATAGTTTATGACTTCTGATTTTTTTACGTTTTCAATCATACATTGAATAAACTTATGTATAACTTGTGATTTTATTTTCATTTTGATAAATTGTTTATTATTATTCATTAACTAGGTTTTGTTGTTCCTATATAGATATATAAAAAAAAGACAACATGGCGCTCGAGAATTTATCATTTTTTCATAATTTTTAGATAACATTTGTTTTATGAATTAAGGATAAGTGAAAATAATTAAGCTTATGAGAAGCAGGCAGTATTTCAGGTATGTTAATTAAACTCTAAATTAGAACCCTCCCTTATCTTAATTTACCGATGAGCCGACGGCAGTAGCGATTGATATTTAGTAATTTTTTTATTAATTAAAATTATTCGATCAATTACAATCAATTTATTAATTTATTACTTCATCGCTTTTGTTTTAATATTATAAGTTGGCCCAGTTTTAGTGTTTATACACTTAGGTGCAGCTTTTAATGTTATACTTGGGCGTTATTTGTCGTTATTAAATATTGACGCAATTTAATGTTATTACAAGGGTTGGCCAACAAATTTTAAAGGGGGAGATGAGTTAGGATGTTATTATAAAACACGAAATGATATTACAGTAGAAGATGGTTTGGTTTATTATCTAGATAGGTTGATAGTTCCAAAAAATTTAAGAAAGTATATGTTGGAACTCCTTCATGAAATACATCTTGATAAGGTAAGGTGGGGTAAATGCAAGATTGGGGTAAATGTGTTATTTGGTCCTATAATTTACGCCCTTGAAAGGGAGATGGCGCCGTGTGTACAGATTTCGCAATTCAAGTGTCCTCGTACATTCTGCAACCCACACAGTCATAGTTTTCACTTCAGTAAGTCATTAATGGTTGTCAGATAAACAGCTGATTTTGCAGTGAGATTTCAAATTGAGGTTAAAAATTTCGGTGCCGGTTATATTGCATTACAAAACTTATTAGCAGGTAAATATCAATTTTAAACAGTTATATCGGGCCTATATATAGATTCAAATCACATATTATAATAAATACATTCTTTACCACCGACTTATTTGATATAGTACATTTGCCCCGAAAGAATTTTGTTTTGGGGTTAATGTAACATGCTTCTAGTGGGTAAATGTAACAGTCTGTTACATTTACCCCAATATTTGGTAATTGGTTTAAGGTTTGCGGTTTAATAATTTTGTTCTGCTTGTTGTAGGCGTCATGGTCAGAAAATATGTCAAAAATACAATGAACATGACTTAAAAAATGCCTTGCGGGAAGTAAAGTCATGACTGCTTTTCAAGCTGCTAAACAGTTCAACGTGCCATACTCCACTGTCTACACAAATTATAAGGGTGTACGTGGTAAAATAAAGAAAAGTAAAGGGCGTTTAACACTTTTCTTACCAGAAGTAGAGACTACATTAGCCAACGGAATTCAAACATTAGAAAAATGGGGATTTGGGTTACCCAGGAGTGAAGTTCTAAGCCTGGTAGGTCGTTTTGTGAAAGCTAATAATTTGTCAACCCCATTTAAAAATTCAACACCAGGGGAAGATTGGTTTCTTGGCTTTAAGAAGAGGTACAATTTAAGTATAAAGAAGCCCCAAAGCGTCGAATTTGCAAGAAGGAAAGCTACGAATCCATTCACTATTTTTGGTTACTTTGACCTTCTGGAGGAAACCCTAAATACCTTGGGCATACGAGATAAACCAGGTAGTATATGGAATCTTGATGAATCGAGTCTATGTATAGACCCAACTAAAACTAAGGTTGTTGGTGAAAAGGGTAAATCCGCCTCGCGGATTACGAGCGGCCCAGCTAGAGAAAACACAACTGTTTTGTTACTGGCCAACGCAGCCGGGGGAAAAGCACCTCCGCTTATAATTTATAAAGGCTTGCACATGTGGGATCAGTGGTGTGCCCCAGAAGGAACTGGCTATCCTGGAACAGTATATGCAGCCTCCAAAAAAGGCTGGATGGAAACAGAAATTTTTAAAAACTACTTTGAGCGCACCCTAATACCATCTCTTGGAGAAACTCGTCCAGCTCTTATCATATACGATGGCCATTCAACGCATGTAAGTCCTGAAGTAATAGAAATAGCTATCCGAGAGAACATAACAATATTGAAGCTTCCACCCCACAGCAGCCACCTCCTTCAACCCTTGGACTTGTCCGTTTTTAAGTCCTTCAAAGACAAGTGGGATGCGAGATTAGTAGCCTGGCAACGGCAAAATGTTGGTCGTAAATTGCCAAAGTCCATCTTTTCAAAAAATTTTGGAGAAACTTGGGAAAAATTATCTCCCGAAATAATTCAGAGTGGATTCGCTAGAGGTGGAATTTATCCGTTTGATAGAACAGTTATCCCTGAAGAGAAATTCTGTCCCGAAGCTTTACGTCGATGGCGTCGGTTGCAAACTGATAAGCACACCACTACATCGGACCAAGCTGAAAACGAACATGTAACAGCAGACCATGATCAGACTTTAGCTGCTACCGTTTTAGAACCGCAACCATCAAAATCGTACCATGATCAGACTTTAACTGCTACCGTGTTAGAACCCCAACCGTCAACATCGTTACACACAAATATCCTTAACGAACCTTCGACCTCCACTGCCGATACAGTTCCAGAGCCTACAAAAACTTTCGAAACGTTACTGTTAGAAATGGTTAAACAAATTCCTCGCCCCGAACAGACGAAGAGACAGAAAGTGGGCATGGGCTCTGAGATTTTAACAGAAAACGACGTATTAGAGAGACTTAAGGAAAAAAAATAGAAGGAGCAAAAGAAGGAAAAACGCAATAAGCGACGTAAAAAAGAAGTGTCAAGTAGTGAAGAGGAAATTGAGGACGAAATAGAATACAGAGATTCAGACAATGATCAAGAATTTTTAGAAAGTCTTGAACACGAAGCAGAAATACAGAATCATGAAGAAAATTACATTTCAGGTGGGGATCTCGATAAAGAGAAATGGGTTTTGGTAAAATATACTTCCAAAAAGGTTACCAAACATTTTGTTGGTAAAATAAATAAACCAATTGAAAATGATTGGGAAGTGAAATTTTTAAAACGACTTGTAACTAAACGTGCAGATACATTTAAATTTGAATGGTCCCATGCCCAGGACTTAGACACAGTTGCTGAAAGTGACATTGTAAAAATATTGCCGGAACCTATGACTGACAGAAGAGGTTTATTCTATTTTAATATTTATTTTGATGGTTTTAATATCTAATAATGTTTCCTTATTTAAATTTTGCTACCCTTACCCGAGTAGATTCCTGCTACTGTTATTTTTACGTTTTAGTTAAGAATATAATTATTTTTTTACGTTCTTCCTGCTGTTATTGTTGCGTTTTAGTTAAAAAATTATTATTTTTTACGTTCTTACGTTTTTCTAGATTGTTAAGTACTTACTTACTTAAAATGAGTAGCTAATGATTTATATTTGTTTTTTTGGGTTAGTCTGTATTTTATTGAAAATGATACCATTAATCATATTTTTATTAAAAAGTTGGTAACTCCTTTAGTTTTAATGGAATTTAGTTGAAATAAAAACCATTATGAAGTAAAAACCGCTCTTTTACATTTGCCCCGTTTTCAAATCTCATATAGAACACCTGCTGCAAATACAGGCAGCTATTACATTTGCCCCATTTGTTGGGGCAAATGTAACATGTTGACATTATTTTAAAAAAATATTTTGTAAAAATGTAGTTTCAGTTTTTACCGAAATTCCTTCATAAATTAATGACAAAATAACTGAACAATCCATGGTATTTTTTGCAAAATTTTATTTGAACCTTTTATATTTTTTATGTAAGTCCAAAAGTCAACTATTCTAAAAACCAGTTGCATTTACCCCACCTTACCTTATCATAAAAACTAAATTCATAGCAAAAAATAATTTGTATTGGCCAGGAATGCAAAATGAAATACAAAACTATATATCTAAATGTATAACATGTTTGAAGTATAGCAGCAGTAAACCTAAAGAACCTCTCATTAATCATGAGATTCCAAATATTCCATTCTACAAGGTAGGAATGGATATAGCAGATTTTGCAGGTGTCAGTTATCTTATAATCTTTGATTATTACTCTAGGTGGTTAGAAGTTTTCAAATTACCTAATAAGACTGCTAATACCGTCATAACTAAATTGAAAGAAACTTTTAGTAGATATGGCATACCAAAAACTGTTATGGCAGATAACATGCCTTTAGGTAGCTTCACAATGAAACAATTTGCTAAAGAGTGGCAATTTAAAATAATAACCTCAAGACCGCATTACCCTAAAAGTAACCGTCTTGCTGAAAAAGGTGTGCAAATAGCAAAAACAATGTTAAAGAAAGCACAGGAAAACCATCAAGACATTGAGCTATACCTGCTAAACTATAGAAATTCAGTAGTGGCTGGTCTTGATTGTTCTCCAGCACAATTGCTATATAAAATAATGTTAAGACGTCAAGAGCGGTTGTACATAGAGGGAAGTACTGCTTTGGAGCGATTCGAGTCGTGTGTGACCCAAAATTTAAGGGCTCAAAGTGTAAAAAGAAATCAGTGCTCTCTCGTGGGTAAAACTAGTGATATCGAAAAAATAATCGATCTAAGCTCTGATGAAGAGGAACATCGTCGTCAGCAGCGGCGCTTGGTGACAACTACTAAAGTGCACCGAGTGAAAACTGTTAAAACGAAGAGACGTAAATTACCGCTAGCATTTGCGTCATTACAGAAGCAGTCTACACTAAACTCATTCGTTATCCATAATCCACGGTCAGGAGCGTCTCTCCCGAAACAAGTTAAAGCTGAAGAGGGTCTGGATATTGTGTGGCAGCGACAATCGTCGGTGGCACATGTATATTCTGAGACAGCGTCTACCTCTGCTGCTGTATCAATGCGGTCATCGTCGTCATCGATACTAGAGGAGCTCCTGCGGTTACCTCCTCGGCGTATAGAGCGTAGAGAAGATCCTTGGACAGCAGACAGTCAGCAGCAGCAGCTGCAACATACATACATGCAGCAGCCATCGGTGCCTACAGACTCAACAGCGTCACCGTGTAATAATTATACAACCCGGGTACTAGAATGTTTACTTACAACAGAGCCGATGCTCGTCGATTTTGATCCCGACCTGGAACTCCAGCTTTTTGACTCGTTTCAGAAATTAAAAGAAACAGATCTCTTTTATTGATTTTTTATTTTTACTTCTCATGTCTTAGTGGTATATACATGTGTGAGCGTGCATGTGTGTGTGAGAGAGAGAGAGAGAGAACGTGTCTTACAAGATACCATTTAAAGAGCATGCATGCACAATTGCCTAACCTCCAGGGGTTACAACCAAAGCCAAGCTCCATATCTAACCAAAAGGATCTTAATTAAGGCTGAAGATAATTACTAGAAAATAACCCCCCAACCAAAGCCAAGCTCCATACCCTATCTCTATATACAGCCCCCCACCCCTAAATACAACCCTAAGCTCCAATCCTAGCTCTACATACAGCCCCTAGCCCTAAATACAACCAAAAGGACTTTAATTGAGGTTGAAGATAATTACTAGAAAATAACCCTAAGTCCTAAATACAATCCAAACCCCCGGTTCAACCCTTAACCCTAAATACAGCCTTAAGCTTTAAGCCAAACCAAGACCAGCCCCCAACCCTAAATACAGTCCTCACGTTAGCAACCACAAAAAAAGCCTATCTGTCAAAAGGTTCTTAATACAGCCATAAGGTTTGAAAAATAACCCCAAAAGAAATCATTAAAAATAAGGGTGAAAAAATACGTCCTACACATAAGCTAATAAAAACAAAAAAGGCTTTAATTAAGGTTGAAAAAGGGTTCCGAAAAGAAATCATTAAAAATGCGGTCCCCCACGTAAGCGAATAAAAACAAAAAGGTCTTAATTAGGGTTGAAAAAGGGCTCCGAAAAGAAAGCATTAAAAAATAGGGGTTGAAAATGCGGTCGCCCACGTGGGCGGTCTTGTGACGTCAAAATCCAAGATGGCGCATGGTGCCCCCTTTCTACTGATATTGAAGAAGTATGAATGACGAAATACCTCTGGAGGAAAATTAGGAAGTCACGATAGGTGAGACAAATGATTTATTTGATATTGTAAATATGGAGATTGTGTATGACGACGGTGACGTAATAAACGCAGAAAATCCTCCAGAGGATGACACACTGTGGGATAGTGATGATGACATTAATTTGGCAAAAAGGCTCGAAATCATTTCACCACCAGTTTGGACCACCAAAACTCAAAGTGTGACGAAACCAGAGGAGTGTCGACAGGAAACGGGCCCGAACGTTCCAGATACAGTGGAAACTCCTACGGAGGTATTTCTTCATCTGTTTCCTGAAAGTTTAGTGGAACACATTGCATTTTCAAACCAATCTATATTTTATTCAAAAGAATGGTCCTGAAAGAAGGTATGATCCCACTAATGCTGATGAAATAAAGATTTTTCTCGGTGTGAATATATTAATGGGCGTAAAGTGGATGCCTAGTTTTAAAGACTATTGGTCGTCTCGAGACGATTTACGAGATAATTTTATTAGTAGTGTCATTTCTACAGACCACTTTGCTTGGCTGCTGTCAAATATACACCTGAATGATAATTCTGTAGAGCCAAAAAAGGAAGAAGAAAACTATGACAAGTTGTTCAAAGGGAGGCCCCTTCTAACAAAACTTCAAGATACTTTCTACAGTTCTATGAAGCCTAATGAGTATCAGGCCGTGGACGAAAACTTTAAATTTCGACAGATATTAAAAATTAAACTACCTTAATAATGGCTTTGAACTCCATTCGTAACTACCTCCACGAACGGAATACTCGCATTCGATATGAGTGGAAAACTTTTCAAAAACTTGATTCTAACCCTGAACTCGTTTCAGAATTCTATGAAAACAAAGATTTTAAACGTGTATACCATGGATCTAGGAATAAACTGACTGAAAGACAACAAATGTCTATTCTTCAATCAGAATATGACTTAATTAAACAATCGTATTTACAAAAGAACCTTGACAAACGAGAACCTTTTGAATACTATGATGCATTTGACATTACGTCTCTACCACCATCCCGACAACCAAGCGCTGGAATAACTGTCCTACCTTTAAAATATCATAAAGGCAGAGTTATTACTACTGAAGGATATAAATTACATCCTCTCATTAAATATCTCATACAGTCTAAATATCCACAGTACATGAAAACTGTCTCTGAATATTGCCGTCCCCTCGGCACAACTGACGCTACATTTAATGACTTCAATAAAAGTCAAAGAGAAACAAAACCATTTACCGAATTTGAACGAGATACGATAATTGAACTAGTCAAGTACCACCTTGATGCCGTTCCTTATCAACCGATTCACTTCATAGATACATTGTATGCCGGAATGCCACTCAATACTGACACTGGATATCATAATTGACACTCCTTTAAAATCAGAGCTAACGCTAAGTATTCCCACCCCAAAGAATATGCTGATAAACCAACCTCAAAAGGCTATTTTATTAACGCATCACTCGACATAAATAGGACCTTTGTACATAGAATTAAATATACAGGCATCCCTTTGCAGATTGAAAATTATATTGTAAATAACCAAATTAATTTTGATCAAATAATGCATGACCTACAAAAATTTATAAACGAATATCCTACCCTAATGTTCACTAGGAACCATGTTTCAAAACGTGGCTTAAACAACGCCCAGTCTACGCAGTCGACGAACTTTTTCTTATTATGGAATACATACTTACTTTTCCCCTGCATCTGCAGGCCCGACGAATGTCCTATACTATTATGTACAGTCTCGAAACAATTCGTGGAAGCAATGCTTATATTGACAAACTTGCCCAAAACTTTCAATCATATTTTACGGCTGACTGGTCTTCATTTGATCAGACAATACCTTTTCATCTAGTTGAAACCTTCTGGCTACACTATATACCTAGTCTCCTCATCATTAACCATGGCTACCATACCACATTTGAATACCCGACTCATCCCACAACTGATCCGGATAAAATGTCTACAATGGTGAATAATATGCTCGAATTCATCTTCTTTTGGTACAAAAACATGACCTTTCTTACCCAAGACGGTTATGCATACAAAAGAATGTTTGCTGGAATCCCATCTGGATGTTAAATACGCAATACCTCGATAGCTATTGTAATTTATTTGTCATGATCCACGCAATGTTAGAATTTGGAATACCACCTCCCGAAATTAAACAGATTCATTTCTTAATCATGGGCGACGACAACTCTGCCCTCACCCATTGGCCTCTAACCAAGACTCAGAAATTCATGCACTTCCTTGAATCATTCGCTTCTGAAAAATATGGAATGAAACTTAATTCGACTAAAACTATCGTTACTGACCAACGACAGTACATCCAAACCCTATCTTATAAATGTAACTTCGGCTATCCTAAACGCCCCATGGCTAAGCTGCTTGCTCAACTATGCTACCCTGAACACGGACACATAGACAAGTACATGTCAATGAGAGCAATAGGAATTACCTACGCCTCGTGCGGTCAAGACTTTACCTTCTACTTATTATGTAGAGATGTCTTCCATACCTTTCTTCCATATGCCGAACCTCCTACTCCCGATTCGATTGCAAAGATGAAGAAATACTTACCTGGTGTTTATAAATTAATGGATGATCCGCCATCTTTCCTTTTCTCTCTAAAGTTTCCTGAATTCAGTGAAATAATCGCAGAAATATCAACATGGAAAGGCGAACTCTCCTTCTCTCCAAAATGGAATGTTTCACACTTCGTGAATTCTCCTACATTTGTTCCCTTGAACTCCTTAGTTCTACGTGAATATAATGAAAAACATGGAATAATTATACCAACACCCCCAACGTTAACCTTGGGTTGATTTTCCTCCCGTAAAGGGCGTAGTAGCATTCGCCAATATATGCCCAACAAACCAATCAAACGAAGGTATAAAATCTGGGTTCGTGCAGACTCGACAGGATTTATGTGTCAATTTCAAGTATATACCGGCAAAGTTGGTCCAGCTGCGGAAAAAAATTTGGGCCAAAGAGTTGTATCAGACTTGACAGTAACGTTAAGAAAAAACCACAAAATCTTCTTTGATAACTTTTTCAATACAGTGGAACTCTAGAAAAAATTATTGGTATACAAACAGGAGCGGCGTTACCACGAGGCAAGAGAGGCGGTCGCCTCAGGCGCCGTCGCGTATAGGCGCCTCGATGCAGAATGTCAGTATACATTATTTGTTTAGTAATAATTGGCAATTATTGTCAATTGATGCATAATCTACCAACTGTATATAGTTAGTAGTATATAGTTTTTAAAAATTTCTATTCCTACCTATTAAACTAACAGTAATGATTAACGGACGTCTCGTCATCAGCACCCACAAAACGGGATTTTAAACGTTGTCTAATCAGTTTTAAGAAAAATAAATAAAATATTTCTGTTGCCGAGTACAATTAACAAAAGGGTTCTTTGTACTTAAAGCAGTTTGTCGGGAGTCACGCTGATTTCGTGGAAGTTTAGATGTTTACAGAGTAGGTACCTTCACTCCTGCACATTAAGCAAACCTTTTATTTTTTTAAAGGATTAGCTCGTTCATTGCGATTACAAATTACAATTTACAATACCCAGTCGGCAGTAAACTGAAAAACTGGCCGGCCCGATTCTGATTCAAATCATTGTTAAACGTGCAAGCACTGCAAGCAATTGACAATTTATTCTCTATGCAGATGCTCAGGATTGTGTTGAATGTGTACCTTTTAGTTAAAAGTGTTAAAGTTAACTGATATTATAAGGGCTCGGATTCCTAGTGAATAGTGATATTAAATGTCAGCAAAAAACGACTTTTGAATTAATTAGAAATTAGAATAAACATAAACCAAACAAGTGTTACATCGAATACACCGAACATTGAAATTCCAGGTAGGTAAGTAAGTTATACTGTTAATTTCATTTTTATACGCGGCGTTTTCCGCTATTTTTAGTATTTTACATTGAGTCTATTTTAAAGGAAATTCATTTACTCAGTTTTCAGTTTATTCCATATAAGTAAATTGTGTTTTGCATTATGTTTCATTCCTTCATCGTAGTATTCGTAGTGTTATTTTAATTTTAATAAAGTATTCACTATTCATTATTATTTTGTAATCATAATTGACATTAGATGCTTTAACGTAATAGGTACTCTATTTTTTAATTCTTTTGTCATAAAGATTAGATTAGAAATCGTGGTCTCTTTGCATAGGTTTAAGAAGTCATAATGTCAAATAAGAATAAAGAAAACAAAGGAGTCAAACGAAAAGCGAGTGGATGGGACAATGTAAAAAAAAAGAAAAACAAAACTAGAAACAATGCAGAAACAAGCCGGAGTAATGAATCGTTTTTTATTTAAAATTTCATCCCGAATCTGTTCCTCGTATGGATTTCGTAGGAGAGGTCAACAGTGTCAACACTACTTCTCAACCGTGTGCTTCAGATGACGTCCCTGACATTATTCAAGCTGAAGATGAACATGGTGGTAACAGTGAAAATGCAAAAGAACAAACCGGAACTTCTGTTGAAACACTAGACATGGAAGAAAGTGAGACAAATAGTGCTATTTTAGATTTAGACGATCCAGGTCTCTGGCCAGAATATATCAATAATAGATTTAGAGAATTAGTTATAATCAAAGGTCCGGTACAAGTTTGTAATTATGAATTTCTCCTAACAAACAAAAGAAAATTTTCTTCGAATTTTTACAAGCGAACTTTAGTAAATAGTGAGATCGTTGAAAGGTCTTGGCTAATTTATTCTATCAAAAAAGATGCAATTTTTTGCTTTTCATGCAAACTGTTTCCTTCTGATTCTGGGAATCGGGATTGGACTTGCAATGGATATTCTAATTGGAAAAATTTAGGGCGAGCCTTAGATACGCATGATAGAAATAGGGGGCATATTAAATCTTTCCAAGATTGGAAAGAATTAGCGTTGAGGCTTAAGTGTGAAACAACAATAGATAGTAAGCATCAGCAACTGCTAAACGCCGAAAAACGTCACTGGCGAGATGTTTTAGAGCGTCTTCTATGTATAACGCACTACTTAGCTGGACAGTCATTAGCATTTAGGGGATGTACATATACTTTGTTTGAACCTAACAATGGTAATTTTTTAAAACTAGTTGAATCAATTGCAAAATTTGATTCGGTAATGTCACAACACTTGCTGTGCATAAAAAACAAAACGACGCGTAATCATTATCTTAGTAAAGATATACAAAACGAGCTAATTAATTTAACAGCTAAAACAATATTAGATACAATTTTAAAAATGGTTTCACGAGCAAAATATTATTCAATCATATTGGACTGCACACCAGACCAAAGTCATACCGAACAAATGACAATAATAATAAGATTTGTA
Source organism: Vesta saturnalis (assembly GCA_036346205.1). Lineage (NCBI taxonomy): Eukaryota > Metazoa > Arthropoda > Insecta > Coleoptera > Lampyridae > Vesta > Vesta saturnalis. The sequence goes on along the minus strand of JARFJB010002464.1, from coordinate 272,183 downwards.
AATTTAGACGAAGAATCTGACCATTTTGAAATTGTTGAACATTTTTTAGGTTTTATTCCTGTTTGTGATACAAGTGGTTCTGGACTCTGTCAAACTATTTTAAAAAAATTAGAATCTTTGTGTATACCGTTAAATAATTTAAGAGGCCAAGGTTACGACAATGGGGCAAATATGAAGGGTAAACATTCGGGTGTACAACGACAGATACTAAATTTGAATCCAAGGGCATTTTTTATACCGTGTGCAAATCACACACTAAATTTAGTTATTAACGATGCGGCGTCATACACTCTTGAAGGGGTGTCATTTTTTCAACTAATTCAAGAATTATATGTATTTTTTTCAGCCTCTACTTATAGTTGGTCTGTATTAGTAGAGCATATACCACATTTAACAGTAAAACCGATATGCGAAACTCGGTGGTCAAGTCGCATAGAATCGATTAAACCTTTGCACTTTCAGTTAGGTGAAATATACGACGCTCTGTGTGCAATATATGAAAATACCGACAAAGACGCATTAACACGTCACTCAGCGCAGTCCTTAGGCAGAAAGATTTATATCTTTAAATTTATATGTTCGGTACTACTTTGGTACGATATTTTAAATAAAATTAACGTAGTATGCCACATGCTTCAAAATCCATCAGTAAATATAGTTGGATGTTTAAGGCTTCTTGATGAAGCTAAAGAATTTTTAACTACGTATCGTTCCGACAATGGATATGAGCAATTATTACAACGTGCTGGTACTATTGCTGAAACTATGGATATTGCATGTAATTTTGAAGACGTTGTTCCCCTGCGTGTTCGCAAACACACTAGACATTTTGATTATGAATCTCGTGACGAGAATAATTTAGATCCAAAACAAAAATTTAAAATTTTCTTTTACTTTGTTATTTTAGACAAAGCAATAGTATCAATTGAAGAGCGCTTTCAACTACTGAAAGAGCACTCGGAAAAGTTTTACTTTTGCACAACATAAACGTTTTAGGCACTATTTCACATGAAGAATTAAGAAAATGTTGTATGGATTTGCAACTTGCCCTCACAGATGAATCAGATAAAAGATATAGACGGTATTCAATTATTTGAAGAATTATTAAACCTTCCATCTCTCCCTGAAAAAAGTGCTCCTTTAGACGTAATAAATTATTTACATAAGAACGACTTGCTATCTATATTTCCCAACACTATAATTGCGTTAAAAATATTACTTACACTGCCAGTATCTGTAGCTTCTGGAGAAAGGAGTTTTCCAAATTAAAATTATCAAAGATTATATGCGAACGTCCATGACGCAAACAAGATTAACAGACTTAGCATTAATTTCAATAGAGAAGGAAATTTCAGAAAAATTAGATTATTCTAAATTAATTGACAACTTTGCAGGAATTAAAGCTCGAAAATAGATTTTACTGAATAATTTAATGTAGGTAGGTATAATTTCTTATACATCACCCATATAGAAAGTATCGTTTTTATTTGTTTCTCTCATGCATAGACTGATTTATTATCAGTATTAACTTTCAACAATTAAAATGTTAGATTTTTAAAAATTTTACTTAAGATTTGACTTTATATTTCATTCTGTATAGGTTCAGGCAAATTAAATTGTATTTCGGATTTTCTAATATTAGGTATTTAATTTAGTTTAAAATTTTAACCACGTTCAGTTCAATCATTGCGATGGTTCAAAATAGTTTATTTGTTTAATATGTAAATATATACGAGTTATTATGGGTAGGTATATATTGTAATGTATTCACAATTTTTATTTTGATAAAAATTATATTTGTAACACAAAATTTTTATTGTTATTAAAAGCATTCGAAAGGTTAGGCGCTTGCAACACTCCTTGCCTCAGGCGCCAAAACGTCTAGCGCCGGCCCTGTATACAAAATATATTTATGTGGCACAATGAGAAAGGGACGAAAGAATTTTCCTAAAATGACTGCTGATAAAAATTTGCGAAGAGGAGATACAGACTGGCGTGTTTCAGAAGATGGCTTAGCAGTGGTCAAGTGGATGGACCGTTGTAGTGTATTGCTGCTAAGTAATTACCATGACCCTTCTTTAGTGGACAAAGTTTCAAGAAAAGAAAAGGATGGTACTACACAAGAAATAAACTGTCGGATTATGGTTAAAGACTATAATAAAAATATGGGATTTGTTGATAAATTCGACACATTAAAAAGTCTATATGAAATCAATAGAAAATCCCACAAATGGTGGCACCGAATAATGTTCTATTTTGTGGACGCGTGTCTTATAAATTCGTATATTTTATTTTGTGAAAGGAGCTGTTCAAAATCGATGACCCTTAGAGAGCTTCGTTTATGTTAGTCAGGGTCTAATAGGAATACCCGAACGCCCCAAAATGGGTAGACCTTCTCAAGTGTGCCTGTCAATAAATTTAAAAAATTTGTACCATTGGAAGTACGTCACACAAAAGTGGCTCATCTGCCCCAAAGAACAACTTCCCTTAGATGTGCGTTTTGCAGTGCAATAAAGAAAGTACACAGAACAATTTGGAAATGTTCTACCTGCGATGTTGGATTATGTCTTAATAAGGAAAGAAACTGTTTTGCACAGTATCACACAAAATAAAATTAATGAACATGTCTCGTCCTCTTACTGTTCGAAAGTACCTAGTGGTTACTCTCAGTGACCACATCCTGCAGGATAATCCTTTGATTGAACTTTTTATAATATGGTTTTTTTTTCTTAAATAAAGTATAATAAACCAATATTTCACAATTATAATTTAAATTTCCTCAAAAAAAAAGTCCGGCCTCAAATGGTTAAGATACTGTATTATTTCATTGACGCTTCTGTTGTAAATTCCTATATATTGTACCAATTATATTGCAAACAAAACACAACCAAGCCTTTGGTTCAGAAGTTTTTTGATTGACATGCTCATCAGAACATTTACCAGCTCTACCAAGCTAGGGAGATCTGTTAACCCATTAGTGCATACAATCCGAAAAATCGGATGTTCACATTTCGCGCCATAAGTGCCGGTAAGACTAACCTAAAAGTTATGTTGTATGTTAACAAGTTAGTGTAACTAATGTCTTTGTGCTCATAAATTAAAGTAGTTGAATATATTGCTTATAATTGCTCCAAAAATTGTTTTTTGTAAACATGGATCCATCTGTTTATAACACCAGAGGCGGCGGGTAAGTAAAATAGAATTTATTGTCTTTAATAATCGTAGGTTTTCAATTTTATATGAAATACAGATTTTATAATAGTTACCCTTTGCATTTAAGTATTAGTTTATTACTATGTGTCTTTAGTTTCTAAAACATCGAGACATATTTTTACCATCCGATTTTTCGGATCTTATGCATAACTGATACATAATTTATTTGTAGGTTAACTTTAGCTCAATTACTAGAAAAACTCGAAAATTACGATAATCATGACCTTATAGGCATTTATGTAGAACCACCGGATGATAGAAACGATGCAGATTGTGATTGTAGCGATTATGGAGAAGCTGGAGATTTGAATCATTTAGGGCTAATTACGAGCTAATTGCGACTACCAATTTCACAAAAGCAATACCGAATATAATAATAACAGTTTAAAAGGTGGTGATTTTGATACAAGTGACGAAGAGCCCCTGTAGAAAAGATAGTACTAGTAAATTAAAATTACGTAGGCGCAAAAAAGAAAAATTAGCACCTGTAAAATGGAGTAAGACTCAACCTGTTTTCAATATTACTTCAACTTGTACACCAACATCTACATCAATTTGAATGTTAATTTTGATGAAATTAATGTTATAATTGGCGCACTGTTGCTGTCAGGTTATGCTAAGTACCCAAATAAGCGGTTATATTGGTCCAACAATGAAGATGTTCCAAAAATATTGCAAAACAGTATCAGATTGAACCGATTTGAACAAATTTTGAGGCATATTCATCTAAATGATAATGACCATATTGATAATGATCGTTTGTACAAACTGAGACCTCTGATTACTGAATTGAATAATAAGTTCAAAATTCACGGTGGTCTCCAAGAAAAACTCTCAATCGATGAATCCATGATACCGTACTACGGACGCCACTATGCTAAACAATATATAAAAGGTAAAATAATACGCTTTGGTTTCAAGAATTGGGCTCTATGTACAAGAAGTGGGTATAATATTGCTTTTCATATTTATACAGGAAGAGACGAAAGTATTTGGGCTAGGAGGGGATAAAGTTTTATCTCTTATTGAGGCTGCAGAAATTCCACCTAAGCAGGGCTAAAGTTTTATTTTGATAATTATTTTTCCTCAGTTGGTTTATATCAGCATCTGACTGATCGCAGTTATTGCGCTACTGGCACCATACAAGACGGAAGAATATCAAAATGTCCACTAAAAGCAAAAGCAGAAATGCAAAAATTAGAACGAGGAACATTACAATTACCGAACTGATGATGGGAACAAAGTCTGTCTAGTAAGATGGAAGCATAATCGCGTTGTGACGTGTGCCACAAATTTCGATTCAATAACAAAAACTAACTGTACAAGATGGTCAAAAGAAAAAAAACAAAAAATTTTAGTAAAACAACCAGTATTGTTTTCCAGTTATAATGATGGAATGGGCTGAGTGGATCAAATGGACCAAAATGTTGCTGTATATCGCACACGGATGAGACAAACGAAATGGTGGTGGCCAATTTTTTGCTATCTACTAGACGTGTTTCAAATTCTTGGTTATTAATGCGCAAGGTTCACTCAAATAACAAGGAATGTGAGAATTTGCTGAATTTCAGAAGATATATAGTACTTTCCCTGCTTACTACTTATGGAAAACCATCTGTAAAAGGAAAGTCAATACGAAATGTAGTAACAGACGTACGGTATGATGCTCTAAATCACTGACCTGACTCTGTAAGCACAGACTTTGTAAATTTCGTGGGGGAAAGAGTAGATTTATTTGTAGTAAGTGTGGCATTGGCTTACACCCAAAATTATGTTTCTAAAATTACCACACATTTTAGATATTTAGTTCTTGAAGCATACAATCCGATTTATCGGATGGTCCATATTTTCTGTATTTTAAGAAAAAAATTTTTTTTGCACTTTGCTTTTTTATAATAAATAATTATTTTGCATTAAAAAAGTTTTTTATTTTTGTTTACACAAACCTTATGCACTAATGGGTTAATGCTAAGAGAGCAGGAACAAAAAATAATAGCCGTCTGGGAAGGGGTACTATTAAAAACTCTATAAGACTAATGGGTGTTGGCAACCACTTACCTGCAGTGTTTACATACCGAAGATGCGCTTTCTGTAAAACAAAAAACGTCAAAAAAGAAGCAACCTTGTGTATGCAGCATGCAATGTGGCTTTGTCTTGTTTTAAACCTGTTCACAAGAATTAATGTTTTTAATGTAATGTCCACTAAAAAATAAGGTGGTAAACTATTGTACCCATACTCGTAATTTTCACTTAACAGTCCCTGGTAGCATGATTTACCACCCTTTAAATCCATCCCTGTCTGTTTGCAACACTTCCTAAGCACTTTGTATGTTAAATATACTTCATTCAAATACCACAAGATAATCAAATCAAAAGTAGAAAGTTCAATAATTGGTCCTATAAAGGGTTAACAAAATAACAAAAAAGATCCGGCCCCGATACCAATCCACGTTGACTAGATTGACATGTGCCAACTTCATGCATGACCAATCAGGCGCACGCTTGAGATTATAAACTACCTTTAAATTCTGAATGACACACCTCCAACAAAATCACACTTCAGGAGATGCAGCATAACGTGAAAACCCAGTTAAGAAGCATGCACAATGCTAAATTCTTATTTTGTCTGTTTTGAAGACGTGCCACCCGTTTTTAACTCACTTATTAAAAAAATTGTTGATTTCTCCAAAACCGAAGAAAAATCTCAGGGCTCACTTAAACTAAGTTGTTCAATTTAGCTAATTAGATTTCAGTAGAATGAGCTAGAAAAGGAAATAATTTTAATATGACTATTCTAAATATTGCTTTTTGACCCATATACATTTGAGCGCTTCTCTATGTCATGACATAAAAATCCACCCACTTAGTAACCCTTTACATCAAAGTGACAAAAAATGTCAACATAGCCCACTCCTCTAGTTGTTTCTTGTAATCGCCTGGGCCCTAGAGGATTTTAACCATGGTATTTTTATAGCTCAGCGTGGACACAACCAATAATTATAATCAACCAATTTCAATACATGAAAATCCCCCCTCAACGGTAGAAATACATTTATATTTTTTCACCAAACTATCTCAGCAATGCCAAATCGTTGATTCTTGAAGTTTATTTTGTGTGATGAAAATTTGAATAGTGCTACCAGTGGGGGTCCCTTCTTCAATAATAAACACAAAAACGTATACATTTATTTCCAAATTTCAATTAGAAAGACATGTTCATAATTATCATACATAACAGAAACTATTATAAAAACCATTAGTATACATGGGTTAACCTGTCACAAACAACTAAAAATTATTTTCTTACACTAATACTTAACTAATTCTTAACCCAGGTGACATGATAATACTGCAGACTTCTTCCAAGAATATTTGGGAGACCTAAAATTTTATTGTGTTACTATGGGAGATCCCCAGGTACTCTTGTTACAATATATAAGCCTTTAAATGTACGAATTAACTTCTTATTAACTCCAATGCTGATGTCTGTATTTCTTATCATAATAAATTTACCTTCATTGAAAATGTGAGGTGGTTTATGTTTAGCATCGTAAGATTTTGAATTGGTACTGAGCATTCTCCCCCAAAGTTTCAATATATATTTCCCTTTCGCCACTTTGTATTTCTAAAAAATTTTGTAATTGTTTAACATCTCCTTCACATGCTTAATTGTCAGTTAAACACTCAATTTGACCATTATTAATCCATGTAGTCTGAGTGACCACTTTCACACAGATAGTGTCCTTTTCAAGTGGACTATAATGAACTCAATGAAGAGTTAAGAGATGTTCATTTCCCTTTGATGATGTAAAATACCTTCATTTTTCCTGTTAGTTGTGAATGCATATACAACTTTGTAACTTTTCCCTTTATTTTGGAAATCATTACGCTCTTGATGTATCTGTAAATAAATATACTCATTAGATTTACATACAAAAATTTATCATGATTAAACATTCTTTGTTCCACTGAGGATGGTACAAAATAATAAAGCATAGTGATATTTTTATATATAGTACATCCCAGAATATCAGAGAGTAATAAATCATCTTGACAGCGACAGGTCAGTGGCGCGCTTATTAAAGGCCTATACTATAAGGTCTGTCAAATAAATTGACTTTTCAGTTTCTTATGTTCGTATAGAATATTAAAAAAAAACTTGTAATTGTAATTATGACCTATTAATACATACAAAAAAAAACGAAGTGATTTAATATCTAAGTCTTTGTCTAAGTAACCTGCAAATTTTTTTTATCAAACCAAATAATGTTTGTTAATGTGCACTTCATTAGCAGAGAAACCGTTTATGGTGGCATTATCATATTTTTGTTTTAAATTAACCTAAATCAATTTAGCATTTCATTTAAGAAATGAAGCGACAGCTCTATCTTTGTTAGTTACGTACAAATTGTTTGAGATTGAATTGATACTAACGTCATCTTTACTGAAACAGATAATACATTAACGTACTGGATAGCGAGGATCGAAAATGGCATCTTTTGATTTTTCTCCAGCAAAACCCAGTTTGCGGTCTGGGAATTAAACAATTATCATTCTGAATGTACATAATGCCTTACAGTATCACAATTCGACAAACAGTGTAGTAGAAATGTTTTCTAATATCCGTAGGACCAGATGACAGCTCTTCCGAATCGGAGGTGAGGATGATAAAGACTGATTGTTAATTACATATCGCATTTGTTTCCAAAACCTGCCTTAATGTCAATATTAAAGTAAAAAAATTACAATATTTTGCAAGCGGCCACATTTACAGCATCTTCGTTTATCTAGCCCGGTTTGCTACTGTTTTCTGTTTGCCGCTTCCATGCAAAAAAAAACGACACTATTTCACTAATAATCGATAAAGTTTGCTCTAATGTAAGTGCTAAAATAATATTGCAACTCAACATGTTTCATACGGTTCCTTCAACAATGCTGCAGAGGAATATCGATATTACCATCGCCAGCCACGCCCAAACGGATACGCAAAACTCCGTCGGTTCCGCCTCCACCCGTTTCCCTATTGTCGCAGCAACGACCGGACAACCAGTAGCCTGAAAGCTGCACATACTGTGCGCTCAGAAAGTAACGGATAAATTCATTATTTTCGAAATCGTTAATTTGTGGTCAAAATTCTGCAATACGTCGATTTTTTATTTTGATTCCGGACTTTATGCTGTCGCACTTTCCGGATATGACGTCAAAGTTCACATTTTTATGTTCTGCATTCTTCGCGGAAATCCATACAACTCTTTCTCCCGAGTTCAAATATGCCCTATTTATTGGGATTATTTGAAACAGTATGCGTGATATTAATTATTAAATGTGGCATAATTCGAAAAGTGATGCGGTGTTAGTCAAGAACGAAACTGGTGTGATTGAAATGTAAGCTTTTGTCAAAACAACAAGCAACTAGGTAACTCGATAATCCCAATAAATAGGGCATTTTTGAACTCAGGAGAAAGAGTTGCATCGATTTCCACGAAGAACATACAGGGTTGCCATTTAAAAATATGAACTTTTACGTCATATTCGGAAAGTGCGCAGCGCCATCTACATGTGCAACAGCACAAATTCCGGAATCAAAATAAAAAATCGACGTGTCACAGGATTTTGACCACAAATGAACGATCTCGAAAATAATTAATTTATCCGTTATTTTCCGAGCGGACTGTATATCTTAGGTACAAGACGTAAATAAAGACGTCAGGTTGTCGTAATCTTACTCGTATATAATTAAAAACACCCACAATCGCCAAAACCACTTACTGTGTTGGTAAAAGCCAAGAAAAACCATGTGTATTAATACGTAAATCCAGTTGCCGCTAAAGCTATCGTCGCAACTCATGTTTTGTTACGTAACAGAAATACATTTCTTTATGAATGTGTACGAGGGTATATTGAAAAATTCTTAGCCTACTATACGTTATCAAGAAAATCATTCATGATTATACCTTGGCAATCCCAAAACGGAAGCAAGAGTTTTTCCAGCAGATTTTTGAATACGAAACCTGTAGGCCTTGGAGAAGCAAAGTGTCTCCATTCCATCGGTTGCTGCTTTGTTTCTGGGTCGTTGAAATGTACCAGAGTTTTATCCATAGTAACAATGCGGCTTAAGAAGTTTGCATCTTTTTCAAACCGAGCACAGATCGAACGCGATACTTTGGGGATTCATTTTACAGGAAATTTTCTCATATGCAAATCGACCTGAACTATATGATGGGCACGTTCATATGAAATATTCAGTGCCTCAGATATCCGTTTTAGCCCAAATCGACGGTCTGATGAAATCATGTCATGAAATGTATTAATATTTACGGGGGTGGATACAGAAACTGGCCCTCCCGATCAGTTTTCGTAATGAATATATATATATATATATATATATATATACCCATAAGATATGCCAAGGGCACATCGTAAATCTGCTTACCTCTTAACCCCTTCAAATACAGGTACTTGGTGATGGTACGATACTCCAATTTTTCAATTCTCACAATTTCGGTCGACTTCCTTTTTTTCAAAAGTTATTGCACAACTCTGGTTTGACTTTTGACGTGAAGCTTTACACTGACACTTCTACGTTATTATTCATTACTATGCTAACGCAATATTTTCTTTATTCACGGAATCGCTCTAAGCTAACTAGGTATCAATACATCTTGGTATTCTAAAATTGGGGCATGTTGTCACGGGGCCGTGATTTTATCGATTATGTGCCGTCAACGTCGAAATTATAAATTATTTGTTAGTACCGTTCTTAAATGTAGTATAAACTCTCATACGGGAATTTAATAACACATCAATGTTTGGAGAAGCCTTTCTATTGTAACATCTTCCTTGTATTTTACGTATTTAAAAGGTTTATGAATTTGTTTGTGTTTCTAAAACAAAAATGAAGCTTTTGTTGTTGATTAAAGTAAAATGAAAGTTTAACAGGAAAATGTGATTTACGCTTTTGGTATCGGGAAATGGAGTTGAGATTGCAACACAATTGAATAACGCATTAAAATTATTACATTGATACATGGTACATCTTTTACAAAAGCTAAATGTAGCCGTCATTTCGGCGCCGTCTCTGTTGATAAAGTTAGGTTTTTTACAAAGCATTTCGCTTTATATACGAGGTATTAACGCTGCGAGTCGCTAAGAGAATTTCAATTTACCATATCAATTACTTAGATAAGGTTTCGAGAAGAGGTATGTTTTGTTGACGATGAAATTTCTCCCGACGGAATTCGAGTTTGAATTCGTGGATGCGCGTACTTAGAAAATTTGAGCAATCTTTTCTCTAATTGGCTAATTAAATGGAAGGGCTCTCGTGAAATTTTTCACGAGAGCAGAAGTGGTTCAGGCATAGAAGCGTTTAGTTTTTCGTTACGGTGAGGTAGTGAATACCGCGGAACGAGATTGATCAAGGTCCGTGTCGAAGGAACTATCGTAGCAGGGTTCTCATTACAGCCCATTTAAGGGATCCTATAATTGTACAACTTTCACGAGACCAGTATCATTACGTGTAGTTGGTCCGTAGGGACCTGTAGGAATCCAGAACGGCGTTTACAGTTCGCCGATAATCAAATAATCTGCTGTAAATAAACAGTTTTTGTAATTTAAAAATATTAAGAATCATTCAGAACTTGTACATTATTAGAGTAAAGATAATAAGTAACGGGCTGTAAATAAACCAGCTTTTGTGTATAGTTAACGGAGAATAAAAGGTAACAAGCAGAAATAAAGTAAAGTAAAGTGAACGAATTTCGTGTTAATATAAATATTAGTGTACACATGCTCACGTGAAATTCGAATCAAAGCGCGAGCTGAAAAAGGATGCAGTCACTAGCTGGATGATACTGAAAGTTGCGTGCGTCGCCTCAGCCTCAATCATATCGTCGAGGTCACCCTCTAAGTCCATCGTAGGTGTCTGTAACAAAAGGGCCTCCCCAAGTAAGGTAACATCTCTGCGCTTTTTTTTGCTGTGGTGGACAAAGTTAAATAAAATTCTTGTGCGATTTTAATTATTATGTTATTTGTATCTATAAACGTATGAACGTACTGTTCTTTTGGAGATTAACTTCTCATTATTTTATCATTTAAATTTTTAAGACCAGTGCATCCATTCATATAATAATCTAAATTTATTTGAGTGTTCTATATTTGTTATTTTGGTATATCGAAATTACAGTAATTCTAGTAAAAGGCCGTTAATGAAACTAGCTAAGTCACAGCCTATTTAGATAACTAGGTAAATGAAACTCGCATAGAAACAATATTGTATCTGATGTTTTATTATTTATTTACATTACATATCTTTAGGTTATTGGACTTAGCGTTTATCTTTTTTTTAATTTGCTCGTCGAATTAACGTCAGTAGATTGTGTTTAGTTTAAATAAAACAATTACGACCGGAAACTTTTCAAGTGATTATTTAATTATAACGTAACATTTAGAGGCCGATAAATCATGCATTATTTTCTTTTATGACTTGAGCATAATTAATTGCTATTTTAGAAATTTAATTTCAAGTGGTTGTGTACAGAATTAAAGTGTTTTTTTTTTTTGGTTGTTGAAGTGAAATTACTTTAAGAATCGAATTTTTGAGTAACGTAATTAAAGATTATTGTTTCTTATCAAATTAGTGAGTGATTTTTGCGGCACGCAATTATTTTAGTTAAATTGAAGCCTTTTAGGTTGGCGAGATCTGCTGGTCCCAGTGCCACCTGCGAAGATTACGCTTAGGTAAGCGAGTGATTTGAGTATTTTGACCAAGCTGTGAAATGAAACCAAAGTTTTTCTGTTATATCGTTTTACTGTCAGTTTGTACCGTAACAATGTAAATTAGGTTATGAGTAGTAACCTAATATTGAACAAAGCTAATGTAGGGAAGCAACGAAAATAAACAGAGAACAATAATCAAATAAAACCCACTATCCAGCAGAACCAAAGAAATCTAATGCCATTTGGCTACAAGATCTATTTACCCTTTAGTTAGAAGAACTTAAAGGTATAAACCATAGATGACTACTACTTTAATTACTCAAGGTATTACGCCGCGAATGACCCCATCTAGGAATGACGTAAGGATTCCCCCGGAATATGGTTTCAATAGCGAGCTCGAATCAGAAGTCACTGAAGTTGTGTCATCATACCACACTGCAGACTATTGAAACTAATAGTCTAACTTGAGTCAGGCCATTACCATTACCACTCAGCAGGCCATAGACACTAGCGGTCTAAATTAATCTCTACAACGGTGACTTATGGGAGTAGGTAGACCGAGGCCCAAAATCCCAGCTTCGTGTATTTTACTGGCATTATTCGTGTAGACTTGTACAGGGAGAGTTAACGATAGAGTAAAGTAAAATGGTGCAGTATTTTTTAATGGAACACCTTGTATATCATTCTATTTTTTGACTTTAAGTGCAATTATAAAACTTTATATAGGTTTCATGCATGTAAAATATACAGTTTTTGAAATTAGTATTATGTACCATCTTGTGTTTTGTTAGGAAAACTTTCATATTTGGACTAAGAGAAGATCAAGTTCAAACCTGCGGAACTTGAAATTCAAAAATTTACTTTTCTCAAGTATTAAAGAGAATCACAAACTATATAATTCCTCATAAGTATATCCTACACCTATCTCTCACAGTTTTTGAATTTTATGATTTTTCCATATTCTTCAATATTTTAACCGTTTTTCTTGTGATTAAGCGCAGTAGCCATGAAATGCGAAAATAAGAGACAAATAGTTGCATTAAATGCTAAACACTAACATAGATATAAATTATTTCCAACAGAAAATATATTACGTTATCATAAGAACTTGAGACAAAATAAACGAACATTCTCATTGGATAATTCAATAGTTAGCAATGAGTTCTTAAAATATGTTCGAAAAGGTGTCTGGCCAGCTGAATGCATTCACTTAGTCGTTTTATTATGTTTTGTCTCACGTTTCTCAGCAACATCAGTGTTATCGTTCCAAAAGTGTCTGGTATCGTATCTTCCATATCTTCTTTTGTAGTGGGGGATGTGACATTAACACGTTCTTTAATATACCCCCATTAGAAGAAATCTAGTGGGGTAAGATCGCACGACCTTGGGGGTACTGGACAAAGCCTCCTTGCCCAGTCCATTTTTCAGGATAATTATCATCTAAAAATTCACATACTTCGGGGTGATAGTCGGAGGAGCACCGTCCTGTTGCAGCCACATATTGTGTCGTTCATCATTACTAAGCATATGAAGGTCAGGCAAAACTTCCTGGCGGAATTGAAGGTAGGACCAGTCAGAGGACTGTTGAAAAAATACGGTTCAATAATTCTATTGTGGAGAATGCCACACCAAACATTCACGAGTCAGTAGTTTTGGTATTGCATTTGTAGGACCAAAAATGGATTGTTTAATTTAATTAATAATAGTGCACATTATGACGATTTACAGCATCACTCCTTCTAAACGTAGCCTCATAAAAAAACAATACAAGATAAAAAGTTTGAATTAATCACATTTTGATCACTAATACACTGGCGATTTAGTTATTTGTATTTCGGTACTGAAAGAAATGTAAAAATTACAAGGAATTGAAGAAATGTAGATATTTCACCGCTTTAGTGCAAGCGATTATTCTTATACATCCTCCACAAAATAGCGATTAGTAAATCTTAGACGAGTAAGTACATTACAATATATAGAAATACCTTGTACTGAAAAATTGTTTTCTAGAGCTGATGATGCTATCAATTAAATCAATTTTTCTGAGAATGTTTCACTTTCGAGCAAAATGGCTACCTACAAAACCACATTTTTAGAGCGTTTTGGCGAAAATTCTGATTACATTGTTAAAAATGTCATATATAGAAATAAATTTCCTTCATAGACAGTTATTTATTACAAGTACTGCCCTCTATAGGTAATTCCGCGGACGAAACAGATATCTTTAAGTAGGCGGTTTTGAAACCGGTAGGAAAACCGTGGAAATCCCCTAGGTGGCGCTATTATGTTGATTTAACACGTTGACTGCCGAGGGATATTTTTACATATTTCACGTTTATGCCAGAAGGCGGATTTCATGTTATGTTGAAATCTTCATTCTCTGGGCCGTGATGCGCAAAGACAGATATCGATGAATAATGAATCGTAGTACAAGAAATTTTCGAATACCTATCATATAAGCTAAGAAAATCGTGAAAATGTGTCTCGTCTAGTGACCGAGTCCATTCTACATAGTAAGTAATGGCGCCGCGGTCAATTTCTCGGCCAAGGAACAGATAGAGATGTATACAGAGCTTTTATTATGTTTCGTGAATCATGGAGAGACAAAAGGCATGTTTTGATGCTTTCTACAAAACATTCAGATTCTCAAGTTAGAGTGCAAAATCGGCAAAGGAAAAACCCGAAGTAAAAGTGGTTTATAATCAGGGAAAATCGCCTGTAGATCAGTCAGATCAAATGACTGCATACCAATCACCACTTAGAAAGACGATCAAGTGGTATCGCAAATTGGCGTTTGAGATCTTACTGAATACTGCTATGGTAAATGCGTGGTTGATGTACAAAGGTGTTAAAGGAGAACATATAGGTATTTTAGAATTTCGTAAGGCAGTTGCATATGGTTTATGTAATGCACGTCCTCCCCCTTCTACTCCAGCTCTAGCGGAAGAAGCTCAAGCCACCACTTCAACAAGAACTCGCCGTTTCCGTCACGAATTGTCTAAAAGCGATGTTAGCAAACGTAAACCTTGTCAGGTATGTTACGAAACTGCGAAGAAAACTCATGGTTGGCGTATAGCTTGAAATTTGAAAAAAATTAGAACCTACTGCAAAGGATGTGTAGGAAAGCCTTTTCAGTGCATTTAGTGTTTCAATAAAAACATCGTTATGGTTCCGAATAGAATATCATGTCATTATATAAATTATTATTAATAATTAATTATTATTAAAACTGTTCTTTATGGTATTTATGTTTATTTGCTATTTCTTGAAAGTTGAATTCGAAATCACAAAACTGGCATTGCGCAGCACTTACTCCAAGCCGGCTCGGTCAATATACACCGTCATACGCATTACAAACCGAGTCACTGGCGTGTAGGATGAACATTATGGACTCGGTCATAGTGACCGAGTCGGCTTGGGAAACAAAAAAAATTCTCGGTCATATTGACCGAGTTAACCGAAAAGTATTTTCTCGGTCCTATTGACCGAGACGGCAGCCAACGTGTTAACCATATTCACACTAATTTCCAATACAGTGACTACAAGAAATTTTAGATCAGGTAATTTAATATCAACTTTTGCACGTTACAACACATTAGCGCAACTAGGTAGCTTATATTTGATTGTGCAATTGAGGTTTTAATACTAAATGGTCGGCCTTGGTATCACTTTTAAAGAAAGATAATTCAGCAGTCTCACAGAGGATTTTAAACGCAACAACAAATGTAAAATGTTTGTTGTGTGCACATTTTTTAAAAGATGCACTATATATAGTAAACAAGTTGTGTCTGTTTTCAAAAATCAAGCCTTAAATACTTAAGGCTTGATACGACATTGTTTTGATGAACATTAAGTCATGTATGACGGAACTAAATGAAATAAAAAATAAAAGAACTCCTTGCATTTTTCAGAAAATCTTAAGAGTGGCAAAGAGTGTTTAGGATTGCTGACCTATGAAGAACATATAATTAAAGACAATAAAAAATTACGGAAAAAGAAAAACCTCAACCGGTAATTTTATTTCAAATTTGATACACATTTAGATGAAAGATTCGCCTATACTATACTTTTAAATAAGTTTACTTTCTTGTTACCATCATCTAATACCGTGAGCAAGAAAGATGATAAGTTGATAATAAAAGTATCAGAGCATTTTGCTAATTAAGCAAACATTGAAAGTTCAGAAATTTTACAGGAATGGAACCTATTTAAAAACATTATTATTACCAGGTCTAAATCTATGAGATTGGGTGAAATTGTAAGTTTTTTCCGTGCAAATGAATTGTCTGCGATTTATATATTACATGAATTTCTCTTAGCTCTTAGCAATGTCGACAGTTGATTGTGATAGAAGCTTTAGTGAAGTTAGGCTTACTGAATCCTACTTGAGAAATAAGCTTGCTATTCCACATCTGTCTGATTTGCTAATGATTAGCATTAACGGTCCCGACAGACAAAAATTTAATTTTAGTATGACATTTGGACTTTGGTGTGGTGCGAAGGCACGAACAATTATATAGGTAACAGAACATGAAAATCACAATGTACTGATAACAATAACCTCATGGAACATTATATAATAAAAACTTTTTATTAGATTCTTAGTTGTTACTTGTTTTGTTTTTTACTAAACCTACTTCAATTTCACTAATTTGCTATTGAGTGAATTAGTCAAATTGCTACACCGATGGGACAGTCAGGTTAAACTTTGTACGAAACCTATAAGATGTTTCGACCCATAAACGATGGGTGGAAACTTTTTAAACCTTAAAAGTATCCCTACATACTTTACATTACGGTAAGAGAACTCCACAAGAGGCAACTAGACCAAAAACTAACAGAGTTCATATACGATAACATAGAAAACAGCTACAGCCACATAAAACAGATCGTTAAACAAGCAACAATAGAAAGACTGGGAGAAATAGAGGAGTAGAACAGAAAATACAATACAACATAACAGAATCCACTACGCAAGAAATAAGGAACAAAAAGTACTCTACCCCAAGTGATTAAATACAAAAAGGCTGGAAGATTGCCTGTGAAGTACAAGAGGCTCGGAATCCTGGAAAGTCTGCAAACAAACTGAAAAGAAAAAGTAACTATAACGCAGATAAAATCTGTACACTGGCAAAATTCCTATAAAAATCTATTAACAGAAACCGAGCTAGTTGAGTTGTGGTAACACGACCTGCTTAGCATTCGGGAGGTAATGCGTGCGGCACCCGTTACCGTATACCCTATCTGAGGTTTTTTCAGGGGATATTCCTCATACACACGTAGCGACATGGTCACTGCGTATATGCACACCATGTGCGGCTATTTAAGCGAATACTGGGGTAGTATTTTCCCCCTCAGAACCCTAACTCTGTTCCTTCCGATCCTATCGTGACCACCCCCATTCTTAATCCCATCATGCATATACAGGGTGTCCATAAACTCTCCAGACAAACTGAAATTACACAAACTAGGCATGATTTTATGTCGATTTAACCTAAATTACCTCCAAAAATGCCTCCTAAGCTAGAGCCTTTTGAAGATGGCGCCGTCAAGTCACTTTTTGTTAAATATCTCAAAAACATCGCTACAAGTTTAAACTTGGTACAACGAATAAGTCGATAATGACAAACCGGCTATTGAGAACACGATTTTCTTATTGCCATCAGATTTTTTAATGAAAATTCTTTATTTTCATTTTTTAATGGAGTTTACATCAAATTTAAAAACTTTACGATATTTTCCATACAAAATTTGCTCTTAGTTAAAATCGCTATCTCGTACCGTTTGCGAGAAAAATAAATTTAAACTTTTTCTGTTTCTGGAAGAAAATATCGTTTCACTACTAAATTGGCAATAAGAAAATCGTGTTTTCAATGGTCGGTTTGTCATTATCAACTTATTGTTGTACCAAGTTTGAACTTGTTACGTAGCGGTGTTTTTGAGATATTTAACAAAAAGTGACTTGAAGGAACTATTTTCAAAGGGCTCTAGCTCTCGTAGGAGGATTAAGGTAATTCAGGTTAAATCGACATAAAATCATATCTAGCATTTGTAGTTTCCGTTTGTCAGGAGAGTTTCTGGACACCCTGTGCACGCAATGTATGTATGTATGTATGCTGGGAATCCATAATCCCATCATGCATATATACGTAATGTATGTATGCTGGGAATCCATAATTGTGGCTGAAGGAGGTTGGAAAGCGCAAGCAGCGCGCTCTCCCCATTGGGAAGGGACTGAAATACGTGGCCTTTTCCTTTTTAACAGAATCAAGACAAACAAGACAAATTTCAAGAACATACCAAAACTCCAAAAACAAAACAGGAGGATTTCTGATCACACAAGATGAAGCGAGAAACGCTACAAAATCTCTGAAAAATAATAAATCAGCAGGGCCGGGTAGCATAAACCCAGAATTAATCAAATACGGCGCTGCAAAGCTATTCGAAATCTTAACAATTTTATTCAGTGGAGTAGTGAATGTAGTGGATGCCCCGACAGAATAGAAAATAACGCATATGCCATTAATATTTAAAAAAAGGCAATAGGAAAAAATGTCAAAACTACAGGGGCATAGCAGTGACACGAACAATAGCTAGAATATATAGAAAACTTTTAAAAACTAAGCTCGAGAGAGAAATAGATGGTAAGATTGGAGACGAACAAGCCGCTTCTCGGCTGGAAGTCTATAGATATATATATATATATATATATATATATATATATATATATATATATATATATATATATATATATATATATATATATATATATATAAACACACACACATAGTATTGTAAAAGTTTGGAAACCAATTAACTCAGTTATTTGTACAGTAACATAGATGAAAATTGGGGCGTTTACATTAGGAGTCATGCTCTACCCAACACAAATATTTTCAATGTTGACGCTTCTACTAAAAATTAAAAGCAACTTCGATAATTCAAACGGAACACCATGTATATTATTTAATTTTTTAATGCCCGGAATAAATCTAAATACATCTTATGTATGAAGTCCTATACCTATCTTCAACTATTTGTGAAATAATTGACAGGCCATTTCGACACTTTGACAGGCTGTAAAATCTAAACCTTAAGAGATCAAGAAAAACATTCATATCATAGTTTTTCATAAACAATCGATTGACAAATACGAAAACAACTAATCTTTTAACAAGGAAATAATTAAAAAATTGTTTAAAAAAAATAAAATAGGTGGTATCCACATTTGTTACATTGGAAACGAAAACCGTGGAAACGCGTCATACTTGACAGACGTAAAAATATAATTAGATATTGTCAATCCCATCCGCTGTGCCTTTTAAGGAATGTGCAAACCGTTATTCTAGATCTGTTAAGATTTAGATTTTAGTCTGTTAAAGTGTCGAAATGGTCTGTCAATTATTTCGTAAATGGTTGAAGATAAATATAGTACATAAGATGTATTTCGATTTATTTATGCCGGAAATTAAAAAATTGAATAATATACATGGTGTTCCATTATAATTATCGAAGTTGCTTTTAATTTATAGTAGAAGCGGCAACACTACATCACTGAAAATATTTTTGTTGGATAGAGCATGATTGCTAATGTAAATTCTCCAATGTTCATCTATGTCCTTTACAAATAACTGAGATAACTGCGCGTTTCCAAACTTTTGGATAACACTGTATACACTTCAACAGATAATAGAAAAGTACATAAAACCGGTCAGTGCGGCTAGCACTTGTAGATCTTAGAAAAGCATCCGGCACGGTACCAAGAATCTCAAAATCCCGACAAACCTGATTCATGCAACAATAGAAATGTATAGGGGAAGCCAAATTGGAATAAAAGTTGGTAAAACTGTAACAACACCCTTTGAAACTTCAAAATGATTACTCCAAAAGTGCAGCACATCCACAACGCTCTTCAAAATATACTTAGAAGATATTTTAAGAACGAGGAAAAGAAAATTCCAAGGGATGGGGGTACTCATTCGAGACGAACATATATACACCCTGTGTTTCGCTGACGACCAGGTTATCGCCCAGGATGAGGAAGATCTAAGCTACATGCTGCGGAAATTAAAAGAAGAATACGAGAAAACTGGACTAGAAATAAATTATGATAAAACAGGATATCTACAGACAAACAGCAACTTCACGCAAACTCTAAATATTGACGATAACATTGAAATAAAAGGAACCGAAAAGTTCAAATACTTGGGAGCCACTATTACACGAAAGGGGAATACGGAAGAAGAAATAAAAATTAGACTGGTACAAACAAGAAGATGCATAAGGCAACAACACCCCGTCATATAGAAAAGAAGTATACATAATACAAAACGCATAATATACAATGCAATAGTCAAAAGTATTATGACATACGGAGCGGAAATTTGGGTGACAAACTAGAAATCTAAAGATAAGATACGAACAGTGGAAATGGAGTACTGGAGAAGATGCTGTGGAGATACAAGAATGGATAGGATAAAAAATGAAGAGATCCGAAACAGAATGAGAGTCGAATCCGATATAATTAAATTGATAGAAGAAAAAAGATTGATGTGGTACGGACATACAATAAGGACAAGCACTAGTAAATGGATTGGAATTGTAACGCTCAGGAGCCTAATGGGTAGAAGAAAAAGAGGGAGACCGAGGAGATCGTGGAGAAATGAAGTTGATGAGGCGACAGAAACAATAAACTTGAGGGATGGAGAATAGGAAGACCGACAGAGACGGAGAAGCTGGCTAAAAGAAGGAAGGTAGTAAAAACACTGTAGAATCCTAAATATGTACATTCATATTTAAGGGAAGGAAATATACCAAAATGGGAATTGGAAATTTCGTATGGAATCATACTCGATGACACGATGTTAAGAAATGTATAATGAATGATTTTGAGAACTCTGAAAATCGTTGAAAAGGACGAAAAGTGTAAATCGATAATTGTGTTGCCAATACACATACGGGATATATAAAAAATAAACTCTCAACATTTAAAAGGTGGATTGCTTTTAGGCTGTTTTTCAAAGAAAAGGCATTGCCAGCCAAATTTACCTTCGAAAGAAATTTTTAACCATGAAACAACTTTCATACTATTCAAGTGTTCTCTTTCCAACGAAAGGGAACACTTGAAGAATATTTTGTAAAATTCGAAGGAATTAAAATCTGTAGATACAAACTTAAAAGACGTAGATGTAGTTTTTTTTAACAAACTTTACTACTGACGAAGATAACTGTAAGTGTTATCGAAACGTTTAGATTGTATAATTTAAAGTACACCATTAAAAAATCCCAAAAAAGATAAGTATTTTATTATGAGTGTTAATGGTGAAAGTTTACATTTTCGTAGATGTAGTTTGTCTATTAATAACACTTGCAAGTGAATATGACAATATAGTAACAGCTCTTGAAACCTTTGAGGTGGAAAAATTAACTTTGGATTTTGTCAACAGCAAATTATTAGACTAAGAATTAAAAAAGAATAACAATAATCAAGAACATGATACTTTTACATATCGACCGGGTGTCAATTTGAAAACTTGCCAGTGTGTAACGTGCCAATTCTTGGCTATTGTCACCTTAATTAAGTTTCGAAGCTTCACTTATTATTGATAAATATATTTACATTACATTAGTATCTTTAAGCATTTCTTTTTTCTTTCAATAATTAAATTTTAGTATATCTCAATATTTTCTCTTTAGTCTACATAATTACGAAGGTCCCTATGTATATTTAGTAATATCTATTTTAGTTGTTTTATGCGCAAACGCGTATTGAACATGCTTAATTCACTTCCTTTTCGTTTCTTGTGCCGTTCAGTTCAGTACGTTATCTTTTTTAAGTTTTGCCTCCCTTTTATAAGGTATGTAAGGCTTTTAATTACATTTTTGTAAATATAATATTTAATAGGGAAATCCCTTGCCAATGGCAAGGTCCTGGAATTGGGAAGGTCCTCAATATGGTAATACTTTCGTATCGTTGCACCTTACGTTAATATATGCTACAGTTCGTTTATTTGTACATTGAACACAAATGGAAATTACCTTTACATTGTCGTATGTTTGTCTTGTGAATGGAAATGAAAATTCTCAAGCTACAGTTTGTTTAAGTCGAGATTAAGATATTTATTTTGTACAAGTAAGTACTTATCCTTTTAATTCAGTTTAAGTAAAGAAGAAATCAGTGTAGTTTTGTTTTGATACGGTTATAAAAGAACAGCTGATTTCTGCTCTAAGATAGAAACATTTGGGTTCATAACTTATGGTGCTGTAATATGTGTTCACATAGGTCAGTACGTTTTATGATTGTATACTGTGTTGATCATATTACATTTTTAATTTTAATTAAAAGTAGATGATAAGCTTATATAGTTGTATTAATTTAGCAATTATTTAAAATCGTTACGCGAAATATCGTTAGTTATTTCATGCCGAAATTATTCAGACATTTTGTTTTACTTAAATATACATATAACTACAATTGTGTATTGTTATTTAGATTACCTGTGTTGTTAATAAGGTACAAGTTTCTCAATTTTTGTTGTATTTTAATTATTAAACGTATAGATTGAGTGGCGTCCAACAAAAAACAAATGCTGGTTACACCTACGGATAAATCTCTGCATCCCTCACACCTGAAAATCAATGAGTTCTCAATTACAGTAAGTTTCCTAAGTTTGTATAGACCGTGGTGCAATTTACCTTTATTTTATAAAACAATCAAACACCCCTAATTTTTTATTAGTTATAAGACCTCATATCTCCGAAACTATAACAGATAAGTAAAATTTCTCGAAACCGTTTCTAGAGCATGGATGGGGTACCACTATGACCCGCAGGGCAATCTTTTGCAACTCATCCCTTAGGTTCCAGCCATCTCACCCCTATTTTTTTATTTTTACTACTTTTTGTGTGACATATCGTTAGAAAGCCCTTTAAAAATGTTATTCATCAGTACTAAACAAAATGTTAATTAATCGATTATATTGTTGAAAAACGCAAAAAACAAAATGTTCAGTAACTTTAGTTGTCTATGTTTTCGTATTTATCGCTACTAATATCGGATCAAATCACTACTTCAAAAAGATCGAAAAAATTACGATCTATAATTAAAAAAACACAAAATATTGTTTATCAGAGGATTTCTTATTAAAGGAGCTTTCAAATAACTTGTGTACAATCCTCAACCGCCGAACGTGTTGAAATTATTTTTATTTATAGTTCTAAAAACAGTAGTGCTCGATAAACTGCTACTGCATTTAATGGAAAAAACGTATGTTATAGACCTAGTTTTAAAATTTGGACAAACCTGATCGGTTATCAACAAAAAAAAAGAACTCAACCTAGACTCTTACATGACGCTGCTGAAATCGAAGTTCTTGGTCAAACTACAATGGATTCCACTTCCTCACTTCGTCGGATACCTAAATTAACGGGGTTTTGCCATGAGTCTGTTCACAAAGTGTTGAAAATGCACAAAGGTCCATATTACTCAAGAATTTGGCGACGATGATCCAGATAGGCGAATTGGGTTTTACCAAATTATGACCAATAAGATTATAGATGAGCCTGAATGAGTGAAAAATATTTATTTTAACGGTCATGTCAAAAAAGAAAACTGTCGTTACTGGAGTGATGACAATCCTCATCTTATTAGGGAGAACAATACGCAGTATCCTGAAAAAATTAATGGCTGGGCAAGTATTCTTGGAGATTGTATTATTGGACCGTTATTTATTAATCAAAATTTAAATGGTGAACTCTATTATTAAATGTTAGATGAAACTATACAGCCCCTTGTAATTCACAAATTGAAAAATCAAAGAGATGAAGTACTTGAACTAATTTTGAAAGGCAATTTGTTACATTTTCAACAAGACAGGGCCCTTCCACATTATACACTACGTGTTAGAAACTGGTTAGAGCTAAATTATGCAGATCAGTGAATTGGTAGAAGAGGACCAATGGAATGACCATCCTGGTCTCCAGATTTGACTCCATTCGATTTCTTCTTATGGGGTCACTTAAAATCTGTGGTTTATAAAATTCGGCCCCAGTCTATTGCAGATCTGCGGCAATGAATAATTGAAGAGTGCCGAGCTATTACGCTACAAACCTTTGAAAATGTACGATATGAATTTAAGAATAAACGTTATTATTGATTGCCTTGAGAATAATGGAAATCATTTTAAGCATCTAATCTAGATTAGATTATGTGATGTTTAACACAAATGTATAATTCTCTATGGGTTATTGTTGAGTTTTTCTACTCATTTTGACTACCTATCGATAAATATGAACTACGGGTTGACTTCAAAAGACACAAGAAAGTTTGCGTATTTGTATGGCGTAGAATTTAAAAAGAAATTTTCTCCAAATTGGGCAAAAAATAAAAGAGCCTCGTATGAGTGGCTTTGGAGATTTATGAACCGAAACGTGGACTTGTCGCTGCGGAAACCTGAACCAACAAGTCTTTCTCGTGGAACAGCTTTTAACCAACACACGGTGGGAGAATTTTATAATTTACTAAAGGAGGTGTGTTAAATCGAGATTATTTTGGGCCTGAGTCTATTTATAAATGTGATGGAAACTGTCCACAAACTCGGTAAAATTATTTCTAAAAAAGGACAAAAACAAGTATGCAAAGCAACCTCGGGTGAACGAGGCCAGACAGTTACAGCTCTGTGTATGGTTAATGCAATAGGAAATTATATTCCTCCATTTCATGTTTTTCCGCGTGTTTGCTTACAAGATTATATGACACATGGAGCTCCACCAGGATCTAAAGCTTCAACTCACCCAACTGGCTGGATGACAGTTGAAAATTTTGATATGTATTTATCACACTTCATACAGTGTTCAAAATGTAGCAAAGAGAAAAAAGCTCTTTTGATTATGGATAGCCTCAGTAGCTACATATCGTCGATGGGTCTGGATATGTGCAAGGAAAATGGAGTTATTTTATTGGCTACACCCCCGCATACAAGCCACCGACTACAACCCTTGGATGTTGCCGTCTTTGGACTGTTTAAAACGTACTTTAATAAAACTTGCGATGATTTTCTGGTTCAAAATGCTGGTCACACTATTACTCTAAAAGATATTGCAAAACTTGCGGGCATGGCATATCCACGAGCTTTTTACACCATTAAGTACTACCAAAGGCTTTGCTAAAACTGGTATTTACCCCTACAATTCTTAAGTATTTACCGACTCTGACTGTCTTACTGCAAAGGTTACTGACCAATCAGATCTTTCACAGCAAGGTCCTACACCACAGACAATACCACCTTCGCTTACTGAAGATCATATACAGAGGGAAAGTACACAAGAAGGGAGATGAAGGCGGAGATGATTGGAAAATATGCAAATGAAATTCTAATAGGAAAGTGGAAAGATAAAAGGGAGGTTTCCTATATTTCAACTGAGTTCAAAAATGAAATGATGGAAGTAACTATATTTTAATTATATCTACTTTTGAAGCTGCAAATGTTATCTTTAAGCCTTCATTCCCGAGTAAATTTTACAAGTAAAACATTTTTTATTTCGACACACTTTCCTGATTTTAAAATTGCATTTATCTTATTACCCTTTAGAATCTTATTTTTTGCTACAGTAACAGTTATTTGCCTATCTAATTCATTATTTTCATAAAAATAGTTTTCGTTACAGATCATATGATCAGTAGCTCGTGAATCTACATATCATGTAATATGGTCAATTGAATTGATTTCCATTGCTGCAATAGTTAAGAATGCTGTAGTTCCATTCTTTCTTCCTCAACATCTTACTTCACTCATTGGCTTGTTTCTTGTTATACCAACAGTCAGCTCATACATGACTCGGCTTTCTATAAATATATTATTTTCTTCTTATCCACATTTCCATAATTTTTCTCATGCTAGTATCCTTGTTTAAGTTTCCTAGTTAATGCTGTAGGGGAGGCTTGATACACTAACACTTAATCTAAAAAAAAATACTCAATTTCCAAATTTACAGGATAGGTCCCCATTCAACTGCGTAAGTTGTAGATACTTCACATGTGTCAGTTTAAAACTTGCAAAAAGTTAGGAAGTGTTTTTTAAAAATATGCTCCTCCCATAGTAAGGGAGCTTTGATACAATATATGGGAGCGTGAATACGTGATTCGGTATTCACAATTTTTTTGATAATTACTTTACCTAGAAAAGCTCTTACCTCCATAACTTTGAAAATTTAAATTTTTTTTAAATCTTTAAGTATTGTAATAATTGTTAAGTAATATATTTCTGCAAAACGCCAGAAATTACGTACAAAACATTTATTATTGTTAAAAACATTACAAAATATTATGGAAAATTGCTACAGAACATTATTATATTTTGAAAAATTAACGGGAAATTTAAATTTTTTTGATGACCTGGAAGTTCCACCTACAAAACTCGGTGATAGTAGCTTGATAACATGTTCCTCGGGAACAAAAAATTTATCTTTACATCAGGATATACAAAATGGAAACCAGTTTTTTTTTGCGACGCATAGAAAATATTCATCTTCAACTTTTTGTAAGACTTGCCCAATATAGTGTGCCACTATCTTTTTCGTTGCAAACCGTACCAAACCGTAATCATTTACATTTACTACACCTGTAATAAAATGTTCTTCTTCTAGTGCCTTCTCAATTTGTTCGTCTATATCAGTGAGTTCATCAGATAATAAGTCGAATTCTGGCTCCTCCGATGTGTCAGAATCTTCGTCTATAGTCTCCTGTTTCTTCTTTTTACCTTTGTTTTTTGTCTTATTTACTGTTTCGTCCACAATTTTCCTTTTAGCGCTCGTTTTATGATCACCTTTAATTTCTTCCATGTTAGGTGTGTCTGTCAGCATGTTTGTTTTTGTGGATTTGCTGCCTGAGATGGTCTATTTCCTTGGCGGTGCCTTAGGAAGGTGGTTTTATATCCTCAAGTGTCTTGTTATGCGTGATCTGACCAAAATCAGGTTCCGGTGTATGGTTTGAATAAACTGAAGTTGATAGTATTGGATCTGGCGTGCGATCTTCAACAAGTGCTGCTTTTGCTTCTTGTGTACGTTCCCCCTGGGTATGAAAATGTAAACTTTCACCATTAACACTCATAATAAAATACTTATCTTTTTTGGGATTTTTTAATGGTGTACTTTAAATTATACAATCTAAACGTTTCGATAACACTTACAGTTATCTTCGTCAGTAGTAATGTTTGTTAAAAATTGTTAAAGATGTAGTAAACAATTTTGTCAAATTTTGAAAAATTCAAACATAAACATAAGCCTGCTATTAATATAAAGTTTAGAAACGTATAAACTATAAAATTGTAGTAAAGAATCTAGGTCATTAAAATTAAATATTGTTAAACTGCCTCAGATGACAAACCAAACATTTTCTACGAAAGCTAACAATGAAATTTGCCAGCCAAAACACATTTAACAAATTTAATCGAGTTATGATTATGTAAAGTTGTGAAAAACTTCAATTTTAAAATGATAGAAGCATTCACAAATCCAAATATTACATCAAAATTCCAGTTAAATCTAAAGAGATATCTTTATCAATTAGTTATTAACAATGAAAAGCACAATGCAGAACGTTCTTTGTAATTTTAATTTCAATTTAATTTCAACTTTATATTAAATTATAGTCTGTGGAAATTTCATATAATTGTAAAACATTTGCTTCAATATCTCTTCAGTAAGCGAAGGTGGTATTGTCTGTGTGTAGGACCTTGCTGAAATCTGGTGGTCAGTAACATTTGGTAAGACAGTCAAATTGGTTATTAAAATTGTATAAATACCAGTTTTGAAACCCTTTGGTAATACTTAATGGTGTAAAAGCTCGTGGATATCCAAGTTTTGCAATATCTTTTAGAGTAATAGGTGACCAGCATTTTGAACCAGAAAATCATAAGTTTTTATTAAAGTACGTTTTAAACATCAAACGGACATCCAATTGTATCGGTTTGTATGGGTGTAGCCAATAAAATAACTCCATTTCCTTGCACTATAGAATCGACGATATGTAGATGAATCCATAATCAAAAGAGTTTTTCTTTCTCATTTTAACACTGTATGAACTGTGAAATACAAAAATTTTCAACTGTCATCCAGCCAGTTGAGTTGTATTGTCCTTGAGTCCATGTGTCATTAATCTGTAAGAACAGAAACATGAAATAAAGGAATAGAATTCCTATTGCATTAATCCACAGAAGTGACTGTTCTCGTTCACCTGAGGTTGCTTTGCATACTTGTTTTTGTCCTTTTTGAAATAATTTTACCGAGTTTGTGGACGGTTTGAATTCCAGTTTACACAATTATAAATAGACTGGCTCAAAATAATCTCGATTTAACACCTCCTTCGTAAATATAAAATTCTCCAGTATTGGTTAAAGCTTTCCACGAGAAAGACTTGTTGTTCAGGTTTCCGCAGCAAAATCCATTAGATTCATAAATCTGCCACTCATACGAGGCTCATTTTCCAATTTGGAGGAAATATTTATTAAATATTTGGTGAGCATTATTCAACATCAATTGAATGTGAATAAATATTTTGAAAGCATAGTGTCTTTCTTTCAACCGTTAAATAAACGATACTGGTAATCCATTGTATTGAACTATGGACAGAGGTTTATTTTTAACTTCATTTCTTCTATTAGTTACTTCCATCATTTTATTTTTGAACTCAATTGAAATATAGGAAACCTCCCTTTTATCTTTCCATTTTCCTACTAGAATTTCATTTGCATATTTTCCAATCATCTCCCCCTTCATCCTGAAGAGGTAAAATCTGCTAAATTGAAAGTAGATTGTACCTCTTCAGGACAATCTTTTCTGCATCTTCAAAGAGTACCAGTAGAATGTGTTTTTACTGCAAGCTGCTGTTTAGCTAAATGTAACTATTGTAAAAATTGTCCATATAGACTCTATGTCCATTATTCAACTTTTTATTTAGAAGATGCATAAGAACCTTTTCCGCATGTCCGTTACCCCCGATATCACCTAACGCACCTGTCTAAACTGAAAACTTCAGAACAACTCCTCTTGGATCCGTAAGCATATATAACTTTACCCCATACTTATGCTTCTTATTCGGGATGTATTGACAAACTGTAACCGTCCGCGCCAAAGAACCATACTTTCGTCCAAACTGAGTTCATGACCAGGATAGAAAATGTGGTTCATTCTTTGATTGAAGTGATTTATAATGGGTCGAACGTTATGCAATCTGTTCCCAGCAATTGCTTCATCATTGCTAGCAAAATGCAGGGCACACTGTATCAGTAAAAAACGATTTCTGTTCATTGTTGCTGAGAAAACGTTTAATTTATGTAAAGCGTCCTGTTTCCAATAATCCTGAATTCGGCTTAATTTTATGTGTAAAAGTAGACCAATAAATTTCAATAGTTCTTCTTTGGTAACATTCGTCCACCTCGTTATACGAGCGTGCTTACCTGTACTACCCAAAAAATCTCAACGGCATATTCGTTTGTACGGGTAACAACCAGCTCTAATAAGTCATCTGACAAAATAAGCAAGAAATAATCGATTGTATTTTCTCCGGGAACAGGAACCAATAATTTTTCTTGTTTAGTAAAATACAACTGTCTTATACAAGATGAATTATTATTCCAAATTATATTTTCAGGATTACGTCGTCGACCATAGTTAATATCTTGATTCACGTTCCTTATATTGCCAGTGATATTTATATTATTTTGTACATCATCAACGACATCCTCATCTTCAGGTGATGACGCATGCTCAAGCACATATTCATCGTCACTGCTGTCAGCAAGTTTTTCATCCTCACTTGAGTCACTTTCTAAAAGCAGTTGCAATATCTCAGCTTCCATTAAGGATTTTCTGACG
Source organism: Vesta saturnalis (assembly GCA_036346205.1). Taxonomy (NCBI): domain Eukaryota; kingdom Metazoa; phylum Arthropoda; class Insecta; order Coleoptera; family Lampyridae; genus Vesta; species Vesta saturnalis. The sequence goes on along the minus strand of JARFJB010002464.1, from coordinate 242,384 downwards.
ACATATCTAGGCTTCTTTGGTGCTGAAGGACCAGCAGTGTCATTATGTTAATTACTCATATTTATCAGCTGCACACAGAAATCAAATCACAAAAAATTCGAACCGAACACAGGATAACACGTTATAATACGTTCATGCAACGCCCAGACAAGCACACAGTCTCACAGCAAATGCTCAACTAACTAGCTTGCTTTAACCAAACATTGACCGACCACGGCCTCCCGCGGACGTGCCCTATTACGCCCCAGCGCGTGATGGGCAGCGAACGTGTGAAATTATAAAAGACTCGACTATTTCAAAACCTATTTTAGAAGGTACGTTTATATACAATATCATTGTTAAAATTCCTAATCGCTTCATCTCGTATTTTTCTGTGGTCGACGGATATTAACCAAGAATTTGTTTGTTACAACTATTGCTGTCATGGAAAATACTGTAGAAAATCCAGGTGGCAGACCTCCTCTAAAGGTTTGTTTATAGACACACATTACATTGTTGAAACCCCTAATAACGTCATTTCGTTATTTTCTGAGGTTAGAAGATGATATTAACTAAGGATTTGTTTTGTTTGCTAAAGCTGTTGTCAAGAAAAATACTATAAAAAATCTATGCGTTAGTGACACAATCCTTGAGAGTAGACATGAGATGATGGCATAGTCCATAATACCGGATAAGATGACCACGGAGGGCAGAGTTGATACCGCCCCAAAATGTTTGTTTATAGACACACATTACATTGTTAAAACTCTTAATAACATCGTCTCGTACTTTTCTGACGTTAGGGGATAACATTAACTTTGGATTGTGGATTTGTTTTGTTTGTTACAACCCTTGTTATGGAAAATAGTGACGAGGAAGGGAGTAGCAAGAGTGAAGATTAGAAAAGAAATAGCAGCAGTGAAGATGAGGAAAGCAGTAGCAGCAGTGAAGATGAGGAGGGGGGCCAGCAGCAATGATGTTAGCTCCGATGATTCATTTGTTGACCCCAGCTTTAGTAACAACAGCTCTTCTTCAAGCTCTGATACGGAAACTTCAAAAACATTCACTAATACAACAAAGCAACAGCTTAAGAGGGAATGATTCAAACTAGTAGAGAAATGATACCAAATTATTAAAAACAGTGGAAAAGAATTCTAATCTTTTACGAAAGTTGTTAAACAAGACGGAACAGTTGAAAGGAAACTAGTTACCAGAAATGCACGAAAGTTACTTCCTCCTTGTACAGAAAAATGTCGTTTACGGTGCTCAAACAGATTCAATACCAATGAAAGGCAAATTTGTTTTGACAATTTCTGGGAAATGGCAAACATGCAAACTAAAAGCAACGCGACTTCATCGCAACTTCAATGAAACCAAATTAACCAAGTACGGAAAGAATGAATCAGATACCAGACGTTCTTTGAATAATGCCTTTCACTTTACTCAGAGTGTGGAAGAAATCAGGGTTTGCAAACAGTTTTTTATAGCAACTTCATGAATATGTACACGAGTAATTAGGACTGTTATGGATAAAAAAGAACGCAGTTCTGGAATAATATTATCCAATGAGTTTAAGAGGCAAGCATGGCCAACAGCCAAAGATGTCAGAACATATAAAGGAAGGAATAAGAGCACATAGAAAGCCACTATTGTCGCTCTAGTAGTTCTAAAGAGTATATCGATGGAGCAAAGTCCATTAGCAATCTTCATAGAGATTGTAAAAAGGAATGTAATGAAAAGAGGGCCCGTTCACTTTACTCAGAATGAGGCAGAAATCAGGGTTTGCAAACAGTATTTTATAGCAACTTTATGAATAAGTACACGAGTAAGTAAAAGAACCCAGTTCCGGAATAATATCCAATGAGGGGTAAACATTGCAAACAGTCAAAGGTGTCAGAAGAAGAAGGAATAAGAGCACGTAGAAAGCCGCCATTGTCGCTCTAGTAGTTCTAAAGAGTATATCGATGGAGCACAGTCCATTAGCGATCTTTATAGAGATTATAAAAAGAAATGTAACGAGAAGAGGAAGGAATATGGGAATTACATTATGTACAACTCAATTTACAATAACGAATTCAATCTGGCTAGATTTGAACCTAAAAATATCAGTGTGAGTTTTACACGTCATACACCAATTCCACCGAAGAAAACAGCTTCTGGAGAAAAATATGAAAATCATATATAGGATAAGGATGAAGAGTTGAAAAAGATAATACCTCTGGCAACAATAATGAAATTGTGGCCGTGTATGACTTGGGCCATCTTGCCTCAAGGCGATGTATCTACCTTCTACTACGTTTTCAAACTAAATGTATACAATTTCACTATTTCTAATTTCAAAACCAAAATTGCAGACTGTTATATTGGGCATGAAGGAATTGCATTCAGGGACGCTACATAAATCGCATCATGTGTTTGGAATTCTCTAGAAAAAGTCAATGCTTCGTCAAACATTCCAATTGATATTATTTTTTACTCAGATAATTGCCGTGGTCAAAATAAAAATAGTACTATAATACTGCCCTACTTAGGAAAAGAGCAGTATCTACAGAAAAAAAATTATGTTTTTAACTTTTCATTAAATGTTATTCATTTCTAAGCTGTATTGCTTAGAAAAACGGCCGCAAAAGCATTTTAATATCGAAAAACCCATTACAGAATGTAAGCAGTATCTGCAAAATTCCCTTTAGTACTTAGCACGAAGGCCGTAAGTGAATTCTGTTTAAGAAATCAGCAGTATGTGTTTTGTATAAACTGCTCTTTTCCTAAGCACAGTGTAGATACTACCATTTTGCTAAGAGTGATCAGCTGTTTGTTACTTTACTGTTTATTTTATAGGTTATGTGCAGTTTTTGAAGCTACTTGAGTTTCACTGTTCCAATCCTTTTTTTCGTCTGATATTAAATTTTGGTTTAATTATATTTAGTTAAAATTCTGGTAGTTCAGGTTAATGAGTACAAAATGTGAATAACTTGCATTTGTTAACATAAAAGTAATTTATAGAAACAATTTCAAAAGTTGTTTCATTACGGTACTACGTTAGATTGCTTTTTTACTGTAATTTCTGAAAAAAGACTGGGTTGAACTTTATTATAGTTCTAAGGCGGTTTTTATATCTTCGTTTTTCCGGAAAAAGCATGTCTTCAAGCAAAATAGTTAAACATACTACATCTTCGTCACAGTCTATAATATTAAGTCGTGGTCAGAAAATTATTCAAACGATAAATGAAAATGTGTCAGAAGTTCTCAATTTAGGTGACTCAATCCCTTCAAATGGTTGTGGTACTACCAATTGCGAAACATTAAATAATGTAAATAGTGTTACAGAATCAGAGGACATACAAATTGAATTAGTTGACCAAACTGAATTTAACAATGATATAATAGATGTAGCGTTTCCAGAAGTTTACCAATTGAATACTACATATTATAATAATGAAATTAGCGTAGATAATAATAATACAATTTTAGAGTATGTTTTTGAAAGTCAAGAAGGATTATCTTCAGAAGAGCAGACATTAGTTAAAAATAATCTAGATTGAAACTGAAAATAATTGTGCTTCTGAAAAAGAGACACAAGTGAATGAAAATCTTTCTGATAAGGAGCTGCAAGAAAAGATATGTATACAAAGCAAGGTAACCTAAGGAAACGTAGAAAATATGCTATCGATCTTAAAACAAGAAAAATTGTGCTGGATCAGAATGTATAAAACAGTGTAGCAAAAAAATTGTTCATGATAGAAGAGTTACAATAAATGACCAGTTCTGGACCTTTTAGCCATAGAAAGAAAGGCATTTGTTTTAAGTTCCTGCAAAAAGTTTCCAGTTAAGAGACGAACATAGTTTTAAATATTATCTAAAAGATGAAAAAGATGAAGAACATCAGATATGTAAACCTTTCTTTTTAACGACACTTGGTTACAAGGAGACAAATGATAAATTTATACATAATGTTTTGTCCAAAACTCCATCTGGGCAAATAAAACCAGTCCCTTCTTATCGTGGTAAGGCTGTATGCCCAACAAGAATACCAGAAAATGCGGTAAATGATTACATTGAATCATTTCATCCTACTGTATCTCATTACCGAAGGGAGCATGCTTCCAAAACTCGATATTTACCAAATGACATAACAATACAATTCATGCATGAAGATTTTTTAGAAAAGCATCTCGATGTTACTGTTTCTTATAACGTTTATAGAGGAAAGGTAAAAATAAAAGAATATTTTGCGCCCATTTAGGACACCAGGAATGTAAGTCTTGTGAAGAGTTCAGCCTTCATCGACATGAAAAGACTAACTTGTAAAGTGACTGTGAAGTCTGTCAATATTGGAGCGGCCACATAAACCTGGCTAAAGAGTCTATGCAAGAGTACCGTTATCATGCTGAGAAAACTTGGGAAGATGGTACAATTTGTTTTTCAGCTATTCTACAGAAAATAATATATTTACAAAAAGGTTGATAGCGTACCATGAAAGTTTTGTGCCGGTTGGTGAAAAAGCAAGTTACCACCGTATTCTACAATTTGACATGAAGGAATCACTGGTCGCCATAAGGAGGATTTAACCAGTGCATTTTATTACTTTTTTTTTACCGTGATGCAAAAAAGATTATTCTATTCTCTTTTGTTTTCTTTTTTTTTATAATAAATAGTGGTGAATTAGCAGCTGAAGAAATTGAACTGTGCTATTCCTTTATGTCCGCCGACAGTTATCATCACCAAGTTGAGGTAAGCCTCAAGAATCAAGGAAAAGTATATGATTTTCATGATTTTCGAAAGGCTGTTGAAAGTTCAAGGAAGTCTCAAGTTGAGGTGAAAATCATGGAAGGTAAAGATTTTTTTGTAGCCAGATTTTTCTTCTGCGGCAAAAAAGAGAAAAGAAAATACACCACATCTTTCGCAAATACACTACGTTTCAAATGAAATGCGCCACTTAGAAATAATAACGCTATGATTTTGAAATTTAGGCAAAATAATGTTTCAATATCATATAGAAAACGATGGAAGTTTCAATGAAAAAGAACAAGTCATTATGTACTTTGCACCACTGCTAACTTTAATTATCAACCATTTTTATTTATAGATTTTAAGAAATCTAGTTGCTTAGTGTCAATTTTTTGCTGTTTGACACATTTATTCTGAAAAAATACCCCCAGTAAGACAACGACGAAACTTAGCCCAAGTTTCAGAATTTGACAGGGGTAGAATTATCGGCATGAAAGAAGCAGGTTTGTCATTTCGAGAAATCGGCAGAAGACTTAATCGAGACCACACCACGGAGGCCCGCATTTCGTCTTCTTGGTCTGAAGAAGGCATTCAACGATTTCCTCCCAGTGGAAGACCTCCACGCAGCAACAATGATCGTGAAGAACGACTTTTTAGGTGGATGGCCACAAGAGATCGGTTTCAGTCAGGTCTGTTGCGGTGAACTGGACAGGAGCTATTGGTCATCACCTATCAATGTCAACAATCTACAGGAGAATTAAGTCTTTTGGCTTACATTCGTATCTTCCGTGCCGATGACCCCAGTTAACTCAAGAGCATAAGACTGCTACATTGACATGGTGTCAAGAGCGGCGGGACTGGGGCCTTCAATTGAATAATATCGTCTTCAGCGACGAATCACGTTTTTGTTTGTGGTGAAACGATGGTCGTCAGAAGGTGTGGCGGTTTCAAGGAACGTCGAAATTTATACTTTATTGAAAGACGGCCCACAGGCTTAACACCTGGAGTCATAGTTTGGGGCGCCATACGTGTTGGTGGAAGATCTCCTCTTGTGTTCATTCTAGGCACATTAAGTGCTCAGCGTTACATTGATAATGTTTTGAAGCCAGCGATAGTACCATTAATGCAGACGTTGTCAAATGGTATTTTGCAACAAGATAATGCTAGACCACATACCGCACATGATACAAGAAGGTTTCTGGATCAAGTGCAGCTACCAGTATTACCGTATCCTGCGCGATCGTCAGATCTTTCGCCTATTGAATATGCATGGTACATGATGGGTCAAAGACTAAGGCAACTACCAAGGCCCCCAAACAACTTGGATGAATTACGACACCATCTCCAGGTAGCCTGGGATGAAATGCTTCAGGAGGATATAGACCATCTCATAGAAAGCATGCCTCGGAGAGTGAACGCCTGCATTGCGGTGCGTGGCGATGCTACACACTATTAACATTTTCTTGTTAACTGTTAATATTTTCCCTTCAAAATTTCATCGTCTTATACATGTTAATAAAGCATTATGTTACCATACTTTCAAGATCATAGCATTATTATTTCTAAGTGGTGAATTTCATTTGAAACGTAGTGTAGTTTGTGTAAAAACTATCCGAGGTCTATATACTCTCAAATATAAAACTTCATTTGGCTCTGATGAATCATTTAAAACTCTGGATTTTCTTGTTAAAAAATAAATGAGTAATGCCAATGCCTGTCCATATGACAAGATCATGTGGAATTCCGAGAGTATAATAAAACATTTGTTTCCTGTCATCCCAGAAAATAGAAGACATTTTTGAGTCAATTTGAGATTTAAGACAGCAAAAATGTTAAGTAGTTTAACTTAGTTTAATTAAACTAGCGTGGAGCTTCGCTCCGCGCTATGGTCACAACACACCCTGATAACCGTTAATGATATTTACTTAAAGGTAAAACTTTTCTTAAAAAAATTTTCAGTTGTTAAAAAATGCTAAAATTATGCTTTTTTAGTTAGAAGAATAATTCGCCGTTCCGTGGAGATGTAAATGATACGGATTTAAAATCATGCTAGAGTCGCAACACGTTTTAGAATACATCTGAACGTAATTTGATTGTGGTTATACTATTTTATCGAAAATAAGGTATATTCTGTTTTAGTAATTTTGAATACCAATAAAAGATCGTCAATGTTTCTAGGTTATTTTCAAATTTAAGCCACGCTGTCAAATTTAAATAGTGAAAATTATTAGCGTACCTGGATAATGGAAGTTAAAGGTAAACTTGGCCCCCCGTTATTGCGTTCCATCTCGAAATAATGCAGTATATTCAATAATATTACTTGAGTTTGGCTTTTCAAAGATTTACCTTCTAATTACATCATTATTTGCTGCAAAATAAATAAATGCATTCAATCAATTGGAAATATATTTAGCATTATAAACTAATAAATTACGAAGCGAAAGATAAATTATTATAACTACAAAACACGATTATACGAAACGAAATACGAAGAATAATTTGGGGTTAAGTAGCCAAGAAGACATCTGACAGCGTCATGCGCTTTGACTTTAGAATCGACATACGTTTTTAAGTCCTGCATTTAAAATATATAGCAGACGTAATATTATAACGTCTTTCTTTCTTAAAATGGTATTAATGTAAGTTCCAACCTAAACATGTTAATAATTAACATTCTTAACCTAACTGTCCCACTTTACCAATTATTGTCAACCAAAAATTTAAATGTTGCCAAACTGTATTTTTGGAAGCGTTCAACTTTTTGATGAGCAATGTTACCAAAATGATATTAATGTAAGTGCCAATTTAAACATGTTAATAAGTGACGTTCTTAACCTCAGTGTCTGACGTTACCAATTGTCAATCAAAAATTTAAATGTTGCTAAACTATATTTTTGGAAGCATTCAACTTTTTAACGTGTAATGTTACCAAAACGATATTAATGTAAGTGCCAACTTAAATATGTTAATAAGTAAAATTCTTAACCTGTGTCTGACTACCAATTGTCAATAAAAAATTTAAACGTTGCCAAACTATATGTTTGGAAGCATTCAACTTTTTGACGTGCATTGTAACCAAAATGGTATTAGTGTAAGTGCCAACTTAAACATGTTAATAAGTAACATTCTTAACCTCAGTGCCTGACATGAATAAAATTTGTTTCAAACATAACATAATTACAATTAAAATCAGATACTTAAATATAATAAAAAGAAAAATATGCTTGTTTATACACAAATTTAAATAAGTAATGAAAACGAATAAACATATTTACATTGTAGTGTCATTTTAAGTTCATTTTAATAATGCTTACCTAATTCTGTTAATCTCAAAAGAAGTACATAATTATCCTAAAAAGTATTTTTTTTATTGGGCAAAATGGTTATTTTAAATTTTGGGATTTTTAAAAATTATTAATTCGAGGCACATAAATACCAACTTAAAAATGTAACGCATAAAATAGTATTGAAACTATTTCTTAGCATGTAATATTGACACCATAATGAGGAGGATTTGTATTTATCTGCTATCTCGGAGAAATACGCTAATAGAACATTTTCGGAGAACGAATTCGTATTCTTTGTACTGCACCAATCCATGAAAGTTTTGTAACTTAATTCGTATTTTTTTCTCGACTTTTGCGGTAATATGTTAAGTGTCGTAAGTTTAGCAGTCTCTTGCACATCTGGCGGTGTACAATTTACTATATCATCCGTAATCTCCATTTATCTTTTTTTTAGTTTAAAAAAACATAATTCGATTACAGCAGTCAGTGCCAATTTATTAATTTTTGAAAAAACAACGAACTATCGACGTCGTATAATCGTCGTAGTCATGATAAATACATGATATGTCTGTGGAGACAATTAAAAATCTCGTCGTCTCATTGGTCATGACTCATGGAGAAAGAGTAAAATTTTCTCCACAGTTCAAGACTAAAAAATATTTTATATACGAATGCACTATTTTTGACGCTATTTTCGACGGTCGTGTGAAAACGCCTTGTCTACTTCTTACAGTAACACAGTTTTCTTATTTATATTTTGCTGATTTTTTGTGTGGCAATACTGTCTGTTTCATTTCTACTGTGTTGGCAACTCATGATATAGTTTTTCATTTACGTTTTATTTAGTATCAACTGTTTATTGGCAATCAGCAAATGGTGCATAACCAAGTGTAGTGATCGTCTTGTGGTTTATTGTTCTGTGTGAGTTGTAGTAAACTAATGAAATGTGTTTTCTACTAGACACTTGAATTATAAACAAGATGCCGAGAATAATAAAGTTCAACCCAAGAAGATTATTTAGGGGGAACCAGCATAATTGTGATGTTGCAACGCCAGTTAGGCCTAACCCTACCCCTACTAATGAGCCAAGGCCTAGCCCCAAGAAGTCTACTTCTAAAAAGAAGTTAATATTATCAAAGCTTCCAAAAGGCTTAGAATATAGGAATATTCAGGTAAATTTTATTGTTGACCTAAAGATATTATCAAGCACGCTTATCCCCTGATATTTTTTTCAGAACTTTCTTAGAGATGGTAATACGGTGGTTCTCAATTTTTTTTAGCGAGAAGACTGATTAATTATTTTCATTTTTTTTGTAAAATTTTATTCGCATAGTTTCGAAGGAAAAAAAATGTTTTCTTAAATACTCCTAACAGATATTCCTAGTACAAGTTTAATAAAATTGTAATACAAAATTTAGTTGGCAGTAGATACAAAAACAACACAAGTCGTGATTTTGACAGGAAACGAATTCATAATCATTCCAGTTTCTTGTTGACTGTAAATGTTCCAACAATTTCTTCAATTTTGTTATTGTCGCGAGTACCATTACTTATTATTTAATTGTTGTTGTTACTTTAACTGCTATTAAATGTGGATTTCTCTTTTAATGATCAGACCGACATGATTTTAGTTCTTGGATTCTGTCAAGGTAACTGTCGCAGATGCCCCGTATATCAAGAGAGTATCCGAACCGGAGTTTGAATCATGAAACTGTTCACAAATTGTTCGGCAGCGCAGAATACTTGACAACAGATTTCACACTAACATCTTGTTTACTGATGAGTCTTGTTTTACACGTTGTGGCATAATGAACCTGTGTAATGGGCATATTGATGCTGATGAAAACCCACATACTATTAAAGCTAGACACTATCAACGAGAATTTTAAATTAATATTTGGATTGGATTTATCGGCAATTTTTTTGTTGGGCCGATCCGATTGCTAGATCGTCTAAATGGAGCCAGTTACCTCCGCTTCCTTCAAGAAATTTTGCCCGATTTATTAGACGACTTGTCCCTTAATCTTCATCGAGACATGTTCACGGTGCACCACCTCATTTTGCAGTCAGTAAGAAAATATTTAAACGAACAATTTACTGGTAGATGGATTGGTAGACAGGAAGCACCTATTCCATTTTAGCGGTTCCAGATTTAAATCCGTGCGACTTCTTTATCTGGGGACCGTTAAAAACAAAAGTGTACGAGGTTCAATTAATACTTCCGAACAGCTGTGGAAGATCAAAATGCCGTAAACGCACTAAAAACGACTATGCCTAAGAATGATTCAATTTTTCAGAATTTTGATTGAGAGGGCCGTCATATTGAACATTTATTATAAAAAATGTTTTGTTTTGTTTCACTGCCCAAAATTTTGTATTACAATTTTATTAAACTTGTACTAGGAATATCTGTTAGCAGTATTTAATAAATCATTTTTACTTCGAAACTATGCGGAATCGAATTTTCTAACAAAATGAAGATAATTATCAGTCTTCTCGCTAAAAAAAGTTGATAACCGTATTACCACCCCTACGAAAATTCTAAAAATATCAGAGATGAGGTTGGTTTTAACCCTTTTACAATTTCTTTTGGGGTTCTTTGATTAGCGAAAGGAGAGTAATCCTCTAAAATGCACTTTTGTCAAATTTCATTCAATTTGTTCCACTCATTTCTGAACAGCGTACAAAAATGTGTTTTTTTATGTAAACATGGAACTCTTCTCACGGTAAACGGTACAGTTTGGTATATAAATAAATTAGGTCCAATCGACTTATTTTGGCCTCTACTACACGTGGTAGCTCTGGCTCAGTAAGTTTGGGACACCCTGTATTTAATATAAAAAAAAAGAATTAAATTTTAGAAGCGTTGGCCAGCGAGATAAATTTTACGTTAATCGCGGCCGAGGTAGCGAGAGAGATTATCCGAGAGGGCCCATATGATGACCTAGCATAAACTTTTATTTTACAGGTGTATGGGAATTTTATTTTTAATCATAAATGCCAACTGAATCAAATAAGAAATTCGGCTCCAAGGACCAACATATCTACTAAAAAAAAGATTAATTTAATTTTGTGTACTTCATCAAATTCAGCCGTAACAATAAATGGTAACAAAAGTTAAAATTGGCTTAACAAAATTATGTCAACACTGAGGACAACGTATGCACTTCAGCTTAATGTTAATTAACGACGCCGGCCGGACAATTAAAAGGTACGCACCTTTTTCCAACTAAAAAGCAAATCGGTTCCGAAATTTTTTTACTGTTTGGGAAATTTGCAAAATGAATCCGCCCTCCTTCCTTGCGTCCCCCTTTTCAGATAATTCCGTTGTCACCAATAGGCACGTAACGATAAGACGGAAAGTGCAAATTTATTTGCTTCAGTTTGCATGAATTACTAAATTATAACTTAATCGTAGAGAACGAAATTTAACTATTAATAAGGAGAAATAATATATATATATATTATATATATATATATATATATATATATATATATATATATATATATAATATAATATACGAGAAACAAATAAACAATGGAGTTCAAACCACCTCAAAACCTTGAATTTGATAAATATAGGTGAATTGGAAAAGTGGATACAAAATTTAATATACACCAGGTGTCCAGAATCTACCCACGTTCTATGGCTATCTTTGTTATTATAAGAATACAGAGTCGGTTAAATTAGAAAGTTACAGAATTACATGATAATTCAAATACGAATAAGAATATTCAAATTTTAAACTTTCTAAGATATCTGAAAATAACTAAAATCCCAAATTTTCAATCGGCTATATCTTTTAATATCAAAATACGAAAAATTTAAAGAGACTTTTGATAGCTATTTACGCAAATGGGAAAATCGAATAAAAATTTTTTAGTAACTATTTTCGAGCTACAAAATACATTTTTTTAAATGGCAACTATCGGTGGCTATGGACTCATTCGTTGGCTTATTTTTGTCTGATTTCAAAAATGTATAGCTTTTTATATTTAATATTATTAGTTAACTCACAATTTAAAAAAAAAGGTAATTATAATATTTATTAAACAAAATAAAGTGTGCCGTGAACATTTAAATAACATAATAAGCTCATATTCTACTACTAAATTTGTGGAAACAACAAGAAATAATGTACTACATTATCAAAGTGTTGGACTCGTTCGCAATTTCACGAAGAGATGTAGTAGGTTTAAATTTGATGTAAGCTAAAACACGTTCTTCTGTTTCTGTGTTAACATTAATTTTAAAATTTTGAGGTTTAGTAAAAGCCCCATATTTTTTTAAATTCGATTCAAGTTTGGCAAATAATCTCACATCGGGGTGTCTTCTTTCCATAAGTTTGAAGATATAATTCCAAAGCAGCAATAGCATCTCTGTTAGACACGTAATAGCAAAAAAGCATATCATTTCTTTCTTCAGAAGAATAAGACATTAATAAATTAATATTGACTATTTAAGTACGAACTCCAACTGGTTATAACAAATAATTCAATATCTACTATTTGACAGTCAATCAATGAAGCGTTTTGTTTTTAATTGTCACAGCACACCACGGCAAACATTGCATTTTTTTAGTAAATACTATAATTACAATTTTTTTAAAATTGTGAGTTAACTAATAATACTAAACATACAAAGCTATACCTTTTTGAAATCAGAAAAAAATAAGCCATCGAATGAGTCCATAACCACCTATAGTTGCTGTTTAAAAAAATTTATGTTTGGGTTGTAGCTCGAAAAATAATTACTACAAAAATTTGTATTCGCATTTTCCCATTTTGCGTAAAAATAGCTATCAAAAGTCTCTCTTTATAACTTTTTCGTATTTTGAATATTCAAAAAGATATAGCCGATTGAAAATTTGGACGATTTTTAGTTAATTTTAGATATCTTAGAAAGTTGACGACAATGTTGAATTTTCTTATCGGTATTTGAATTATCATGCAATTCTGCCTAACTTTGCTAATTTAACCGACTCTGCATCTCTTATAATAACAAAGATAGCCACAGAACATGGGTAGATTCTACACACTCTATGACTGCTAGAAATAAATGTGACACGAAAGATATAAATGTAAAAATAGCCATATTGCTGAATTTAATTGGCGACGATGGTTTAGAATTATACAATACATTTGGTAGGGAGATGAAAACAAAATTAGACAACGAAATAAAACAGTTTGATGAACATTTTTTACCTAAAAGTAATCCAATAATGGAAAGTTTAAAATTTAATAACATTGTAGAAAAAGGCAATCAAAATGAGGATATGTTCATCACAGAATTATTGTGAGTTTAATTGTTTTAAGTGAACGAATCATATGAAGAGCAGATGATAAGAAATAAAGTGGTCTTGGTAATTTCAAATAAAAACGTGCAAGAAAGATCATTAAGGGAAAATAAACTTACCCTGGATAAAATAAAGACATTCTGGTAGGCAGTTGAAAATATTCAGTCTGATCTAAAAATACTTAGGAATGAAAATCATGAAATAAGAATTAGAAGAAAATGTAGAAAATGTATATATGAATATAGTTATGGTAGATCTCCTGCTTTTGGGAAAACTTGTGCCAAATGTCAAAGAAAAAATCATTTCACTAAAGCTTGTTTAAATAACACAAAAGTGACAACTGAAAATCAAAATACAGACTTACAATTGAGTTCTGGTAAGCAAGAAAAGAACAACACAGATAACAGAATTAAAAGAAGACTCTGAAATTGGTATTATGGAAATAAGGGCAACAGAAAACGTTCAATTGTGCATAGAAAAAAATCAATGCAAATGGAATGGAAGTTGAGTTTAAATTAGACACTGGAGCAGAAGTGAGCATCATTCCATACCAGATGTATCAGAATACGGCGAAAAAGAACAAAATAAGTCATATTAGGGTAACAATAATAGCATATGGCAGCCATAAACTGAAACCTTCAGGTGAAGTAACATTTGCATGCACTTATAAGAATGTTAAAGTAGATATAGATTTTCTAATAGTTGATTTTGAAGTGCAGTCATTGATTGTATTGCATTAAATTTAATAGGTAGAGTTAATGAAGTAAATATACAGATAAATTATAAGATACAAATTGCAAAAGACAAATTAATAAAAAAATACGAACATGTTTTAAGGGAGTAGGAAGGGTACCAGGATTGTATAAAATAGACTTAATAGACAATGCTATACCAGTGATACACGCTCAACGCATAGTACAATTTGTATTACATGACAGAGTAAAAGAAACCTTAGAAAAATTAGAATCATTAAATATAGTTTCAAAAGTAAATTATCGAACTGAACGGTTAAATACACTAATGATAGTTGAAAAACCCAGTGGAGCCTTGCATTTGTGTCTGGATCTGAAACCGCTTAGGTATATAAAAAGGATACAGCATACTATTCCTACTTGTGATGATATATTATTTAGTTTGTCTGGTAAAATTTTTTCAGTATTGGATATGAAAGATGGGTTCTGGCAGATAGTGCTTGTTGAGAATGTGTAAAATTTCCGATTCTGCAAATTGTTTAGATAACGGTACCCTAAGATTTCAAAAGAGGAAGCTTTTAGAAAGGTAACCGGAGACCAGTCGGTTTTCAAGGGCTGTACAATCAGCACATATTATGTACGTGTACTTAACAATGTTTCTTTTCTTTATTAATTAAATGTATTAAAGTTATTACATAACGCTCTTTATTATTTGGTTAAGACGCCGCAAAGTTCTAAGTTATTAAAAAAAAGTTGATTGATACGCTATAAAATTATCACAGAGGGATTGTGGACCCCACGACTTCAGTAAATTGCCACTGCAAAGGTAATTACCACACAGTGCTAGATGACAAAAGTTCCAATTCATGTTCATTTAGCACTCCTGGAAAATACAAATTAACAGATTACCTTTTGGAACATCGTCAGCCCCAGAAATCTTTCAAAAAACAAATTATAAGTTATTTGAGAATACCCCAGGAGTTAATGTCTATTTTGATGACATAAAAGTAGCAGGAGTAAATGAACAAGAGCATGATGAAATTTTGAAAACTGTGTTAGATCATGCATCAGACTATAATATTAACTTAAATATTGATAAGTTTCAGTATAAATTATCAGAAGTAACATTTATGGGTCAGGTAATCTCTAGGAACAGTATAAAACCAGAAAAAAAAACATTTCAACAGTCATAGCTATAAAGAGTCCTACAAATAATAAAGATCTGCTTAGAATATTAGGGTTATTAAAATTCTTTTCTAAATAAATTAGTAATCTGTCAGAATTAACTAAAACATGAGAAATATAACAAGAATAATAAAAATTTGTATGGACTGATATACATAAACAGATAAATTATTAAAAACTTTAATAAGTCAACCTCCTATATTACAAATATTTAACAAAAAATAAGGAAATAATTATACAAGTGGATGCATCTAGTAGTGGCATTGGATGATGCTTATTACAAGAAGGTTTACCTGTAGATTATGCTTCTCCAAATCTGAATTAAACTATGCTCAGATTGAGAAAGAATTGGCTGCAATCGTATTTTCATATGAAAAATTTCACAATTATATTTATGGTTATAAAGTTATTGTGCAGTCAGATCATAAACTGTTAATATCGATAGAGCAGGTAAAAGTTATCCAAATACAATCTAGATACAATATATGTAAAAGGTAAAGAAATGTATATACCTGAAACATTGTCAAGATCATTTAAAGATACTCCTGTAGAAGATGATGTTGAATTAGAATATGTTGTACACAGTATATCAAAATATTTACCAATCACAAGAAAAAAGACTAATTTTTATACAAGCATATAAAGAAGATCCGATTTTGTCAAAAGTCATGGAATTTCTTAACACAAATTGGACAGAATACAATAAATCCTGAAGTTTATCTATATTAAAAGAAATTTTAATAACAAACAAGCTAATAATATTTACAGAAGAACTGAAAACACTCTTCTGCGTAATCAAATACATATTACTAGGAAGTCATTGGATAACACCAATAGGAATCTTTTATATTCATATTTAGAAATTTCATCTACATTGAATACAGAATATTGGAATAAAATTGATTCTATAACGTTTAAATCTATGGAAAGAAATTTTGACATCTTATGTCAACGTCAAAAACAAAAATTTAATAAATTATACAAACAACAAAATAATAGACCATCTATTGTTTATAAAAAAGCAGTTATAAACCTTTCTGATAATGTTGTTTCAGATTATGTTATTGAAGCGCTTTCTAAAGGAGGAAATTTTGCGATAACACCAAGAGTAATAATACCTTTTGAAGATATAATTGCCATTATCGAAAACTCCATTAAATCATTACCTTTTGATGCTGCAAATGAAGTTAGATATAACACCGTTAACAAATTACGTAAAACAAAACCTCCAAAGAGCAACTTATCCTTTCGTCAATGATGTGCTTTACTTGATCTTAAACGCAATGAAAGCATAATAATATTAAAATCAGATAAAGGCAATGCAACTGTTATATTAAATATGAACGATTATAACGTTAAAATAGAACAATCGTTGGAACCACAGACTTATCGTGAAATACCAAAAAATCCAACAAAAAAGCTTCTTTTAAAAACTAAAGAACTGATTAAATTATCATCTATTCCTGAAGAAATAAAAAAAAAACTAACTAACTTAGAAGCTATTTCACCAAAACTATATGGTTTACCAAAAATTCATAAACCTAATATTCCTTTAAGGCCTATTGTTAGTGCAATTGCTTCTCCTACATATAGTCTTGCAAAACATCTTACATTTTATTACAACCTCATATAGGAAAAACACCCCATTACATTAAAAATTCTGCCGACTTTGTTGAAAAATACATACTTTCAAAATTGAAGAGGGCGATATAATGGTCAGTTTTGATTTGTCACTTTTTATAAAAGTGCCTCTAAAATAAACTATTGAATACATTGATCATCTTTTTCCAAAGGACATAACCATTCTTTTTCAGCACTGTCTTACTACAACTTATTTTCAGTCGAATAGTAAGTAAGAACAGATTGATGGTGTAGCAATGGGTAGTCTCCTTAGTCCTGTTATAGCTAATTTTTACATCAAAAAATGTGAAACAGCGTTACAAAATACACCTAAAAAACCTTGAGTTTAGTATAGATATGTAGATGACACATTTGTTATTTGGAGACATGGAGAAGATGCACTACATGAGTTTTTGGTTTTTATAATTGGTATACATCCTAGTATTCAGTTTACCATGGAAAAAGAAACTAATGGAAGTTTACCATTTCTTGACATATTAATATCTAAAAGCAATAATTCACTATCTTTTAAGATTTACAGAAATCCGACACACACTGATAGATAGCTTCATAAATTATAGTAGATCGAGCAAAACGAATTTGTGATCCTGAATTTTTGAAGGATGAATATAAATATTTAACAAAATCCTTACAAGATAATGGATATTCACTTACAGATATTAATAATGTTATTATACCTACTAGACATAACCTTAAAGAAAAACCAGTTCTTAATGTTGGTACTGCTTTTCTTCCTTTTATAGTTAATGTTACAAATAGAATCGAAAAAATCCTAATTAACCCTTTCGTGCATTGAGTCCACTTCAGTGGACGGAATAAAAAAAATTAAACAAAATTCATAATATTTATCAAAATCGTTTAAAAGGCATATGGTCCAATACAGTGGCCATTCTGAAAGTGAAGTGTAGCGTCATCTATCGAAAAATAACAAAACTATATGTTTTAACGCCTGCAATATGTCGGTAATCAGCTGTTGATCATGGAGAAATATTCGTTTAGTGAAATTAGTGTAAAATCTTTGGGCGTTCCAGAATAAAGGTAAAATATGATTACGTTAGTAACTAATCTAATCTGAAGGCCGTGTACTAAGAAATTTCTGAAAATACATATTACATGATGAGCAACTTGACTTTGTTTATCGGTCCACTCTAGTGGACATCATGCCATTTTACTACTGTAGTAAATTTATTTGTTTGTTTTGTAGAATGTTGTTTTCAAGGATACAGGCACTGATAATGAAGCTCCATTTGCTGAAGTTTCGATTTTAAAATACATAGGAATTAAAAGTTAATACCAATTTTAATTTGAAGGTTCTGATTTGAATCCGATTATGAGGATTTTTCAAATTCAACTAATAGTAGTTTTTCAAGATAATGAATTAAGCATAGATGATAATTTGAAGTGAAGATGAAATATTAGCGCAATTACTGAATAAAAATACATATAAAAATAAAGGTAGAAATAAGAAAACTGTAAACGATTAAGTGGTGTGATAAAGACAATATATATCCATACATTACCAACTTTTCAAGGCACCGAAATTAAATGTTACAGGAAATAACCCAGGATTATTTTTATTATTATTCACTAAATATCATGGACAAATTGTATTTCGATCAAACTTGTATGAAAACAACAAGTTAACTTTGTCTTACAATTCACGAATTTTATAGTTCATTGGAATCAATTTAGTCATGTCTTACATAAGATAACCCAGAATATCTTATTGGTCAAATAATTTTGTAAACAATGACATTTGACACAAGATAACACAGATAAAATGAAAAGTTAAGATCTTTTAGACAAATCAGAAAATAATTTTGTATGTATTCCAAAGAATACCAGTCAATTGACGAACAAATCATACTCAAAAGGCAGATTAATAAAGTAATATCTTAAAAAAACCAAAAAGGGCGTCAAGATATGGGTAAGGGCTGGTATCAGGCTATATGTATCTTTGAAATTTATCAAGGACCACTGGAGATCGAGATAAAATAAGTGAATTAGGTGCTTGTGTGATTAGTACTTCGTCTGAGTCAAGATTTATGTAACAAAAATCATAAATTATTTTTGATAATTTATTTTGTTCAATTCCTCTAATAAGTGCATTAAAAAACATAAAATATGGAACAGAAACCCTCAGACTCAATCGTTTACAAATGCTAATTCTGTTTGAAGTCGGATAAGGATATGAAAAAGAAGGTAGAAACCGCATCTGTTGCAAGTACAAATTTGAAATATAACAATTTGTAAATGGATGGACAATAAGTTTATCATATAGCTTCAAGCTTGCTGATAACCTCAAGATAAGACGAAAAATTTGAGCAATTAAGTAAGCATTTGCTGTAGTTTACAACAAAAATATCAAGTAGATTTGTATGATAAAGAACGAAACAAATGGTACATCAAAGTGTTCATGCACTTTCTAGATGTAGCTGTAGTCAATCGTGAATTTTATAAAAAAAACAATAAACGAACCTTCTGAATTTAAAGCAAGTGTTGCAACACTAATAAATATAATACATAAGGAAAACAAAAGGAGACCATACAAATCAGATATACTTAAAAGAAGAAACCCAACAAGCACCACCTGAAGTAAGAAAGATAGTATAGGCCATTGGCCTAAATTAACTAACATAAAAATGCTAGAAGATACCATTCCAATGCATGCAAAAGAAAAACAATATATATATATATATATATATATATATATATATATATATATTTAAATAAAATAAATTCAATATCTCGTAAAGCACAATTTTTTCAAAATCGTGGACGTCGATTTTATATTTTTGGGCATATTTTGCGAAAAAAATTTTCATGTCTCAAAAAGATTTGCTAAAAAATTTTTTTTCAAATTGAACCAATTTTTTATTGCATTTTGGATTGCTTACAATTCTAAACATTTGTCATGTAGCATTGTATACCTAAGTCCAATTTTGGAGTTATTCCATTCAAAATTTAAAATTGAAAAGATCATGAAGAAAACGAAAAATAAAATAATTTTTATAACGTTTTATTATATCGAAAACAAAGATTCGTAAACTTAAAATATTTATTTCAGCAAATGTTCGAAATGTTCCGTTAGTCAACTGACAATAGCCTAATCGAACAAATTCCTGCTGCACATTTGAACCATTTGTTATTGACTAACGAATATTTAACATTTCTGAAATAAAATTATTTTTAAGTTGAGGGTACATTTTTGAAAAAAATTGTGCACGAGATATTAATTTTATTTACGACATATATATACATGCAAAAAATGTAACGAACCACTGTGTCCTGATTGCTTAGTATTTTCAACAGAGCCGTTAAATTAAAAACACAGTGTCCACTGGTGAACAGATCTTTTTTAGTTTTAGGGTTCAAATTATTTAGTTTCTACTATGTATGCTTTTATTTCCAATTCATTTGAATTTTTTTTTAATAAAATAATTTTTTTATATCACTTTTTCAATTTTTAAAAACATTATGCACGAAAGGGTTAAATATGGCATAAGGACTATTTTTAAACCTACAAGAAAAATTAAAGAACATTTAAGATCACCTAAAGATGCGTCAAACCCATCATGATCTTCCGGAGTGTATAAGTTATCTTGTTCATGTGGAAAAGTAAACATTGGAACCACAAAACGTAGCTTTGATACAAGACGTAAAGAACATATGAGATTTTGTAGATTAGGTCAACCAGAGAAGTCTGCGGTGGCTGACCATGCTTGAATAATCTAAATCATGACATTCAATCTGACAATATGGAAATATTGTCAAGACAAACTCATTATTATGTTCGTTTACAACGTGAAGCTATTGAAATATATAAACACTCCAATAGACAAGAAGAAAATCTTCGTTTTAAATAGGTTTTGGCATCTTATAATTAAAAAAAGGCATAATGATACATCTTAATTTTGACTTCTGGTATGTCTACGTTTTTTGCTGTGTTTTTCCTAGACCTTGAAGCAAATGCTTTACCAATTATATGCTAAATTACCATAGCACTATAATTTAACATAAGTAGTTGAAATTAGGGTTAAAATTAAAAAATTACAAAAAACGTTCTGCATTATGCTTTTCATTGTCAATAACACTTGCACTTATTGACAAAGATATCTCTTTGTTAGATTTAACTGGATTATTTTATTTGATGTCATGTTTATATTTGTGAATGCTTCTATCATCTTGATCTATCACTTTGAAATTGAAGTTTTTCACAACTTTATACTTACATCATAATTTGATCAAATTTTGTTAAATGTATTTTTTGGCTGACATTTTTCATTGTTAGCTTTCGCCGTTAGAGAGTGTTCTGATTTGTCATCTTTAAGACAGTTTAACAATATTTAATTTTTAATGACCTAGTTATTCTTTACTAAAATTTAATTCTATAGTTGGCTTTATACATTTCTCAAACTACAATATCAATAGCAGCTGATGTTTATGTTTTAATTTTTGAACTTTGACAAAATTGTTTACAACATCTTTAACAATTTTAATAGATATTACTGCTGACGAAGATAACTGTAAGTGTTATCGAAACGTTTAGATTGTATAATTTAAAATGCACCATTAAAAAACCCAAAAAAGATAAGTATTTTATTATGTGTGATAATGGTGAAAGTTTTTACATTTTCATACTAAGTAAGATTAGCCCAAAAGTTAGTACCATTAATCATATAAAAGTTGGATTCTCTAGCACTTTTCTATGTCATAAAGATAAACTAGCATTAAATGTCAGTTAACTTTAAAAAAAATTCAGAATGTTTGAATTGTGACACTCTTGCTCCGAGGTGACGATATGTAGGTATAGAAAGTTATGTAATCGAATTTTTTTTCACTATCATTAAATTGGCTTATCAGCTCATTTTACAGCTTTTGACCAAATATCACCACAATCGGCCATAATGTCTGTGTATGTGTGGATGTATATTAATACCTTTGGCAACTCTAGAACGAAAACAATATATTAACATTTTGATTTAAGGTTGTTTTGATCTTTTTGAGGTTTTAGAAAATTCAGGGCGAAAAGCTGTTTTTAATTTTATCGAATATTTCTGAAATAGCTGTATATTTCAAAGATACAAAAGTTAATAATACTAATCACATAGATTAATTATATTCTATGTAATTTTAATACGACGCGTAATTGTCGAAAAAAATCCTAAGATAGTATTTATGCGTTTCATCAGTTTAATTGAAGATTGTGAAATTACGTTCTGATATTGGTGATGTGATGAGTATTGTTCAAAGGGTTTACTGATTTATGTAAAACCAAACGTATTTAACAGCAATTACTATTCTTATAATCCTGAACTAAATGAAATTGATGAATTTAACAGATCAACACTAGAAAAGGTTAAATCTACCAAAAATATGGACTGAAGCAGTATTATGTTTACCTACATCTTGAATTGATGTCCTAAATTTTACTAAATAAAACAGAAGAAATGTTTTATGGAAACAAACCAGATTTGAGAAATTGGCGAAATTTTATGCATTTATATATCTCATAAGAAAAAGAATAAATTTGAACCAAACAGAAAAGAATAGGTAATGATTTATACTCACAATGAGCGTTTATGGAACCCACAATTAAAATCACTGCTAGAATAGTGTTTGAAAAATTATCCAACTTTCTGAAGATGAAATACATAGTTAAATTGATGCAAGTAAATCGAGTTCAAAATGCTCATGTTAAATTGCGAAGAAAAGTACAAGAACTAAAAATTGACAGTTTATTTAAAGATTAAGTTTCTATCCTAAATGTTTCAAGCTTTATTGAACACCTCATTTTGAAGAAGCAAAGATACAAATATAGCTTGGATAACAGCTATAAATGAACAGATTGAACCTACAAAAAGACAGAGCAGTAGCGTAGGGTAACTTTTAACATTCGAGAGGTAATGGTTGATTCTTACCATCATTTGTATGAGGTTTTTTCGGGTTTTCCTCATACACATGTAAATGTCACTTTATAAGCACACCATGTGGTATTTAGGCGAATGCTGGGTAGTATTTTCCCTCAGAATAACTCCATTCCTTGATCATATCCTGAAAATCCTTAATCCCACCATGCAATATACGTAATGTATGTATTACTAAATCCATGATTGTGCGGAATGAGCTCTAAAAGCTCAACAGGTTTCCTTAGGGAGAGAATGAAATACGTGGCCTTTTCCATTTTTTTCCTTTACAAAAAAACAACACATGGACGGAATTTGAGAGACCAGATAATACACCACCAATTGAGTCAATTGGTATTCGAACTGAAAATGATGAAAAGGAAATTCGATTAGATACAACCAGACTTACGCTAATTTCATGTAAATGGAAGGTTTCAATTATGAAGAAATTTACGCACCACTTGCAAGATTAGTTACAATGAGAATGTTGCTAGCATTTGCAAATCATAAAAGAATTTATATTGAGACAAATGGATTAAAATTGTTTTAACGGTAACGTCTAAGAAACATATATGGTAAACCCAAAGGTTTAGACCATAACGGTGAAGTTGGAAAAGTATTAAAGCTCAATAAGGTAATCTATCCTTGTTTATATAAAACACAAACAGAAAACATGTATTTATTTATTGATTTATGTACGATATTATAATTGCTGGAAATATTGTACATGAAACGTCTGTCGAGTTATACTTGTGAAAATAAAAACAAATACATGAAAATTGCAAGCTATTATGAGCTTTTATATTCCGCAAATTAAAAATTTCAGCTCGTCATACTAGGAGGAATTTATGCAGTAGTCGACGTCGCCTCAGAATTACAAAGAAAAATATTGAATCGTTCGTTGCAGTCAATTAGTAGCTATTTATAACTTTAAAATAATATAACTACGATTTTGAGCTTATCGTATTAACCCAAAACAACCCTTTAAATGATTTAACTCAACACTAAAATTGAAAAAGTAACTCTTGCAGATAAATATCGTTTATTGATAAAAGAGCTCTCAAAACGCGTATTTTGATTTTGAGCAGTTTACGGTCAAACTAATTGTTTAAGAGAAACTATGCTTAAATGAAAAATTTAACTATTTAGGTAATTATTGTTTACAAATTTATACTCTAGACACTTCTATTTTGATTATTGAGCTCAATTTTACGGTAAAACCCTCGTCTCTCCAGCACACAAGAGAGAGCTTTACTTAAAATGAAAGAAATTGAATATTTTGTATTAACTGTTTTATAATTAAATATTTTATATTATTATGATTGCCAGGTTATCAGTTTTTTTTTTTTATGATTGTGGACCTGAACAGGCTAAATAACCTATCGTGCTAAAGCACTCAGGAACATAGGAGGATGGATAGAATAATGTGCCAATAGATGTTGAACAGCTACCTTAAATTTTCTCATATTATAAGTGAGAGGAAAATAGAACTAGGAGATCATTCCAGAGTTTAGAAGCCTGTAAAAATGTGGATTGCGCCCGTTTGGTACGACAAGTGGAGATTTGTACTGCATACTATGATGTGATTGAGCGAACTGAGTGTTTCTCAAAGATAGCAGATGGTATCAAGAATGTAATTCACTTATACTAATTTCTTTTGAATACGATCAACGATATCAGGCGTATTGAGCACTAAAAAGTGAGAATTATATTCCAGATACCAATTTGGGCCTTATACAGCAAAAGGAGTTGTCGAGAGTAAAGTACTGCTTAGATCTGTACAAAAGCCTATTTTACGAGCAGCTGTTTGGTAGCTGACAAATGGTCAACCCATAGAGATTTGAAGATACAGTCATACCCAACAGAGTAATAGAGTCTGAAAACTTAAGAACTGAGCCATTTATACTTACAAAGAAATGATCGATCTTTTTCGGACACAAGGCAACACTGAGTTTTGTTAGCATTAAATTTAACTCGATTATTGCTTCCCATTCGAGAATACGTTGAATGTCTTTGTTGATTGAATTTGCCATTTCATTTAATTTCTTGATTTGACATAGAAGGTGGATTATCACTATAGTAGACTGAGATGAACTACATGAAGAGTGCTATCGTCAGCAAAGCAATGAATGGGTTATTGTTGAAGAAATAAGGTCATTATGTACAGTAGAAAAGTGTACGCTATAACGGAATGTGATACGCCCGCGTTTTAACTTCTTTTTAAAAAAATTCATCAACTACGACACGTATTCGTCTTTATCAAGGAACCTAGAAACCCAGTTGATGAGCGTATCATTTAACCAAACGATGAGTTTGGCAAAACTTATGCAACTTGGTCAAATGCCTTTGAGATATCTAAAGCGACTGTTTCACCGGACTGCTCTACTGATTGTTCCAAACTTGGGTCACATATGAAAGAAATCGCCTGTTGAACGACTTGCCTAAACCCATATTGGTGGTCACTAAGGAGTTTGTTAGTTTCAAGGAACTGAGCAGTTGCTGATTGATTGCTTTTTCCATGATTTTAGACAAAATGGAAGTGATGGCAATTGGTCTTTTGAGGGATCGGTCTTATCGCCTTTTTGGGAATAGGTTGAACATTTCTAACTTCCACGATGAAGGAAATCCCAGAAGACGTAGAGATCGTATAGAGCTTATAACTGGTATAGTTCAAACATTTCTTTAAGAAATAGCTGGATACCATCTGGGCCAGTCGTTATTAAGATAGCCTACTGATGATTGATTCAAGACTTGTACCGAAAATGAATTGGTTTCATAGCGTATAAGAAGAGTTGACTACACATCTTTTCCAGAATCATTGAGACACATTTATGCAAACAATCCACAAAAAGTTGGCTTTGTTACAGAATCAGAATACATCCGTATAGACTCAAAATGAAGATGTTAATGTTTTTATTAATGGCTTTAGCTAAAGACCAAAATTTACGACTGCCTAAAGGAGATGTAGCTAGTTCATTGCATTTTCGTTGTTCGAACAACTTTTAGTTTTAGTGATGACACTTTGCAGATATTTCTAGCACCAACGTATTTACATGACTGTCGACATTTATTAGATTTCATTTAATGTAACATTTATTTTTTAAAGATATTGCATCAGAAACTTTTTGAACCAGGGTTTTGAACAATGACCTATACATGTATTTTGGAATGTATAACTCCATTCATGAGACTTTGTTTCAGATAGAAACAATATATCATTGTAATTTCAAGATGTTAGTGAATAGCATTAAGATTAGACCTGATAATGTTGCAGTGTCAGAAGTTGATACTTTATGATGTTTCCTGGACATCAATGGGAATTTTACGTCCGGAATTTATAAAAAACCACAGATCTTATTTTTAATTTGGGACTTTTAATGATAGGAAGACATGACAAAGGAAGAATAAATGAAATAGATTAATGATGGAAAGGTAAATACCGAGCTCAGAAATCGGAGAATATTAACCATGGTAATTTTATTTTATGGTATACATTAATTAAAGGTTACTTTTTTTTCATCATGAGGAAAATGTGGGGATTATTTTATAAAAGAGTTTTAATTTAATAACCAAACACAATTTTAAGTTCGTAAATCGATAAACAATATTTAGTCGCAAAATACTTAAATATAGTTTCCTTTGCGAAAGTTTGGGACTAGTTTTATTGTAAAGGAATTGCAGTTCAATGATTAAAACACACGTATTTCGTTCATAAACAATTTTTCTTTAATAAATCATAGTATGCAACTGAAAAATCATTTCAAATCATAAATTTAAAATAAAATTAAATTAATTGCACAATGTTTTGGCATATCTTGATAAATTTATTTATATATTCTTTGATAAATTATATTCTCATGTATTAAATAAGTATTACAATATGAACTATGAAAGCAAATATTTAATACTATACAATGTGTCCGACGAGTCCGTACCAACAACTTGGGAGATGATAGATCTAATCATTTTAAGACAAACCTTTCATATAAACGTAAGTCCAATAGTGCTTCGTTTCTGAGATACAGGGTGTCAAAGTTACAAAAAAAAAGTAGATTTTTGAAATACCTCCAAAACGAAAAAAGACATTTTTCTTATTCTTGGTGTAATAAATAGGGATATAAAGTACAATGGTTTCAGCTTATTAATCCGTTTTTATTATGTACAGTCACGTAGGACACAAGGGGCAATACAACCTTTTAATTCCTAATTTCTACGCCAATGGAGTAAATCGAATGTTTTTATTAAAATACGAAACATTGATGTTTGTCAGATAAAAAAGGTACACTTTGTCTAAATCGATAACTTTAACAATTTATAAGATATTTGCATTTTTAGGTATTTATTGTGAACTGCTTAGGCAGCTTATTAACTTTGACACCCTGCATATCGAAAACGAAGCGCTATTGAACTTCCCTTTATATGAAAGTTGTGTGTTAAAATGTTTATTTATCATTTCCTAAAGTTACGTGTATTCTTCCCCGAAACACTGATTTTCACGTTTTGACGTTTCCCAAATAATACAGATAAATAATAACATCCCTAAGCAGTTGGTAATAAATATCTAAAAATGCAAGTATATTAGAAACTATTAAACTTATCGATTTAGTTTCGTATTTTAATAAAAAATCCTATTTACTCCATTGGCGTAGAAATTATTAAAAGGTTGCTTACATTCACGTGTACATAATAAACGTATTAATAAGATAAAACCAATGTACTTTATATCTCTATTTATTACCAAGAATGAAAAATATCTTTTTCGTTTTGGAGATATCAAAAATCAACATTTTTTGGTTGAACTTTTTTTATTATCAATATTTTATTAAACAAGTTGTTCAGATCGTAATATTTTGAGGCCGAGAATCTTACATTTCACTTTGACCATTACTTACGGCCACCCGTATACATAGTTACACAAAACGCTACTCACATAGACCACGCACGCACGATTATGCTGATAACATATGCGAAGATAAAGAATATCTTTGTTACATCCTATGGATGTTTAAAAAGATACGCAAACTTTTAAAATTGCACGTTTACGCGTAAACACGTTTTATTTAGGTATCAATCAGTTAATATTATAGTGTGATATAGAAGAAGCGAATTATATCATTTGCTATTTTAACTATTGCTGTTAAAGAAACAGAAGGAAATTAAAATGTTTATTGATAAAACATTAAACGATGCAAAATCTATGAACTAATAATGAAGAACTTAAGATGAAGAGTTATTTTGAATACCCAGTTCATTATATGTGACAATGGGTCCAGATGATATTACTGAGTTTCAATCATTAGCTACAAAATATCAAACCAAGATATGTTTTACTGTATTATATTATTGTGCGAATGCTGAAAGAGTAAATGTGATCAAACCATGTTCTCTTGTTATATTATTGATGCTGACTCTACCTCAAGGATAAACAAAATGGATATAAACAAATGTATTTACAAATAAGTAATCGTTAAAGGATGATAAGAATAAAGTTCATTACAATCGTCGTAGACATGTTGAACAATATTGGTCAAAAGGTCTGGCGAAAAAGGTATTCTATGATAGTGCTAGTTTCATGCTAATTTGCACCAAGTACATTGAGCTTTGTGATAAAACGTAAAACCGGATATTATACTTACAGCTTCAGACTGAAACGTTTTATCTAGAGGAATTTGAATGACAAGACCTGAAATACTCATTGATAATGGTTAGATTTATAGTCGCCTTTTGTTTTTGATTTTCATTATTGACGTTTTAGCTTGTATTCTAGTTCCATGATCGTGGAAAATTTCCTTGTTTCTTGTTATATTGTTTTACGTTGCAAATAAATTTTCTCCTTAGAAGAGGAAATTTGTTACGTTTTTTTGTTGTTATAATTTTTTGTTATGAACGAATAAGTTCTAATACATAAAGACAAAATTTACATCGATTGGCTTGTATGATAGACAATTCACGCGGTATTTAAGACATTATTCAAATTAGAGGTAAACTTTTTATTATTGAAAATGAAATTTAATTAAATATAATAAAATAAATTTATTTTTTGATTTTAATGTGTAATTTAAATTATAAAAAGTTTCGAAATAAGTTATTTTATATAATGTTATTAAAATTTTAAAGATTAAAAATTTTTGTCAAAATTTAAAAATTCAAAATAAACAACCTGCTATTAATATAACGTTTAAAATATAAATAAACAAAATTGTAGTAAAGAATATCATTAAAATTTAAATATTGTTAAACTTAAAGATGAAAACGAAACCCTCAAAGTTAACAATGAAAATTTGCCAGAAAAACACATTTAACAAAATTTAATCGAGTATATGAAAGGGTAAATTGTGAATAATTTAAATTTTAAAAAACTTAAAAAAATTAAAATAAATTTTCCAAAAATATCTTTTTTTAATTTAACAATGAAAAAAATAGAACGTTTTGTATTTTTAATTTCAATTTAATTTCAACTACTTATGTTAAATTAAGGGAAATTTAAATATAATTGATAAACATTTGTTAATCAGGAAAAACACAGAAAAAAGACATACCAAAGTTGAAAACAAATTAAAATAGATCATTATGCTCTTTTTAATTATAAGATCAAAACCTATTTAAAAGATTTTCTTCTTGTTATTAAAATTATTCGGTGTTTATTTTTCAATAGCCACGTTAAAGAACATAATTTTTCTTGACAATATTTTCATATTGTCAAATTGAATGTCAATTTAATTTAAAAGGTTGAAATTACAAAATCTCAATGTTTTTTCTTGTATCAAAGCATTTTGTGGTGATGTATACTTTTAAGAACAAGATAACTTATACAAAGATGATAAATTTACATTTTATGATTTAAATGTTCTTTAATTTTTCTTGTGGTTTAAAAAATTAAGCCATTTTGATTAGGATTTTTTCAATTTATTTGAAACATTTTAAAAGGAAGAAAAAAACATTAAAATGGTTTTCTTTTACGGAATGTTAACATTAAATTTAAGTGAATATCCATTACTTGTAAGGATTTTCTTAAATATTTATATTCATCATTCAAAAATTGCAAAAATTGTTTTTGATCTATAAAGATTTAATTACATTTTTTTTATGGATTTTTAAATTTATGAAGGTATTTAGTGTGTCGGTTTAAACCTTAAAAGATATAATTATTATTTTTGATATTAATATTCAAGAAATGGTAAATTATTTTTTTTTATGAAACAATAAGGTGTATACCATTTATAAAAAAAAATCATGCAGTGCTTTTTATGTTAAAAACAAATGTTCATCTAATATTATAAAATGAAGGTTTTTTTATTTTGTATTAATGTTTAAATTTTTTTAAAAATTTAAAAAAAAGGGAAATTTAATTAATTTTAAAATTTAAATGAAAAAATTGTATAAAAAAAAAAAAAATTTTTTGAAAAATATTATTACAATTTTTTATACTTTTAAAAGTGAAAAAATTGAATTATATTTTAATTTTTATGAAAAAATAATTTTAATTAATTTTTTTTATAAATTTCAATAAATGTTTTATAAATGTAAAAAATTAAAAAATTAAAAAATTTTTTATGAATTTAAAACAAAGAGCTGTTAAATTTATTCCTGAAGAAATAAAGAAGAAACTATCTAATGGCTATTTCAAAAACTATATGGTTTACCAAAAATTATAAACCTAATATTCCTTTTGGTATTGTTTAATTGGTTTTAATATTTTAAAACATCTTACATTTTATTACAATCATTGAAAAAAATTACATTAAAAATTTGGATTTGTTGAAAAAATGCATATTTAAAATTGAAGAGGGTGATAAAGGTTTTTGATGTTATTTACTTTTCAAAAGTATCTAAAAGAAACATTAAAATAGATCATCTTTTTTAAAGGACATAAATTTTTTCAGCACTGTCTTACTACAACTTATTTTCGTGGAATAATAAATTTTATGAACAGTTGAAGGTGTAGTGGGTAGTTTAGTCCTGTTATTTTAATTTTATATGGAAAAAATTTGAAACATTAACGTTACATAAAAATTCAGTTTGGTATAGATATGTAGATGACACATTTGTTATTTGAGACATGGAGAAGAAGCCCATGAGTTTTGGTTTTATAAATGGTATAATCCTAGTATTCAGTTTACCATGGAAAAGAAACTAATGGAAGTTTATTTAATATTAATATCTAAAAAATAATTCACTATCTTTTAATTTAAGAAAGCCGCCACACTGATAGTATTAAATTATAACAATCCACGTAAAAATTAGTGTAATTAAATCTTTAGTAGATCGAGCAAACGAATTTGTGACCCTGAATTTTTGAATGATGAATATAAATATTTAAGAAAATTTACAAGATAATGGATATTCACTTACAGATATTAATAATGTTATACACCTTCTAGGCGTAATTAAAGAAAACCAGTTCTTAATGTTGGTATTTTTCCTTATAGCTAATGTTAAATAGAATTGAAAAATCTAATCAAACATGCATTAGGACTATTTTTTAAAACCTACAAGAAAAATTAAAGAAATTTAAGATCACCTAAAGATGTGTCAAATTTTATCATCTTCGGAGTGTATAAATCTTGTTATGGAAAGTATAATACCACAAAACGTATTGATACAAGAGAAAGAACATATGAGATTTTGTAGATTGTCAACCAGAGATCTTTGGTGACCATGCCTGAATAATTTAAATCATGACATTCAATTTGACAATATGAAAATATTTAAGAAAACCATTATTATGTTGTTTGCAACGTAATATTGAAATATATAAACAAAAATTTTAATGACAAGAAGAAAATTCCGTTTAAATAGGTTTTGGATCTTATAATTAAAAGAGCATAATGATAGCCTTGATTTTAATTTGTTTTCAACTTTTATGTCAGGTTTTTGCTGTGTTTTTCCTAGATTGAAGCAAATGTTTATCAATTATATGTTAATTTCCACAGCATATAATTTAACATAAGAGAAATTAAATTGAAATTAAAAATTACAAAGAACGTTCTGCATTGTGCTTTTCATTGTTAATAACACTTCAATTATTGATAAAGATATCTCTTTGTTAGATTAACTTTATTTTTTGATGTAATGTTTGGATTTGTGAATGCTTCTATCATTTTAAAATTGAATTTTAAATTACATTAATCATAACTCGATTAAATTTTGTTAAATGTGTTTTGTGGCAAATTTCATGTTAGCTTCGTAGAGAGTGTTTGGTTTTCATCTTTGAGGCAGTTTAACAATATTTAATTTTAATGACCTAGTTATTCTTTACTACAATTTTATAGTTTTTATAGTTTTCAAACTGTTATATTAATAGCAGGTTATGTTTATGTTTGAATTTTTAAATTTGACAAAATTGTTTACTACATCTTTAAAATTTTTAACTAAATACACTGACGAAGATAATGTGTGTTATCGAAACGTTTAGATTGTATATTTAAAGTACACCATTAAAAATCCCAAAAAGATAAGTATTTTTTTATTATGATTTAATAAAATCAATAATTTTTTTGTTAATTTAAAAAAGTTGAGGAATATTTTGAATGAATTAAACGTTACCATTCTTTAATTTCAGTAATTTAGATAAAACCCAATTAATTTAAAAAAATTTTTTTTTAACGAAAAATAAATAAAAAAAAAAAATTTTTTTTTTTAATTTAATTTTTAATTATTTTAAACTTTTAATTTAAAATTTTAATAATTTTGGTTTTTCCGGGTTTTTGAGAAAATAACAGTCAGGATAATAAAGGTCAGATTAGTTAGTTTAAGTTTGCAATCAGTGCAAAGCGTTGGTCAGTGCATTTTCATTCTTATTCGTTGGTTAATAATTCCAGTTTATTGTTTAGACAGTTGTTAGACTTAAATTTGACAGTGAAGGCTTGTTTACACTGTCACGAAAACATATCGTGGATTTTAATTCTGAATTAAAGAACACGACATTAAACTTATGTAATTCTTGTTCTCATTGATTTCTGACAAGTTAGTTTTATGTTTGACCTGTAAACCCAACAACAAGATTAAATTACCATAATTTTTTTAATAAATTTCAAAAGTGAAATTTTAATAAGCAGTTTTTGCCAGAAAGGTCTTCCAGCACTGACGTTTATCAGATAAAAGAAAATTGACAATACTTATTATATAACTGTTAGATTTGTTGATGACATCTTAACCACGATTGTTAGTTTACTTTCATAAACCATAATTATAATTGCCATTGATGCTTAATTTGAAAATTATTATAGACTGTAAATTTATGGATATCCTGATTTAGTTAAAACTATTTGTTATGGTATAAATTACTAAGGTAATTGAAATAATTTTTTTTATTTGGACTTTAATACGGACTAGTGTATAACTGACCAGTTTATTCATTCACATTTTGTTATTTTGAAGCTCAATATTCTTATTGCCTTTATTGTCCTTGTTTTATTATTAGGTGTACCCATGTTGAGTGGTAACTTTTTCTTTATAGCTATTTGTCACCTGTTTCTTTAGGCGGGAGCAGGGCCTATATGTTTTAGCTTCTGGCGCCCTTTTATACTTGTTTTCTATTTAACTGACCTCGACCAATGACGAGCTTCTGGCAACAATCGTGTTACCATCTAGAAGGTTACCTTTTTAATTTTTTTTTTTTTGGTTCGTTGGTGACAAGAGTTAAATTTAAATAATAATTCAGTTACATAAGTCGTTATTTAATCATAAAAATATAATTTATAAAAAGAATATATAAAAAAATGTATCACAATATGCCTAAACATTATAAATTAAAAAATTATTATTAATTTTATTAAATACATAAAAAAAGTTTAAGTAGGATTTGAACCTACGACTGTACTTTTAGAGTACCCGTTAACCAACTGCGCCATCAAGGTTAACCCCAATCGATGTAAATTTTGTCTTTATGTATGTAGAACTGATGTAATAATAATAAAATAATAATAATAAACTATTTAATTTAATTTTATTTTCAATTTATGATTTGAAAATTTCTTGAATGCATACTTTGATTTTTAAAAAAAATTGTTCCTGAACAAAATAAGTGTATTTTAATTATTGGTGTACTTTTTAATAAAACTAGTCCCAAATCTTTCCAACAACAGAAACTATTTGCGACTAAATATTGTTTATCGATTTAAATTAGGAAATACATGCAAGTGTTTGATTAAAGTTAAAACTTTTTATAAAAATTAATCACCCGCATTTTCTTGCATCGAGAACTATACTTAAGAATTCAGAATTTTTTCATTTTATAACGAACTCGTTTAGACGAGAGGGTGGTTTTAAAAAGGTTGCAGCTCAATAATCAAAATAATATGTCGAGATCTCATAAATGTCCGGGAAACGATTGCTATCATTCCAGCCCCACTGAAATTTTTAAATTCCCCAAAGGGAGCTCAAAATTTTTGATTTTGGAATATAAAACTCAAAATAGGTAATTTTCATGGATTTGTTTTTATTTTTACAAGGTGAGGGGGGCTAGCTCGACAGCCGTCAACATGAAGTAAATTTTTTACAAACAAATGGTAAAATCATTTTGAAATGCAAACCATGGATAATCCAAAAAGGTATTAATATCAGGTCACCTAATGAAATCTACATAAATCAAAGATATTACTTACATACATAAAATTTTAGATCGCTTTATCACGAGTGACTACAAAGAATGCATAACCCCTATTGAAACAAATGCTAACTTAGATTTTACTGAACAAACTAACACAACGGATAAACCAGTGCGTGATTTGAATGGTTGTATAATGTATTTAAAGATTAATTCACGTCCCGAAATTGAGCTATGCAAAAACTATTGTGGTTGATACCAAGATAAATATACAATTACGGAAAATTTTAAAGAGAATTTTACAATATCTTAAGGAAACAATAGATTATGAACTTTTATATTACCAAATGGGATGATTTATTATTGGTTGGTTATTCTAATTCAGATTGAGTCGAAGATACATCAGATAGAAAATTTACAAGTGAGTATTTAAGTAAATAATAGTAAACACACTCTTCCGATCGGACCAAGACACTACAATAAAAGTTCACTAATTCGGACTAATTGGCACTTACCCCTTGTCAGAATTACGAAGCTTCCCAATTAAAGGAGCCTTCTTTTTTAACAAAAGGTCAAGATAAATAAGTGTTAAATATTCTTTTTGTGAAATTTAATATAAACAAATACTGTACACCTTAATATTTTAAACAAGAGGCTTTTTTTATATAAGTAATATAAGTACTAATGATTACGACTTTTAACTGGTGTAGAATAACTACCGTGCTCAGTTGCTAATTAATTCTGGGAAAAGATAAAATATGTGCTTCATTCCTTGTAGGCTTTAATACACGTACTGTACTTATCAATGTCATTCAATAAGAACTTATGTATTATTATTTTTTGTAAGTTTCCGGTGTGACATTACTATGTACTGTACTATTCATATATAGGCCTACTGTACTGTATTGTAATATCAACTAAATGACATTATATTATGCACGTAAATAATGGTTATTTCTGCTTCTAAGAGAACATTTGAACCATAAAAAATTTAACAAAAATCTCAGCGAGTAGTCCGAATTTCGAATTAATAAAGTCTGAATTAGTGAAGTTTTACTGTATTTTTAAATGAGTCCTATTTAAAATGTGTTGTTTAAAACAAATCCCAAATTTAAAAGCATATTAGTTTATAACAACAATAACTATTAATAAAACAAATCACACTTCCTATATCTAACATTAATTACCTTCTAAAGGGCGTGCCATTTTGATTTAATTGATAATATAAATGGTTGAGCTGGTCCTGTAATTGCAACAAGTGGATCAGCTACTGCTCCATCTCCTGAAAGGTTGGTTTATATGTACCTTTCAATCTTGCATTCAATAAATCCACAGTGATAAACCATCCCATTGTCCTTTCAGTTTCACGAATTTATTGGTACATACCCAACTTCTCTGCAATTATAAAACTTTAAATTGTTTGAACTGATTCAACTTCAATTTTATTACCAAAAGAGCACATTAGCGGAGAATTTTCTCATTTGTAAAATTTGTAAGATCAAAAATTAATAATAAAATCCATTAAATGATTAATATCTTTAAATAAATTTATTACCCAACAAACTTTTATTTGAAAGCTTTTTAATCCATCGTTGAGATTAAAATTTCAATGCAACATAAAACCTCATTTTGTCTTCAGGTCATAAACTTGGACCTTATCATAATTTAATGTTGCATGGTTTCAATACAGTAATTTATGCATAAATTGTGAATTTTGCAACAAATAACATTGAAAATGGGTGAGTACTTCACTAGACAATTTCAACAAAGATTAATCAAGTTTTGAAGATGTTCCTTCACACCGAAGGTAGGGATTAATTTGCATTTTTTAATTTGTGAGTACTTAAACCACAATAAGGTGAATTGTTGCACTGCCAGCATGATGGTCACAATTAATTGTATGTCAGAAGGTGTCTTCATTTTATACGAATGTTTGTGTTTCCAACATACTTTATTTTCAATATTATCTATAATTATACAGCAGTTAAATTAATCACTTTTGACAACGCGTTATTATCATACCTGAATATTCTAAATGTGAAAATTCCAAAAAAATTGCGCGAACTATCTGTATGAAACACTTCAACAATTCAAACAGGTAAATATTTAATTTCAAATATTAATTATTAGTTACATTTAAGAAAAGGAGAATAAAACTTTCAACTACAGGACCTTCTCTCTAACCCCAACAAGAAAGCATAAAAAAAATCTGAACAGATTAATGTTTATGGAACCTGCTCAACCATTAAACATAAAGTAAATTATTAATATTCCAACAAAACTAGTTTACCGTAGATTTAATATCCATTTTTTTTTACTCTTTTTTTATTGGAATACTTTGCTTATTGCGCATGTCACGTAAGGAATAACAGCCATATTGCACAGGTCTAATATACGATTTCGCTGTATATCCAACCTTGAAAACAAGAAGACAGAAACTCTAGCATGTTATCAGTTTCATATATTCTATGGTTGGTTTCTTAGAATATAAAATACCAGGAAGGAAGGTTGAGCCAAAAACGTTAATATTCTTTGGTTGAGCTGTATACGGTATACCATATTTAAAAATTGCGACGGAATTCGTAATATTGAACACCCAAGTATGACTCATTCTTGGTGGTTTGAGTGAAGAAAGTGGTGTTTGTAAAAGTGTTTTGAATATTTTGAACTGTTTTAAAGTATCCTGTATAATAATTACTGGTAATAATCAAGTGTTTATAATAACGTTGTGCAGATTAAGTAGTGTTGTATTGAATATTACATAATACTTGATTCAATTTAGATTATGGTTTTAATTCATAGGCGTAACGATTATTGTTCTGCAAGATCTAACTTTAAAAATGTCATAATTTATAATTTTAACGTTATTGTATCAGGAAGTGTAAACATTTTTTTGAATAAACGCATGACTAGTTATATCGTAGCTTAAAAATGCATTCTAAATATTAAATAATTTAAAATATGTATACATTCATTATGTATTATTACCCGAAAACTTGTTTTCCGCCATATGCAAAACCCATCCGGGACACATATAATTGACAAAAACTTCTTCCTGGTAATTTATATTCTAAGGTTGGTTTACTCTAACATTGTCGCCAATATAAGGAAGTAAAATGTTTTACATTTTAGGAAAATAACTATTTGTTTAATGAAAAACCCAAAGATTAGGAAGTAAAAAGGAGGGGAAACGTAACGACCAAGGCGAAGGTAGCGACATCTATCGCTTCAGGTGTATTCGCACAAACAAGTCAATAACACATAAATATAGGAAACTAAGATTTTGTTTACATGTCTACGATATGTTTGTGACGCTCCATGTAAACATCGTGCTTGAATTGTTATATTTGTTTGTTATCTCCTTATATTTAATATTCATTGTTTTTTATGTTGTTACGTGTAAATATCTTTGTGTATATAATTACTATTATTATTAAATACAGTGAGATTGAAAATAATATTAGTTAAAATTAACTGGGAATGTATAACTTCATCAAAATATTTTAGTATAATCTACGTTATTACTACAAACCTTTTTTTTTTGTTTATCTCAACTTCATTTTCCTAAATTCTAAAAAAAAATACGCCTGATAGTTGATTAGTGGAGAAATTAAATTTCACGGCTATTCTTTAGGAATTCTAGGGCGCTCTTTGGTGCTTCAGACGTAAACATACGTTCATTTTTTGAGTCAGTATTTACTATACTCGTTTTACCTACGTTTTCCATCTTCTCTATCTCTAATCTTTGGAAAAACCCTTAGAATATAAAATACCAGGAAGGAGTTTTTGTCAATTATATGTGCATCCGGGATGGGTTTTGCATATGGCGGAAAACAAGTTTCCGGTTAATAATACATAATACATATTTTAAATTATTTAATTATTATTATTTAATTATTTAAATTATTTAATATTTAGAATATATTTTTAAGCTACGATATAACTAGCCATACATTTATTCAAAAAAATATTTACACTTTCTGATAACAATCCAGTTAAAAATATAAATTATAACATTTCTAAAGTTAAATCTTGCAGAACAACGATCGTTACGCCTATGAATTAAAACCATAACCTAAATTGAAACTTGTATTACGTAATATTCAACACAACACTACTTAATGTGCACAATGTTATTATAAACACATGATTATTACCAGTAATTATTATACTGGATACTTTAAACAAGTTCAAAATATTCAAAATCCTTTACAAACACCACTTTCTTTACTCAAACCACCAAGAATGAGTCATACTAGGGTGTTCAATATGGGAATTTTTAAATACGGTATATAGCTCAACGTTGCTTCCTGGTATTTTATATTCTAAGGAAAACCCCAATAAACACGTTTTTGAATTTTTGAGCGTTTTGTTGTTCCTGCTCTCCATATTAACTTCATAACCACTTCCATTCTAGCATCTGTTTTGTTTCCATTTTTGCTTTAAATTGTTCTTTATTATTTCTTACTTTTCAACTTTTGTTGCACATTAACTATTGTCCTTTTATGAATGGATTTATTTAGATCAATATGGAACGCTCTATTGCTTTGAGACCCGAAGAAGTACCGGGTGCTATGCTACAGCTTAGCAGTGTTGCAGACCATTCAATATTACAGTTGTAGAGATGATTAGAATATGGCGGATTGAAAAAGTCTGGTAACAAATAGGAATTGGGAGAAAGGTATATTTAAAAAGGTAGAGTTAATTATTTGTTTGTTTATGTGTTTGTTTTTAGGGTGAGTGCAGGTCGAGAAAATGACATATTTTTGGGTATAGATGGAGGGAAGTCATACGACTTAAAAAAAATAATCAAGAAAACCAAGCTGGTAGCTTAAAATCCCCAATAGTGCATGCACCTTTCTCTCAAAGTTTAATTCTGAATTACAGTAGATTTTAATATGTACCCATTCTAAATTATTTTAATAAGGGCCACATTTACCCATACATTGTTGGAAATCAGTTCGAAAACGAAGACGTAGAAATACCATTAGAAAGCGGAACTTCCGTAAAACCTTTTCAACGTGGGAACCAGTTTGTGTCAAGTGATTACATTCACGAAGTCTATGATGCAAAAGACAGTAAATTATATTTTTGTACAAGTGCCATGCTTCATTAACAAAAATAAATCATATAATGTGGAAATTATTCTAAATGGAGCATCAGGCATTGTAGTGAACGGATGATGTAACTGCAAATAATCAACATTAGGAAAATGCAGTCATGTAAGTGCTCTCCTTTTATTTTTGGCAAGATATGTAGAAAAATATGGTTATAATGGAGCATCATCGACAGGTACTTTAAGAAAGTGGGGATTAGCAAAAGAAAAAACCAGGACCTGTACCAACTAAGCAATACGCCACAATAAGAGGCAAGCCATATGATAGGTATATGTTTGATCCAAGACCAACTGCATGTGAAAGAAATTGGATGCTTTTATCAGCAGT
The DNA here is from genome assembly GCA_036346205.1 of Vesta saturnalis. Taxonomy (NCBI): domain Eukaryota; kingdom Metazoa; phylum Arthropoda; class Insecta; order Coleoptera; family Lampyridae; genus Vesta; species Vesta saturnalis. The sequence goes on along the minus strand of JARFJB010002464.1, from coordinate 202,677 downwards.
TACAAGAGAATCATTTGATGTTTTAAACAACAATCAAGTTCAAGTATGAAGACTTTGTCTTAGGGGATGATGAAATAAAGGTCCTTGTGAAAGAATTTCCGTAATAGACTGGCAGAATACATGAATTCGTATGTTATAAATATATTTTCAATCGACGGAGCAAAAGTACAAAGATCGACTTCTTTTTCACCGCCCCTAATGTGAAACTTGCTTGTTCATTACAATCACCAAGTGCAAAGTGTAATTATGTGAAGAAAAATCCATGATTAATGACACCTGTCTGGAACATACCATCATTTCAGTATGGACATAAAAGTGAACCGGCAGCAGGAAATATGTATTGAAAAGTTTCTAGAAGTAACAGAAAGTTTCAAAGTGGTGGGATTATATGCTAATAAATAATACCCTCATTTAGCATGTAGCCTTGACGGATTAGCTACCGAAAATAGCAAAAATAAACGGATTGTTGAAATAAAGTGCGCCATACTTTTAGCAAATCGTGGTCCTGAAAAATTTGATAAAGTAGTATCGGAAAAAAAATCAATTTTTATTTAGAAAAAAAATAACATAATAGGTTTAAAAACAAATCATCCGTATTATTACCAAATAGCAACTGGACTATTAATTTTTGAAGTTAGTGAATGTGATTTTGTTATATGGTCGAAAGTGAACATTATTGTAATAAGATTAAAAATAGAATATGTAGAGCAATCGATCATTAATGACATAACCTATAAAACTAAAAAACTATATTACAATATGTACCGGGTGGCTAACTAAGAACGGCCGTCGGCCATATCTCGGGAATGGATTATAGCACAGGTTCGCTAAAAAAAATGTTATAACAAAAGTGGCCTCGAGAAACGCCTGGAAATTATTTTCGGAATTGTGGGTCCACCGCTAGAGGGCGTATTTGACAGTTAACATTTTAAAAAACAAAATTTACTCAATTAAGGGGCATATTAAATATTATAATCAGATTCTTCGACAAATTCTGCATATTTTTTATTTGACAAGTTTTAGTCTATCTCTTCAAATAGAGGTCTTGTTACGAAGAAACGCCTTTAATTCAGGTTCTGCTTGACCGATTTTAATAAACTTGATATTGTTTAAAAGAGCTTTTGTTAAACAATAGAAAATTTGTAAATTTGAAGCAATCTGATTAATAACATAAATGCTAGAGGGCGTTGTTTAATATTTTTTTAATATTGTGTTTCTTCTTTAAAATTTTAAATGGAAGCATAAAAATTTAAGTAGGTCTTCAAAAAGTAGACTAAATTAGTAATAAAACAGTGAAAACCGCAAGTCGATATCTTTTTCCTATTCTGAGATATCGTAAGAAACATGGCTGTGGTTTCTAGGGTTATAAATCCGAACGTAAAATCCTGCCCCATTCGGATGTTCGGGAGGGCAGGGCCCAAGCGACCTCGGTCATCGAAAGTATCAACTTTCTGATTCACTACTGCAACATCATATTTTGTTTCTATCTGAAACACAAGTTCCTCTGAAAGCTCCGAGTCACCCGACTTCCAATTTCCTCAGTACCACCTTCACTCTAACTTTCGATATAAAGGAGGCGTATGTGCCTACATCAAGGACAGAATTGCTTGCAAAAGGGTTTCTTCCTTAGAAAATCAAAAATTTTGACGTGATTTGATTTAAACATTCTGGTTCTAATTTTGTGAAATTCTACTGTTGCATTTATAGGTCTCCTAATGACAGCAACTTTCAAGACTTCTTCGATTACCTTAGTATGAAAGTTGACTATCTTCTGCCTAAGTTTCCATCTTGCGATATCTCATTTGTAGGCGATTTCAATGTTCATAACTCTAATTGGCTTCAGTTTTCATCTACTACAAATCCCGCTGGTCATAGTGCAGAAACATTTGCTATTTCATGTGATTCACACAAATGATTTCTGAACCCACAAGAATCCCTGATAACCCTAACCATACTCCACATCTTCTAGATCTCTTTCTTACATCAAACCCTCTTGTTTATAAAACTTCCGTTCTTTCGCCTTTAGGTCTTTCCGATCATTGTCTAATAAAAATCATTTCTACTGTACCTAATTCCACTGTTGTTCGCAAAACCGATAAAACCTTGTGGTGTTTTAAGTCAGCTCGATGGAGTGATTTACGCGATTTCTTTGCAACCTTTCCATGGCGTGAATATTGTTTTAAATCGTCCTCTTCTTCGGAAATCGCTCTTTCAGTATCTCAAGTCATCCTCATGGGAATGGAGTTATACATTCCCAAAATACAGTACCGTATAGGTCATTCATGTTCAAAACCCTGGTTCAAAAAGGCTTGTGCTGATGCAATATCTTTAAAAAATAAATGTTACATTAAATGGAAATCTAATAAATCGGTCGACAGTCATGTAGAATACGTTGGTGCTAGAAATATCTGCAAAAGTGTCATCACTAAAACTAAAAAGTTGTTCGAACAACGAAAATGCAATGAACTAGCTACATCTCCTTTAGGCAGTCGTAAATTTTGGTCTTTAGCTAAAGCCATTAGTAAAAACATTGGAACATCTTCATTTCCCCCCCTGACGTCTATGGACGGATCGGTAGTTGCTGATTCTGTAGACAAAGCCAACGTTTTTGTGGATTTGTTTGCATCAAACTCGTGTCTCAATGATTCTGGAAAAGATGTGCCCCTAGTCAACTCTTCTTTATACGCTATGAAACCAATTCATTTTCGGTACAAGCTCTTGGAATCAATCATCAGTAGGCTTGATCTTAATAAGGCGACTGGCCCAGATGGTATCCCAGCTATTATCTTAAAGAAATGTTCCCCCGAACTAGTACCAGTCCTATCCAAGCTCTATACGATCTCTACGTCTTCTGGGGATTTCCCTTCATCGTGGAAGTTAGCATATGTTCAACCTATACCCAAAAAAGGCGATAAGACCGATCCCTCAAACCACCGACCAATTGCCATCACTTCCATTTTGTCTAAAATCGTGGAAAAAGCAATCAATCAGCAACTGCTCACGTTCCTTGAAACTAACAAACTCCTTAGTGACCACCAATATGGGTTTAGGCAAAGTCGTTCAACAGGCGATCTTCTTTCATATGTGACCCAAGTTTGGAACAATACAGTAGAGCAGTCCGGTGAAACAGTTGTAGTCGCTTTAGATATCTCAAAGGCATTTGACCAAGTTTGGCATAAGTGTTTACTTGCCAAACTCACCTCGTTTGGGTTAAATGATACGCTCATCAACTGGGTTTCTAGTTTCCTTGATAAAAGACGAATACGTGTCGTAGTTGATGAATTTTTTTTAAAAGAAGTTAGCATTAACGCGGGCGTATCACAGGGTTCCGTTATAGCGCCTACACTTTTTCTACTGTACATAAATGACCTTATTTCTTCAACAACTAACCCCATTCATTGCTTTGCTGACGATAGCACTCTTCACTGTAGTTCATCTCAGTCTACTCATAGTGATAATCCACCTTCTATGTCAAATCAAGAAATTAAAGCTGAAATGGCAAATTCAATCAACAAAGACATTCAAGGTATTCTCGAATGGGGAAGCAATAATCGAGTTAAATTTAATGCTAACAAAACTCAGTGTTGCCTTGTGTCCGCCAAAAAAGATCGATCATTTCCTGTTGTAAGTATAAATGGCTCAGTTCTTAAGTTTTCAGACTCTATTACTCTGTTGGGTATGACTGTATCTTCAAATCTCTCATGGGTTGACCATCTTCTGTCAGCTACCAAAACAGCTGCTCGTAAAATAGGCTTTTTGTACAGATCTAAGCAGTACTTTACCTCTCGACAACTCCTTCTGCTGTATAAGGCCCAAATTCGGCCCTATCTGGAATATAATTCTCACCTCTGGGTGATATCGTTGATCGTACTCAAAAGAGAGCGATTAGGCTTATAAATGACCCGTCCTTAACTTCTTACATACAGTCCCTTGAGCATAGAAGGATGGTTTCAGTTCTTTCTTTGTATTATCGTTATCACAACGGCTATTGTGCTGCCGAATTATATTCTTTGATACCATCTCGGGCTATCTTTGCGAGAAACACTCGGTTCGCTCATGCAGTAATTTAAACTGTTATCATACTAATGTTATGGTTGTCGCTAGATTACCTAAATGTAATGCTGTCGCTACTAACAATGAGAACAAATTATAAAATAATAATGTGATAAATCTAACATTTTATTAATTATATAAGAATGTTATATTTGTTTTCAAGCGATGTGTTAGTAAATCAAAAGCATAAAATATCAATAAAAACCGATATTTGTCCAGCAACAACAAATACAGTTTAAAATATGAATTACAATTTACTGATGACAACAAAATTAGTAAGATATAAAATAAATTCCCTGTTGTAAACAAGCAAGCTATGATTTTCACTCATATGTCAAAAATTATTCATCGTGTTGCAATTAATAGACTTTCTTTATCTTTTCGTACCAAAATTATTCTTACAAATGAAGAAACATTTGATATGTTGGCAGTTTATTTTGAATGTATGAAATGCAACCGTTGCTGCTAGAGTGTATGCACTGCAGTACCCAAACAGACGGCATCACAGCAGAAGAGTTTTTCTCCGACTCGCACACCGTGTGCGTACTACTGAAATGTGAATCTTCCTGTGTACCGAAGACAACGCAGAGGAAGAACAGAGGAAAATGGATTATAGCACAGGTTCGCTAAAAAATTTTATAACAAAAGTGGCCTCGAGAAACGCCTGGAAATTATTTTCGAATTGTAGGTCCACCGCTAGAGGGAGTATTTGACAGTTAACATTTTAAAAAACAAAATTTTTCAAAATTTACTCAATTAAGGGGAATATTAAATATTATAATCAGATTCCTCGACAAATTCTGCATATTTTTTATTTGACAAGTTTTAGTCTATCTCTTGTTACGAAGAAACGCCTTTAATTCAGGTTCTGCTTGACCGATTTTAATAAACTTGATATTGTTTGAAAGAGCTTTTGTTAAACAATAGAAAATTTGTAAATTTTAAGCAATCTGATTAATAACATAAATGCTAGAGGGCGTTGTTCAATATTTTTTTAATATTTGGTTTCTTCTTTAAAATTTTAAATGGAAGCATAAAAATTTAAGTAGGTCTTCAAAAAGTAGACTAAATTAGTAATAAAACAGTGAAAACCGCAAGTCGATATCTTTTTCCTATTCTGACATATCGTAAGAAACATGGCTGTGGTTTCTAGGGTTATAAACACAAGTTTCTCTGAAAGCTCCGAGTCACCCGACTTCCAATTTCCTCAATACCACCTTCACTCTAACTTTCGATATAAAGGAGGCGTATGTGCCTACATCAAGGACAGAATTGCTTGCAAAAGGGTTTCTTCCTTAGAAAGTAAAAATTTTGACGTGATTTGGTTTAAACATTCTGGTTCTAATTTTGTGAAATTCTACTGTTGCATTTATAGGTCTCCTAATGACAGCAACTTTCAAGACTTCTTCGATTACCTTAGTATGAAAGTTGACTATCTTCTGCCTCAGTTTCCATCTTGCGATATCTCATTTGTAGGCGATTTCAATGTTCATAACTCTAATTGGCTTCAGTTTTCATCCACTACAAATCCCGCTGGTCATAGTGCAGAAACATTTGCTATTTCATGTGATCCACACAAATGATTTCTGAACCCACAAGAATCCCTGATAACCCTAACCATACTCCACATCTTCTAGATCTCTTTCTTACATCAAACCCTTTTGTTTATAAAACTTCCGTCCTTTCGCCTTCAGGTCTTTCCGATCATTGTCTAATAAAAATCATTTCTACTGTACCTAATTCCACTGTTGTTCGCAAAACCGATAGAACCTTGTGGTGTTTTAAGTCAGCTCGATGGAGTGATTTACGCGATTTCTTTGCAACCTTTCCATGGCGTGAATATTGTTTTAAATTGTCCTCTTCTTCGGAAATCGCTCTTTCAGTATCTGAAGTCATCCTCATGGGAATGGAGTTATACATTCCCAAAATACAGTACCGTATAGGTCATTCACGTTCAAAACCCTGGTTCAAAAGGTTGCTGATGCAATATCTTTAAAAATAAATGTTACATTAAATGGAAATCTAATAAATCGGTCGATAGTCATGTAGAATACGTTGGTGCTAGAAATATCTGCAAAAGTGTCATCACTAAAACTAAAAAGTTGTTCGAACAACGAAAATGCAATGAAGTAGCTACATCTCCTTTAGGCAGTCGTAAATTTTGGTCTTTAGCTAAAGCCATTAGTAAAAACATTGGAACATCTTCATTTCCCCCCCTGACGTCTATGGACGGATCGGTAGTTGCTGATTCTGTAGACAAAGCCAAGGTTTCTGTGGATTTGTTTGCATCAAACTCGTGTCTCAATGATTCTGGAAAAGATGTGCCCCTAGTCAACTCTTCTTTATACGCTATGAAACCAATTTATTTTCGGTACAAGCTCTTGGAATCAATCATCAATAGGCTTGATCTTAATAACGCGACTGCACCGGACGGTATCCCAGCTATTGTCTTAAAGAAATGTTTCCCCGAACTAGTACCAGTCCTATCTAAGCTCTATACGATCTCTACGTCTTCTGGGGATTTCCCTTCATCGTGGAAGTTAGCAAATGTTCAACCTATTCCCAAAAAAGGCGATAAGACCGATCCTTCAAACCACCGACCAATTGCCATCACTTCCATTTTGTCTAAAATCATGGAAAAAGCAATCAATCAGCAACTGCTCACGTTCCTTGAAACTAACAAACTCCTTAGTGACCACCAATATGGGTTTAGGCAAAGTCGTTCAACAGGCGATCTTCTTTCATATGTGACCCAAGTTTGGAACAATACAGTAGAGCAGTCCGGTGAAACAGTCGCTTTAGATATCTCAAAGGCATTTGACCAAGTTTGGCATAAGTGTTTACTTGCCAAACTCACCTCGTTTGGGTTAAATGATACGCTCATCAACTGGGTTTCTAGTTTCCTTGATAAAAGACGAATACGTGTCGTAGTTGATGAATTTTTTTTAAAAGAAGTTAGCATTAACGCGGGCGTATCACAGGGTTCCGTTATAGCGCCTACACTTTTTCTACTGTACATAAATGACCTTATTTCTTCAACAACTAACCCCATTCATTGCTTTGCTGACGATAGCACTCTTCACTGTAGTTCATCTCAGTCTACTCATAGTGATAATCCACCTTCTATGTCAAATCAAGAAATTAAAGCTGAAATGGCAAATTCAATCAACAAAGACATTCAAGGTATTCTCGAATGGGGAAGCAATAATCGAGTTAAATTTAATGCTAACAAAACTCAGTGTTGCCTTGTGTCCGCCAAAAAAGATCGATCATTTCCTGTTGTAAGTATAAATGGCTCAGTTCTTAAGTTTTCAGACTCTATTACTCTGTTGGGTATGACTGTATCTTCAAATCTCTCATGGGTTGACCATCTTCTGTCAGCTACCAAAACAGCTGCTCGTAAAATAGGCTTTTTGTACAGATCTAAGCAGTACTTTACCTCTCGACAACTCCTTCTGCTGTATAAGGCCCAAATTCGGCCCTATCTGGAATATAATTCTCACCTCTGGGTGATATCGTTGATCGTACTCAAAAGAGAGCGATTAGGCTTATAAATGACCCGTCCTTAACTTCTTACATACAGTCCCTTGAGCATAGAAGGATGGTTTCAGTTCTTTCTTTGTATTATCGTTATCACAACGGCTATTGTGCTGCCGAATTATATTCTTTGATACCATCTCGGGCTATCTTTGCGAGAAACACTCGGTTCGCTCATGCAGTAATTTAAACTGTTATCATACTAATGTTATGGTTGTCGCTAGATTACCTAAATGTAATGCTGTCACTACTAACAATGAGAACAAATTATAAAATAATAATGTGATAAATCTAACATTTTATTAATTATATAAGAATGTTATATTTGTTTTCAAGCGATGTGTTAGTAAATCAAAAGCATAAAATAACAATAAAAACCGATATTTGTCCAGCAACAACAAATACAGTTTAAAATATGAATTACAATTTACTGATGACAACAAAATTAGTAAGATATAAAATAAATTCCCTGTTGTAAACAAGCAAGCTATGATTTTCACTCATATGTCAAAAATTATTCATCGTGTTGCAATTAATAGACTTTCTTTATCTTTTCGTACCAAAATTATTCTTACAAATGAAGAAACATTTGATATGTTGGCAGTTTATTTTGAATGTATGAGAAATGCAACCGTTGCTGCTAGAGTGTATGCACTGCAGTACCCAAACAGACGGCATCACAGCAGAAGAGTTTTTCTCCGACTCGCACACCGTGTGCGTACTACTGGAAATGTGAATCTTCCTGTGTACCGAAGACAACGCAGAGGAAGAACAGAGGAAAACGTTATTGATGTTTTAGCTTATGTAAATGTTAACCCTCATTCAAGCAACAGAGCTACAGCTATAGATTTGGGTATATGTCGAACCACCGTCCAAAATATTTCAAGAGAACACAGGTGAGTACTTATTTATTAATGCATGTTTTATTCGGTATTATAATGATAAAAATGTTTTTTCAATAAAACACCAAATTATTTAATGAAATTATCTTATGCTATGTGAATAGATTTTAACTAACAACATGATTATTAAGTTAGGCAAAGTAAAGGAAAAAGGTACCAATAATAAAAAATAATGAGAGGCCGGGCGAAAAAAATTCGTAATAACATTAAGAGAGTTAATGCATTTAAAGTCCTTTTTCGTTTACTAACAACGAAGGACTTCAATGTGTCTTACTGATCGGATTACTTTATAATATATACTATTTTAGATTGCACCCATATTACATGGTCCTACACCATAGTTTGAATGCTCAAGATTTCGATACCAGGTTGGATTTTTGCAACTGGCTCTCAAATATGATACACGACGATCCTGAAATACTTTCACGAATTATGTGGACAGATAAGGCTACTTTTCATAGTGACGGTGGGGTAAATCGGCATAATATGCACTACTGGTCTGAAACGAATCCCCACTGGATGCAGGAGGTCCAACATCAGGGTCGTTGGTCTGTAAATGTGTCGTACGGGATTCTAGGCGGAGAAATAATTGGGAATTTTTTTTAATGAGACTGTTAATGGAGAAAGATATTAAGATTTTTTAAGCAACGAGTTGCCACTTCTTTTAGAAGACGTACCCTTGGCCATCCGTCGTGACATGTTCTTGTAACATGATGGGTGCTGTATATGAAAATATTCAATGATGAATAAAACTCGGGTGGTTCATATGATTTCGTTTAATGTAATTGTAACATAACATGAACTTTTTTTTATTACTTATTATTGACAACTTGAAAACTTGAAAAAACAAAACGCTTGTTTTAGGAGTATTTGATCTAATAATAAATACATAATTTCATATGGAGCACATAGCGACGCAACTAATTCTAAACATACTCCCTGACTTGAAAGTAAAACTTTCAACATCTTGTCACTACACACATTCACAATGAGCCCATAACTGGTAGTGATGATAATTTTGATGTTGGTCTTTTGATATTTCCATTTGTAGTCTTTAATACCACTACTCGAACAAGATTGTCTGTCCCATGTATTAATTGAATAATCCTACCCAGCTTCCAAAATGCAGGTGGAAGCTTATCGTCCTTTATCAAAACTAACGAATCGACTGGTAGCAATTGCTGGCAATTTTTGCTCCATTTCTGTCGTACTTGCAACTGATTTAAATAGTCTTTGGCCCACCGTTTCCAATACTGTTGAGATAGGCTTTGTATGTATTGAAATCTATTAAGCTTATTTGAAGCTATTTCTGAGACATCAGGATCGGGTACAGTGGTCATTGTTCGTCCAATGAGGAAATGTGCTGGAGTTAGCGCTTGTAAATCGTTAGGATCAGAACTGAGAGGGGATAGAGGTCTGGAGTTTAATACCGCTTCAATTTGAACAACTATTGTATTGAATTCTTCATAAGTTAAAGAGGTATTGTTCAATATTCTCTTCAAGTGAAATTTTGCTGATTTGACGCCTGCTTCCCATAATCCTCCAAATTTAGGGGAATATGGTGGGATAAATTTCCAATTTATTTCTAAATTGTTTGCAATTTCTTCGATTTCCGTTCGATTAAATTTTAAAAATGAACCAAGTTCGTGCAGTTCCGACTTGGCCGCAATAAATGTTTTGCCATTATCAGACATGATGTGTTTAGGAAGACCCCTGCGCGCGACAAATCTTCGCAGGCAAGCAATGAATGAATCGCAAGTTAAATTAGATAAAATTTCTAAATGTATGGCTTTTATCTCTAAACAAACGAAAATACACATATAGCATTTTATTTTTAACGTACTGCGACCACGTCGCTCATTAATAAAGAATGGACCTGCATAATCCAACCCCGTTGCAAAAAATGGGTAAGCAGCTATTACACGTAACTCTGGCAAAATGCCCATTATAGGGTTTTGAAATGACGCGGAATAACGGTGACATTTAACGCAAGATCTCACGACCCTTTTCGCTAAATTTCTCCCCGACGTGACCCAATACTTCTCTCTTGTTGAGAAAAGAAGTTGTTGTGGGCCTGCATGTAATAGGCGAACATGTTCCCTTTCGAAAATGAGGGAGGAAAATTTGTGTTTATGAGAAAGTAAGATTGGATGTCGTTTGTCCATCTGAAATGAAGATAGCTGTAGACGACCACCAACACGCATAATGCCTTCTTCATCGAGAAATGGTGCCAAAGGCAGTAATTTGCTCCTTGGTGGAAGTGAATGATTGAGTTTTAACGAATTAATTTCGTCACTAAATGAGTCAGATTGCACTATCACAATGAGCGCTTTTAAAACTCCTTTGAATTCATCATAAGTTAAACTGCCAGTGGCACGTTCACCTCGCGATTTTTGAGAATTATCTGTAAATCTGAAAATGTATGCTGTGACACGAAGTAAATTATTATTATTATTTAGAAAAGAGCGAAAATATTGAACAACTTGATGCTGCATTTGTGCTCAAACCAACAATGATTTTGTCACGCATTTCTGATGTTTCCATTTTTGGATCAACTCTAGAACATGGTGTTATAGGGAAATTTGAGTTATTCTTAAGCCATGATGGCCCTGACCACCACAGATCTGAGGTTATGATCGATTTAACAGACATGCCACGCGAGATCAAATCTGCTGGATTATCTTTGGTATTCACGTAATACCATTGCTCACTAGATGTTAGTTCTTGAATTTTATGGATTCGATTTGCCACAAACGGTTTGAAGCAACGAGGATCCTTTGCGATCCAGTGCAGAACCACTTGAGAATCGCTCCAGTAATGTACTGATGAAAATTGCAACGTCATTGAACTAAAGACCCTTGACATAAGTTGGGTTAATAGGAGAGCTGCATTCAACTCCAACCTCGGGATCGTGCATGGTTTGATTTTGCACACAAAAGTGAAGAATTGCATAACTCCAATTTATCGAAACATCTGATGTATATACAAGCACCGTATCCCTTTTGCGATGAATCGCAGAATCCATGCAGTTCTATGCGAGCTGGGTTTGAACAAATGACGTGACGCTGAACACGTAAATTGTTCAATAATTGAAAATCCTTTGAAATGGACTTCCATTTATTGAACAAGTTCTCGGGAATAATGTCATCCCAATGAACATTGCAAGACCACAAGTCTTGAAGTAGGAATTTTGCACATATTGCTACAGGTGTTAACAGACCCAATAGGTCATATTGCTTTGCTATACTAGATAAGATTGTACGTTTGGTAAAGTTTGATTGCATGTTACTTTCATTGGTTTGAAAGAACAATTTGTCTTCTTTTACGGACCAGAAGACTCCTAAAGTTTTTGATGACTCATGTGACCCTAACGCGAATGTATTGTTGTCAAGAATGTTAACTGATACAGTATTAGATATTGATTTGTTGTTTGAAGTGAATTTTCTTAGAACAAAGCTTGCACTTTAAAGAATCTTATTAATGTCGTGCCCTAATTGAACAAGAGTATCTGCGTCGTCACAACCTGTGAGCAAGTCATCGACGTAGAAGTTATGTAATATTACTTGACAAGCTTCGAGATACTGAGTTTGATATTGTAATGCTATTTCATGTAGACACCGAATTGCCAAATATGGTGCAGAGGTAGTGCCATAAGTAACCGTATTCAACTGATATGTTTTGAGAGGTTCATTTGGACTGTTGCGCCATAATATTGTTTGATATTTCCTGTGGTGAGGATGTATCAACACCTGACGATACATTTGTTTTATGTCCGCGGTCAACACGAACGTAATAATATTGAAAATAGATCGTCTTGGATGGTGGGACCAACATGTTGGCAATCATTCAATGATATGCCTGCTTCAGATTTTTGTGAACCATCAAAGACTACCCTTAATTTGGTAGTACTGCTATCCTTCCGCAGTACTCCATGATGGGGTAACGTGAAATATGAACCTGAATGTGATTCATTTTCGGTTAATGTCATATGACCTTGACTTAGATAATCTGCCATGAATTCTTTGTACATTGATGCAAATTGACGATTATGATGAAAGCGTCTTTCCAAACTTTGAAATCTACGAAATGCTTGTTCCCTCGTGGACGTAAGTGGATGTATATTATCGTTGAAGGGAAATTTGACAATGAATTTGTCCGATTGGTCGCGTGTGAAATTATTCTTGAAGTGGGTTTCGCAAAATGAATGTTGATCAGATGTTTGAGGTTGTGAAGAACTTTCCTCCAACATCCAAAATTTTTCTAGTTGATCATGAATTTCTGATAAACCTAAATTACAGCGTACTGTTTGTGTATTGATTGGAATTGAACCTGAAATTATCCAACCTAATTTTGTATTTTTCGTAATTAGTTTATCTTTTCCCAAATTAATCTGACCGTCGATCAAAAGATTCCAAAACAATCCTGCTCCGATCAGTAAATCAATCTGTGCGGAGTGATTAAATTGTGGATCGGCCAACTTTAAATTGTGCGGTATGTTGAGCAATTGTGTATCAAAGCTCTGAGTAGGAAGTCTATCAGCTATTGAGTTGATGACCAAACAATGAATGTTTGAATGAAAGTTTGTGCATCGAGATTTAATTTCTGCTGAACATTCCTTAGAGATTGTTGAATGTGCAGAATTGATGCCTCTCAATGACAACATTTTGTCTGTTAAATGAAGATTTAATCTTTTTACTAATGAAGTTGTAATAAAATTGGACTGTGAACCTGCGTCCAATAATACTCTTACATGATGCCAGCTACCGTCTGACCCCTTTATTGCAACAGAGGCTGTTGATAGCAGGATTTGGAAGTGTGACTTGTTTGTCACATGATTTGAAATCGTTACGTTTTCAATTTCTTCAGAAATTGAACTGTTTGATGAGCTGTTTGAAGCTTGTGGAAAATGCAGAATTGAATTATGATTAGAGTTGCAAAATTTGCACGTGCCACCTTTGCAATCTTTTGCTACATGATTTGTCTTTAAACAATTTAAACATAATTTATTTTCTTTTACCCATTGCAACCGTTTTTGTGGTTTGAGTTCAAGAAAATTTGGACATTTAAATATTCCGTGGTTTGATTTACAATAGTAGCAAGTGTAATTCGTCGTTAACCCAATGAATTGCTTAGACTTGGAAAATTTGAATGTATTTTTATGTGTTTCGTTTCTACCTTCAAGTGATTCCAACAAATTTGCCTTTGATTGTAAAAATTCAATTAAGTTTTCTACATCATTTTGTTTTGTATTTAGTCTATGAATCTCCCATTCCTTTAAATGTAATTTGTTCAATTTATCTGTTATAGCAATTATCAAAATAGTATTCCAATCTTTTACGGGTTGTTTTAAAGAATTTAATGCCCTAATGTGCTTTAAGATTGAATCTACAAATTGTCTAATATCTTTACTGTTATCGTTTGTTAAATTATGCAAGTTTAATAGTGCCTTTATATGAAATCTAATTAACACTTCAGAATTGTTATAACGATTACATAACAGTTCCCATGCTGTCAGAAAATGCTCATTTCTAATGCATGTATATTTTCTAAAGCGGATAATTCTAAGCACGATTTTAAATAATACAACTTCTGAACTGCTGTAAGTGTGCCATTTTCGTAAATTAGCGAATAGAAAGTATCTCTAAAATCAAGCCAAGATTCTAGATCACCTTTGAATTTTGGTAATGAAATTGTTGGTAAGCGTACATTTAAATTAGAATGCGATTGATCATTTACCTGCTACGATACCACGGTTGTGTGCATTTGAACTGGTCGAATATCTTCATTCAGTCCCGTGTCCAATTGCTGTTGCGTTGTCGAATTTGAAGAAATTTGTGAATTTGTATTGCGTTCAATGAAATATTCCGAGAATGCGAGTGCTTCGAAATATTCCGATTCAAATAACTCCTTTTCAGCATATTGTTCTGCTAAATTCTCATCATTGCTAATTAATTCTATTTGCTTTTGAACTTTCTCAAATTCTGCGTGTGTATCCAAAATAATACCATGTCTGCGCTTCATTTCGATAAACTGCCGTTGTGACAATTCAACCTCTTCATGAAATTGGCTTAAAAATGATTTAAAAGATGTAACTTTATGTTTAATGTTACCCCTTTTTTGGTTTTAGAACTGTAATGTCGTAATCGGTTGCCATTTCCTTGTGAAAATACGATTGCGTTGAGTTAATAAACGTCTCCTGCGTACAATCGATATTGTGTTAATTACTTCTTCATGCGGCGTCGAAGGACCAATAATATGTATATGAAAATATTCAATGATGAATAAAACTCGGGTGGTTCATATGATTTCGTTTAATGTAATTGTAACTTATTATTGACAACTTGAAAACTTGAAAAAACAAAACGCTTGTTTTAGGAGTATTTCATCTAATAATAAATACATAATTTCATATGGTGCACATAGCGACGCAACTAATTCTAAACAGGTGCCCGGTACATTATTCTAGAGATGTTCGGAATTTCTTAGATCAATCATACCCTGAAAGGTGGATAGGACGTGGAAGTATATTTATTTGGCCACCAAGGTCTCCAGACCTAACTTGTTTAGATTTTTATTTGTGGGGGCGAATAAAAGATCTCGTTTATGCCGATAGACACACAACAAGAGCTAACACTAATTAAGTAGTTATTTATTTAAGGTTTTAATTGTTAGATTTATCACATTATGATTTTATAATTTATTCTCATTGTTAGTAGCGACAGCATTACATTTAGGTAATCTAGCGACAACCATAACATTAGTATGATAACAGTTTAAATTACTGCAGACCAATGTAAGCTCTTTTCATCCAGGCTAAATTTCATAATTTCCGTTAACGCGAACTAGCCTACTAGACGTTGGAAGAACAATTCCCGCCATTTACCTGTTTCTTACGATATCTCAGAATAGGAAAAAGATATCGACTTGCGGTTTAACCTGTTTTATTACTAATTTAGTCTACTTTTTAAAGACCTACTTAAATTTTTATGCTTCCATTTAAAATTGTAAAGAAAAAACTATTAAAAAAATATTAAACAGCGCCCTCTAGCATTTATGTTATTAATCAGCTTTTTTTTTCAAATTTACAAATTTTCTATTGTTTAACAAAAGCTCCTTCAAACAATATCAAGTTTATTAAAATCGGTCAAGCAGAACCTGAATTAAAGGCGTTTCGTCGTAACAAGGTTCCCACTCTCCCGCACCTCTTATTTGAAGAGATAGACTAAAACTTGTCAAATAAAAAATATGCAGAATTTGTCGAGGAATCTGATTATAATATTTAAAATGCCCTTAATTGAGTAACTTTTGAAATATTTTGCTTTTTAAAATTTTAACTGTCAAATACGCCCTCTAGCGGTGGACCTACAATTCTGAAAATAATTTCCAGGCGTTTCTCGAGGCCACTTTTGTTACAAAATTTTTTTTAACGAACCTGTGCTATAATCCATTCCTGAGATATGGCCGACAGCCGTTCTTAGTTGGCCACCCGGTACATTCCTGAATTACTTTTAATGAAAATTCCGAGAGGTATTTGAAATTGATTGTGAAAGATTACAGTTGCATAGAAATTGATTATTATGCAAACACGTTTAATTATAATACATTTTTGAAAATGTTTTAAACATGTTATAGAATTCAACTGTTTATAACTCCAATGAGTAGTTTTTGGACATCTGCATTTTAAATTCAGTGCAGTCTAAGATTAACACAATTTTTTCTCCAAACACAGCAGTAGGAAATATCTGAATATTCCATGTTTCTTGAATCAAGGTATTCCTTAGGCCACAACTAAATAAATGAACTGCCCCCATGTGTAAAAATTACAGAAATGTAACTGGCACTAATATTATAAAGAATGGATAACTCTTTTAATGTATATCCTCTTCTAATTCTAATTAACGTTAAACATAACTTTAGCACTTAGAAATAAAGTATTTTTTTTTACAGGTGTCCCCTTTTTTGTCTTGTATTTCAATTTGGGAATTAGATCAGGATCGAGGAACATATATATATATATATATATATATATATATATATATATATATATATATATATATATAATGCCTCGAAATGTTTTACAGTAATGCCAGTAAAATACCCAAAATTACTATATTTGACAATACATTAAACAGGAAGTTACATAAAGGTTTAACGGTTAGTTTCTTTTGACAAAAAAGAGATGTGGTAATTGTTTGTGTTGTATTCATTGAGGTAGTAAGGGAGGGGAGACGACATAATACAACTTCATTCGATACAAAAACGTCCGTGGTAACATCCTACGCAGAGCACAACAAGCCAACACTATAATTTATAAAATTCAAATAATGTCACTTATACACTTTACACAACGCAAACGACGTAAATCTGTTAAAAATATGTCCGACCCTTGGACGCTTTTCGAGATCGCATGTCGTCTCCCCTCCCTTCCTACCTCAATGGTTGTATTGTATTCAATTATTGGTTTCTTACTATACGAATGTTCCTGAATCTCCTTTTGGTCAATACTATGTGATATGTGAATACATTCATCATTAAATGTCCTAATTTCAATCTATTGTCCCACTTGAAGGTACGCCCATGTTCTTTTTTCATTTCCGTTGCACCCTTCGTAGAATGGTGAAGAATCACCTCTTTCCTGGAAAGTGGTTTTCGCAAATAGCAACGTTTCTTGTGATGTTGTCCTGTTGGAGGTTTCTGTTCCCACACAACTTTAACCACAATAAACATTTCACCAAGTTAATTTTGGTTTTGGGGAAGGACGAATCTAATGTTTTCGTGCTTTGACCTAAAACTATTTTTACAATAGAAACGATGAAACAATTTTGTGTGTATGTAATTGAACATGCAAATAAATCAGATATAATGTTCCGAATGTATAGGTGATCGAGCGTGATTTGTTTTAGATTGATTAATTAATTGATTTGTTTGTGTGTGAGAAAGAGCCGAAAGAGAGAGGGTGAGAGAGAAACAAGATAGAGCAAGAGAGAGGTGTGCATTATCAACTTCTATTATAGAAAATGTTCATTAGTCTATACGCCACTAGATGGCACTAAAATCAATTTTTACTCAAAGGGGCCAGGGCGCAGACCCTGATACAAGTCCTGTCTTACAAGAACCTCCTTATTAGAATACAATTTTGTATGACGGGGCGAAGGCCTAAAGCTGTAAGGTTATGTTAGAACCACATACAATTGCACCAAGGGGCTAAGCTCTACACTTGTCTTATAAGGTTAGGTTCCCATACCATCTACGGGCTGGGGGCGAAGGCCCGAGAACAAGTTGCTAAGCCCTACACGTGTCTTACGAGAACCTCCTTATTAGAAATACGTTTTCTCGTATAGGTAAAAGATCATCCAATAGCATATGACCATTTTAAACCAATAGGATCGATAATTTTAATAATAGTAATATCTTATTAATTATGCAATTTCCAACATTGTATGCGTGTGCGTTTGCCTAACCTCCAGGCGCACTGTTCTTAATATAGCCAGAAGGACCTTAATTAGATGACCATCAAAAATAACCCTGAGACCAACTTCAAGTCGAAGACCTAGGTCCAGGTCCAGCCCAGCACGAAGACCAGCCCCAGCCCCTCACATGATCATGTGCAAAAAAGGCTCTAATTAGGGTTGACTCTCGAAAAGAAACCATAAGGGTTGAAAATACGCGTCCTATACGTGAGCTGTCATAAAATAGGGGAAAACACACGTCCTACACGTGCGTAAGTAAAAAATAATTGAGGATAAAAAAAGGGTTGAAAATACGGTCTCACACGTAGGTGTGTAAAAATTAGAGTTGAAAAAGGCCTCTGAATAGAAACCATAGGGGTGAGAAAACGCGTCCCCCACGTGGGCATATAAAAAAGTGAAAGGTGGGTTTTCCCCAGAAAATCCAAGATGGCGGCGCAAGTGCCGGTCTTCTACTATTGTTACATTCCGTGTGGATTTTGAAACTACTATGTATAGTAATGCATATTAATATGCCATACATGTTACCTTTAGTTTATAGTTTAAAATGTTAGCTTTTAGTTTTTTTATTTGAAAGACCCAGTGGTGGGGTAAATGCGCTTCTTAAGCATAAAATTATGACTGTTTACACCGTAGTTAATACAACTTAATTTCTATAGAAATCATTATTGCGACTATTGTCTGTAAGAAAATGAAATTATTTGAACTTTCGTATATTTTAAAAAGTGCACTGCAAATAGTCATTAATTACATGTCGTTTTCTTGAAACAAATATGACCATAGTAACGATTGAAAATAAATAAGGCTATACTTCCTATTGCTAGGACTATTGTATTTAATGACATTGCGAAAGTTACACATTCCAGTTAAATGTAGAATTAATTACGATTATGATTACTATATAAGGAAATTTAGGTTTACCATTTTTAAACGTACGGTAGCGTTGTTCTTGAATACCTTATAATGCCTAAGAAATTCAGTAAAGATTTTATAAAATTGAGAACTGTGTGCGATATAAGAAGAACTAATTTATCATTATTATTAAAACACATTCAAGTTTCAAAAATCGGACAACATCATACACACTTTGTGTGAACAAAGACTATTGTTTTGAAGAGAAATGTATTTTTAAGAAGGTACCTGAAAAATATTAACTCTTCGAATCCTTTAGAGTTTGTTTTCTTGGACGAAACTTGGGTATTCAGTAAAGGAACGTCAAAACGTTGTTGGCAAGACGGCAGTTCAAAGACCACAATAAACTAAATAAAGCAAATTATTCCTTACTTGACATACACAATAGGTAAGCAAAGTATTCCAATAAAAAAGAGTAAAAAATGGAAATTAAATCTACGGTAACCTAGGTTACCGTAGATTTATTATGAGGCGGTAAACAAAGGAGAGAAATGAAGGAAGGCATAGTAATGTACTGCCGATGACAAATTGCGCATGCGTTATCTACATAAATAGATATCTTTATAAATGGTTTAAATATCACTTTCAATGTCAAGCTACTCGAGCGCCGTTTGTGTAGTGGTAGGGGTCGTCTTGCACGCTTTTGGTGGGGGTTCGATTCCCGGCTCGAGCACTTTTTTTTTCTCTCAGGTTACAGTAGTTTCGTTTATCTAATCTACTTTTGCTAGGTTATTGTAGTTTTGTTTGTCGAATCTAATTATGTTAGGTTACAGTAGTTTTGTTTTCTTATCTAAAATAGATGACACAGATCGACACCATCCTCATCCTTCATCATATGTTCCTTTGTTTAGGGTGTCTCGTCAAATACTGTGCAAAACAGAACAAAACGACAAACGTTACACTATCGTTCATCAGGGTAACAAAGACGGTTTTATCGATTGAAGTGAATTAACCTTCGTTGAATTATCACAACAACATGAATGCTGCACTGTTCGAAAATTGGTTTGAGGAATCGGTACAACGGAAACTACAGGCACCATCTATAATTGTTTTCGATAATGTCAGCTATCATTCAAGAAAAACTGAAACAAAAATCACAACTTTTGGAATAAACATAAGATTTAGGAAAGATTTTAATCCAATTGAATTGGTATGGGGAATCGCAAAGAACTATTATGGTAACCATATCGGGACCACATCGGGAAGAGAGCAAGTTGTTTTTAATACATGGAATGAGGCAATAAAAAGAATAAATGCGGAAACATGGCAAACATATATCAACCATACAGAAAAAATAACCAAATACACCTTTGTTAACATAGTTAACATAGTGGATAAAGCGCGACCTCGTTTTTAAAGTCAACACCGAGAAAAGCGATGAAGAAGATCCTACATTTGAATTAAGTAACTTTGATACTAAATTGTTGAGTGCACTGAAAGTGCCCAATAAAGCTGTATCTGACAGCAATGTTAGCCAAAAAGTGGCAGAAAATCCCAGTTGGTTGGTTGCAAGGTGTTAAAATACATACGTAAGTCGCCACAAGTTATGTTAAGCAATTACATATCAGAAAAACTATACGAAATATTAATTTGATAATTGTATTTTTGTACATATTGTACGAATAGAAGGTCATACAATCGACTTGTATATCATCTAAATTCACAATTTGACAAAGTTTATAGATACGATGTTATTTGTGTGTGTGTGTTGTGTTGTGTATGTTGTGTGTGTGTGTGATGTGTGTGTGTGTGTGATGGTGTGCTTTGTGTGTGTGATGTGTGTGTGTGTGTGTGTGTGTTGTGTGTGTGTGATGTGTGTGTGTGTGTGTGTAATGTGTGTAGATGTGTGTGATGTGTGGTTTTTTTTATCATGTGTAATATTTTGTGATGTTGGTGTGTGTCTGTTTGTGTGATTGTGTGTACGTGTTTGATATATGTGTGTGTCAAAATGTGTGTGCTGTGTGTTGTGATGTGTGTGTTGTGTTTGTGTGTTGTGAAATGTTTATAGTGTGTTATGTGTTTGTAGTTTTTAGAATTGTGATGTAGTGTTTGAAAATTGATTGTGTAGTTTGAGTGTTTAGAATGGTTTGTGTTAGAATTGTGATAGTTATTTGTAATATTGTTGTTTTCATGTGTATGTGGATATTGTCAATATATTGTGTATATTGTGTTTGTGTGTTTTTTTGTGTGTCTGTTCTTCTGTGTCTCTTGTCTCATATGTTGTGATTGTGGGATATCATTTTTATATTTTGTGTTTAGTGTATAATTTGAATGTTATGTTGTTAATCGTATTTATATTTAATGTATAGTTCTTTAGACTTATGTTTTGACTAAAATTGTGTGATTATATTAATTATGTGTTTCTTTGTGATATTAATTTTTTAAGGTGGTTAGAAATGCTAGTTGACGATTTGAATAGTTTATGTGAATGTTTAATGCTGTTATGTATATATGTATGTAGTGTTTTAGTCTTAATTGTATGTTTATGTTAGAATGTTTATTATGTGTGTTGTTGATGTGTGTGTTGTTTGTTCTTGTTATTAAGATATTTCGTGTTTTGTATAATTTGTGATTTGTGTGTATATTATGATATTTGTTATTTGTTTTTAAACATATATTTCTGTTGTCATGTGTTACTATGTGTAATTGTGTTGTGTATAAGTATTTTTGAATAGTATTTGTTTAGTTTATATGTATTTATTTAATTATTAGTGTTTGCTTATTGCGAATTGTTTATAAGTGATGTTATGAAATTGTTGATGATTATGACTACATGAATAATATTGAATTATATTGTATTGATATATAATATTGATGTAAGTATTCAATATGTATAAATGATTTTAATTTGTTATGTTGTTTTGTTGATTTATTGTTTTGATTTCTAGTTAGATTGTGATTTAATGTGTTATAATGTGTGATATTGATGTTTTATGATATGTATTTTATATGGTTTATTATTTGATGTAGTATGTGTGTTTTTGTTGTGTTATGGTGTTTGACTTGTTTGTGGTTGTATTTGTAGTTATTGATTTTTTTGATTTGATAGTTTTTTATCTATTTATGTGTCTTTGATTTTTATTGTTATATGTAGTTATGTTTTAGTTGTTCGTTAGTTTATGTGATTTATGTTTTAATACGTGTTTGTGATGGTTTTAGTCTTATATATGTTTTTGTTGTGTTGTTTTATAATTTATGTGCATGTTTGATTAAGATCATAATGTATATATATGTTTATGTGAAGTTTTGTGTTAGTATTAATTTGAATTTGATTAATATGAAAATGTGAAAATGAATTTTTACCCCAACACAAAAGTAAATTAATTTTATATAAATTTACTTTTATGGGAATAAAAGCTTTAAGGTTAAGTTTTTGTTCTTGTTGTAGTAGTATCTTTGTATTTGATTGATTTGTTTATTATTTTTGTGTTTTATGCTTGGTTTGTGTTCTGTTTTATTTTATATGTTTTATTATTAATGTTTTGTTTTTTGTGTTTATTATTTAGTGTTTAATTATGTTTTGTTTTTGTTTTAATATTATATGTGATATTTATATTTATGTTTATGTTTGTATTAATTGTTAATATTGTATATGTTAATGTATATGTTATAGTAAATGATTATTATGTGTTTTGATGTTATATGTTTGTGTGTTTAAAATGTGTGTTTGAAATGGTTTGTAGATTTTGTGTTTGATGTGTGTGTATATTGTTGTTTGTGTGTTTGTGTGTTATAGTGTTAATGTTTATTTGATAATAGTTTGTAAGTTTTATTGATTTTTGATATATGTATTGGACATTGTTGTTGTTTATGTGATTTTAGTTTATGATGTTTTTTGTTTGTGTGATTTGTTGTTTAAGTAATGTAGTTGTATGTGTATTTGATGTAGTTTGATATATTTTGTTAGTGTTTTGATGTTTAAGTAATTTAATGTGTTTGTTAGTGTTATATGTTAAGTTTTATGTGTTGATTATTAGATATATTTATGTGTTGTGTATTTGAATGATTTTGATGTTTAGGTTATGTCGTGTTTAATTGTTATGTGTGTTATGTGTATTAATGTGTTATAATTGAAATATATGTGTTTATGTGTTTTTATTATATGTTTAGTATTTATGTTTTATGTTAATGTTTATTTTATGTGTTTATTGTGTGTGTGTTTGATTTGTTGTATGTAAAGTGTTTGTGTTTTTGTGATTGATGTATTGATGTGCTTAGATGTTTTAGTTGTCTGTAGTAGTTTTTTGATATTTTGTGATATTTGTGTTATGTGTTTGTGTGTATGTGTTGTGTTTGTGTGTTTTAATGTGTTTTGTTTTAGTGTTTGATGTGTTATGTGTGTGTTGTGTGTGTTGTGTTTGTAGTTTGTGATGTATTTGTGTAAAAGTTGATGTTGTATTTGAATTGATGTGTTTGTGTTTGATTTTGTGTTTTGTTGTGATTTGTAGTGATTTGTTTGTGTTTGTGTGTTTAGTGTTTTGTGTGTTTGTATTTGTTTGTGTTTGTATGTTTAGTGTTTATAGTGTTTGTGTGTTTTGTTTTTTTTTTTTTTTTTTTTTTTTTTTTTTTTTTTTTTTTTTTTTTTTTTTTTTTAATTTTATTATTTTTTTTTTTTTTTTTTTTTTTTTTTGTTTTTTTTTTTTTTTTTTTTTTTTTTTTTTTTTTTTTTTTATTTTTTTATTTTTTTTTTTTTTTTTTTTATGTATTATTTTGTGTGTAACAGATTGTTTACAACACTAAGCTTATTAGAAGACAACCCGATGCATAAATAAATTAGATCAATCTGTAGATGGGATTAAAGATATTTGATAATAATCATTCGATGTTTGATAACGATCTAATTAATAGCAGTTTAAATCTTTTATTCTCAGAACACTGCATGCTTCATTTACCTACGCCAAATGATGAACTTTGAAACTTTCTTAATACAGTAAGTCCTAATTAGGAAAATTCCATCAAGTTTTAAAAGACTAAAAAGCCATAAAGTTTTAAATCATTTTAGGTTCTAATTAGTTGTTATCAAGGTTGAAATGTCCTCGAAAAGAAACCATGAGTGAAAAATACGCTGTAAAAGTGCAGTGAGATGAAATCAAGATGCAATGTCTTTTACTTCTAAAAGCAGTCGAGCATCTTCAATTTTCCAAATTAAAATTCTAATCTACATTGAGGTAGTGAATGAGAGAAAGATGTAAAGATGTTCAAATGTAACTTAGGAACGTCGATAAACACCCAATCATTTACACAAGATACACACGCACATCACACTAGTATATATATATATATATATATCATATAACATATTATATGATGTAAATGTAAAAATCAATCTATCTTCATGATCTATTTGTTATCTAACTGGGTAGTTTTTTGATTGACTGCCAACCCATTAAGTCTGTTCTGTGAGGTTGAATTTCTAAGATAGGTTTTATTCGTTTTAATGTCGAATATTTCCCAGTGATGTGGAATGTAGTTTAAAATAGTAATTATAATTTCTGGAACAGTACTATTTAAATGTTCATGCATTTTAATTTCATATTTTAAAATAAGTTTAGTTATATCGAATAAACTTAAAAGTTTCGTTATAGCCATCGCTGTCCGAAATTTCTATTTCTTCTGATAACAAGGCCATAAATTTCTGGAATTTTGTTTGTGGTTAGTAAATCATTCATTAAGTTGGTAAATAGAAACATCAATAAATGGCACGTAAAGGGTATTCCTGAAATACTTGACAATTGATGACTTTAGATCTAGGTTGTCCGAAACCATAGAATTCGCTCGATTTTTTTGTCGTGAAACTATTGTTTTTAATTTTATCTCTGTGTCAATCCTTGAAGCAAGAACCTAAAATTTATATGAATTATAAAAACAACAACAAAACGTCATGTATATCTGTAGGAATATCTTAGCCTTATTAAAGAGAACCTCAAACTGCTTTTCAGAATTTTGGCGTAATTCTTTTAAACATAAAACAGCATTTTCTGTTATAGAAATCACCTCTTTTAAGCCAATATCAACTTTTTGTAGGAAACGACAAAGAGGTAAGTCAAAGCTAAATATTTGATCGATGACTTGACGTGGAATCAAAAATTCGGAATTGTAGAGACTATTTTGTAACATATCATCAGATTTCATCATCAGATTCACTTGTATATATCATCAGAATCTTTCCAATGAAATATATCTTCTAAGCTTTCTATGACATAATTAAATAGTTCTAAGAAATCCTGTACTGCTTCGTATTTGAAGTCCAGCGTGTTGCACATAATCGTTTAAGGGTTTTCGCTAATATTTTCTAAGAAATTAATAATTTTTATTTGTAAAGAAATTTTTTCAAACTTTTAAGAAAAGTTTTTTTAAAAAAGGTCCGGTTTTGAGTTATTTTAGATTTAAGGGTTTATTATAATTCCATTTTAAGGAAGAAATAGTATTAAAAATTTGTTTTTTTATTTCTGGAAAAATTAAGTTTTAATTTTCCAAATTTTGTTAAGATTTCTAATTTCTGTATCATTTGAGTGGTTAGTGGAATGATGAGAATAGGATGTTGAAGTAGATGGTTCAAATGTATACTTTTAGGAACGGTTCTTGATATAATCCAGCCCAGATGCGTATTTAACAAGTAGGATAACCTCTGCCTAATTTCACTATGCCGTACGTGAGAAGTGTGTAGTAACTATCTGCTCCAATAAGCAAATCTATATCGGATGGAGTGTGAAAATAGGGTCAGCTAGAGTCATCTTAATATGATCTGGGATTTGTAACTTATCCGAGTGAATTTTATTTGTGGAAGTTTATGAGTTATCTGTTCTAATATAGCACAAGAAACTTTGAATCTTTTAGAGCGGTCTACGTTTGAGTGTATATACATATTCACCGCTTTATTTGAGAAAGTTTTGTTTTGAGAAATTCCAGAAATATTCAAAGCTGTATTAAAGGTTTTATATCGGAGCTGATTAACCAGTTTTGAGTACAAAACGAGTTCTGACTTCCGTTATCTAGTAGTATTCTTGCTTGGATAGGTCGTCCTTGCGCAGTAAACAAAGTTACTTGAGCTGTGGCTAGTAATACGTGGCAATTTTGGGGAAAGAGCGGAAAAACTGGATAAATTTTCAGCCGGTTGCTGATTTGCTTGTGAAGTTGACGCTCTGTTTATGTCTTGATAATGAAGTGGAGTTGAAATTGGGTGATTGTTTGATGACTGAGGTTTATTTGAATGCACAGAATGTTCATTTTTGGTACATTACGGCCGAAACCGTTATTTTTGCATTTGAGTAAGAAATTGTGGGTTTATGATGAGTTTGAGAAAACCTAATTTTCCTGAACTATTGAAGGGACATTTTGTATGTGTAGCGCAGTGTGATGCTTCTTAGAGCAATGAAAACAAGTTGCACTTGAAGAACAATTTTCCACTGTATGCTTTGTGCCTAAACAGTTTAAGCACATTTTTTACTTTGAACAAACTTTAATCTTTCTTGAGGAGATATTTCCAAAATTGTGGACACCCGTAAATTTTATGAGATTTATCGCAAAAATGCACGAGAGACGTAACTGTCACTTTTCGAGTATAGTGTTACTTTACTACATTTTGAGTTGACTAGTGTTTCATTCCCTGAAATGTTTTCTAACACAACACAACGATTTTCGAGAAATTCAAAAATTCTGCTAAATTTGGCAATGTCTTTAAATCACGACCTTCCTCAAACAATTTCTTAGAGCCGAAATCTAGTTTTTTTAAAGAAAATAAGTAATGATTCAAAATTACATTTATCAGAGAGCTTCATGTTTTTAGTGATTCTAGGTTTTCTTACAGGTTGTAACTAATTCTCTCAAATTTTGTGAATTACATTTTGTTATACAAGGAGCATTTAACAAATTTTCGAAATGGGAATTAACAATCTTATTTTTGTTTTCATATCTTTGCTTAAGTAATAAAAGAGCTGTAGAGAAATTTTCATTAGTCAATGACAATGATTCAATTAAACTAAAAGCTTCACCTTTTACCAGTGTTTTTAGATAATAAAACGTTCCACATTTGAGAATTGTGGGTTGTTTATTATTAACGCATCAAAGAGATCTAAAAGGGCTTCCAATCGTGCAAATTTCCTGTAAAGTTGGGAATATTAATTTGTGGCAATTTTATATTCGAATTGTGTATATGCGAGCTATTTCTAATTGAATCATTGTTGTGACTTACAGTGACATTTTGAGGAGATAATTTTGTATACATTTTTCAATAAGGGCTAACGTTGTAAAATACTGATTTTCAATTTTTCACGATCTTCTACATCTGAATTATCTTCAAATTCTAATAAATATGAATCTATCTCGTCTTGAGCACATTCGTATTCAGAAAACGCGGCTTCCAATCTTTTTGTCTACATGAAAATTCTTGAACATCTAATGTCAAATTTTGATAGCTCTGCACCCAATTCTGAATACGAGTGATTTTGCTTCTAGCACTTGTGCGAGTAGTTTGTAATTGTTTGAAATCCATGACCATTCAAAACAAACAATAAATAACAGAGTTAAATAAATGTGAATGCGTATTACTATTTGAGAGTGTTTGCAATAGTTTTATGTAAACAATTTAGTCCACTAACCTTTTTCTCAGAGTTTTAATACAAACAAATGATCACTTTAACTTACTGGAATCTTTCGTAGTGTGGATTTGACTTGGGCATATGCGGAGGGCGTCAGCTAATAGGAGTTCACACGTAACTGGAACTTCGAATCAACCATGTGCCAGGGGATAGGGAAAACGTTGAGATCTTTTTAATTGTATGGGAGATTTTTGAGTGGAGATCCGGCTCGATGAAGACCATGCGCGAAAACGGTGCCTTTAAATTAATGCTTCCTTCGATAGTTAAGGCTCCCCGTTTGCGTCAACTACTTCTTCGAACTTTCAATATGATAAATACGAAGGACCAGTTGTAATTAAAATTAACTTATATAAAAACTTTGTTACATTTTTTTTTTTCACTAACTTTTGAGAGAGTTGATCTATTACAAAAAATATATAATTGCGTTGTTGCGATGTTTCGCAACAGGAATGTTTTAAATTTACTTACAGTTATCTTCGTCAGTAGTAATGTTTGTTAAAATTGTTAAAGATGTAGTAAACAATTTTGTCAAATTTGAAAAATTCAAACATAAACATAAGCCTGCTATTAATATAACAGTTTGAGAAACGTATAAGCCAACTATAAAATTGTAGTAAAGAATAACTAGGTCATTAAAATTAAATATTGTTAAACTGCCTCAAAGATGACAAACCAGAACACTCTCTACGACAAAGCTAACAATGAAATTTGTCAGCAAAAAACACTTTAACAAATTTGATCGAGTTATGATGTAAGTGTAAAGTTGTGAAAACTTCAATTTTAAAATGATAAAGCATTCCAAATCCAAACTATTCGAAATATTGATTTTAATTTGTTTTCAACTTTGGTATGTCTAGGTTTTTCTGTGATTTTTCCTAGATCTTGAAGCAAATGCTTTGGAATTATATTTAAATTTACAGCACTATAATTTAACATAAGGTAGTTGAATTAAATTGAAATTAAATTACAAAGAACGTTCTGCATTGTGCTTTTCATTGTTAATAACACTTCCAATTATTGATAAAGAATATCTCTTTGTTAGATTTAACTGGGTTATTTTTTTGATGTAATGTTTGGTTTGTGAATGCTTCTATCATTTTAAAATTGAAGTTTTCACAACTTCTTAACATCATAACTCGATTAAATTTTGTTAAATGTGTTTCTTGCTGGCACCAATTTCATTGTTAGCTTTCGTCGTAGAGTGTTCTGGTTTGTCATCTTTGAGGCAGTTTAACAATATTTAATTTTAATGACCTAGTTATTCTTTACTAACAATTTTAAGTTGTAACGTTTCTCAGACTGTTAATAATTAATAGCAGGCTTATGTTTATATTTGAATTTTTCAAATTTTGACAAAATTTGTTTACTAACATCTTTAACAATTTTTAACAAACATTACTACTGACGAAGATAACTGTAAGTGTTATCGAACGTTTAGATTGTATAATTTAAAGTACACCATTGAAATCCCAAAAGATAAGTATTTTATTAGGTATATTTAGTAAACTCTGCTGTTAGATTTTCAGTCAACCAAATTGGGATAGGAAAACTTAACATTTTTATTTTGACATATCACACAGGGTTATGTTTTTTGATTGAAATCGGTCAGTTATGTCTCTATTTTGCTTGAAATTTCTTTGCTCTCTTAAATTTATCATCTTAGCTTCTGTATTTTAAAACCTTTGCTAAAACACTTGTTCGAATTATCATCTATTTTAAGTTCAAGATCTCTAGTTGAATGGACATTTCTTGAACACAAACTTATTGTTCATTATTGGCTTGATTTTTACTACTTTGAATTTGTCTTTATCAATTAAATTATTACATTCTCGAACTGCTTTGTTTGACTAAATTTTCATAAGCACAAATGGAATGTTTATGAAATTTACTACTTTCATGCGCATTGAATATTTATAAATGTAAAAAAAACTCGGTAATTTTTTTTGCAAAATACAAGTAGTTTTTATTTCATGTTTGGCAAATAAAACTTTTTAGCTACGTTATTACACAAAACGGGAGCTACAAACGTACAAAAAGAGAATAGTTAATTTATTTGCAGCAATAATAAGAATGTCAACTAATAAACTCGTCTTATGGGTATGAGTTAGCGCTTTCGTAAAAAAGCCAGTTATCCTTTTATGCTTTAACCAAATGCTTTAACCAAAGCACCCAAATTCTGGCCTCCAACACTTCCAGTTGTAGCAAAGTATACACAGTATCTACAGAATGGGCCTTCTTCTTAAGCGGAATAAAGCCAGTTAAACTCTGTCAACTACTTATGTTGAAACCACAGTTTCAGATTTTTATTTTTAAACTTATCAATTAAAGGAAATGTGTATGATGGTGGTGGAACTCAGAGTGACTCTATTTCATTTACTTTTTCTGGAAAGGATTTGTTTGGAAAATTTTCAATATCTTTCTAACTCTGTAAATGCTGCCACTGGATGTCAATGATGGCAGTATTGTTAGTATTACTAGTATGATTGACATTTTCATCTTTATTAGATTCGTCTGCCTCTGCGACATCGGCAAATGAGCTTGATGTCGATGCTTCATTTTTATCAAATTTTCTTCTTTTTAAGAAATTTGCCAATGAACCTAAATTACTCATACTTGCATAGTTCACTAAACTAATTACGAAATAAATAGTCTATTTAACAAACAAACTAAAAAAATAGTAAGTAAAAATGATTAATAAAACAATTTCTTATGAACTAATACGAATAATAAACTACGCAAAAATGAATAGGGATATTGTATTTACTGATGATTTATTAATACTTTGTATTTACAAACAATGCTTTATTAACAAATAGATCAAGGAGTCGGTGCTTTACACTTATAAACAAAAAAAAATCTAATACTGGTGCAGTTATTAATTGTTTTCCTGTCAACTAACAAACTGTGTTGATTGAAAATCTAGTTTTTCTGAAATTTTGATAATCGTTGTGGTTTATTATTTAAGTTAGAGAGAATATTTGTTTAATTAATTACAAAAGCAATGCAGAGAAATCATTTAACGGTGGAACAGGCAAACTTGGTGATACAAATGCATCATAAGGGGCATCTACAGGTAGATATCGCATAATTGCTAGGAACGTCGCAGAGTGTGATTTCTCGTACCATATCACGTTTTCATGAGACAGGTACGACTACTAGGAGGCCTGGAAGTGAGTCTCGTCGAATCACAACACCTCGACAAGATCCGTTTGTAAGAATAAATGCAAGAATGCGCTCTTTCTCTACGGCTCGACACCTGCAGCAAGTCCCTCAAGATGCAACAGGAATCCCAGTATGTACTCAAACGATAAGAAATCGATTGTTCGAAGTAGGACTTACTTCCTACCGTTCTCTGAGATGTCCCGCTAGAACTGCTGCATAAAGAAGGCTTCGTGTAGAATGATCAAGAAGGAGACTTCAAGAAGCGACACCATGGGAGGACATATTGTTTTCAGATGAGTCTCGATTTTGTCTCCATAACGATAGCAGACGTCAAAGTTTGGTACAATAAATTTCTGGTTTGCTCTTGTTTGAGCTATGAGACTCCTCAAAGGCGTGATTCAGACCACCTTACTCTTTTGTGGACAATTGTTATTGCAACTCAAACTATTAATATGCGTTTATTCAGGACTATAATTACAAAAATAAAAAAGAACTCTATATGACAATAATGATAAACTAAAAATGTATCCTGGTATAAAATAAGGAATAATAAATTATGAAATAAAATCAGTACTCTTGGTAACTCGTTCGTGATGTACGCCATTGTCACTTTTCACGTGCGCTGGTTTCGCCCTCTCTGGAGGATACTAGAAAATATCGGTAGTACGAATTTTATATTCTTATCAGTGAAAATTAATGAATGATTAATTACTTGTACGGTGATGTGTTTTTATGTAATTAGGTTTTATTATGACGAGTGTGGTTATGTGGAGAAGTATTACAGGTGAGTATGGTTTATACTTTATATGTTTTTGTCAATACTTGGGTTATGATCGACTATGTGTTTTGCCAATCTATAATTTCTGAGATTGGGGAAGTGGAGTATAATCGAATACTTAAGGATATATAGGGGTAGGTTTGGCTGGTTAATAGGTGGATTCGGGAAAGTATGGGTATAAATCTATGTGCTCGGGGCCTTCACCTACAAACACTGTTTGCCTGTACGGGAAGCTCACTTAAAGGTTAATAATTACTTTGGGAAGTGACTATACGCATGGGGCTTCTACCACCAGGTATATAGCGACGTCGATCTTTATAATGTGAACCTTTATGTCGGGGCCTTCACCTCCAAACGTTTACGATTCAACCTATCAATTATTTAAATTGCTTTTCACTCTTGTGGTAGGGTGTGGTTATTAATTCAGGTCATTCGTAATTTGCTAAAAAAGGTAAAGTTAATGCCTTCCGGCAATTCAATAAAGTGTATATGAACTTTAACGCACAACTCAGGTTGAAAATGCTGTTTTGGTTTAGAGGTGTATCCGAAGGGGGTATTTATAGAAGCAGTATTAATCAATAGGGTAAATGTTTATGAATTGGAGTTGAACAAGGGAGAAGGTATGGAGGTAGGAATATAGGTAAATCAGTAAAATTGCAGTTGGGTCAAAGAATGTAATATTTATATATATATTATATGTATATGTAGGTGTTAGTATGATTCTAATATGTCTTTTTAATATTGATAGAGCAGTTGTGGAGGTAACTAGGAAATAAGTTTTGACAGGAATTATTTCTAGGAAAGGAAAATTCGTAAGGATTCATCTGGATCATTACAAGTTTATCGAAGTGCTGGAGAGCGTACCTTGCCTCAATGTATCCAGCCGGTTGTCGCGTATGGTGGAGGTGGTTTAATGGTATGGGCCGGAGTATCTTTGGAATGGCGTACCGAACTCCATATCTTTAATGGTGCGTTGACAGGTCAGCGTTATGTTGAATGAATTGCGTATTAATTCGCCGTAACTTTGTTAGTAGAGAAAATCTTATTTTTTTTAGGCGATAATGCAAGACTCCACCGTACTCGAGTTGTTTTGAACGCTTTTCAAAACGAGGAAATAAATCATTTACCACTTCCAATGTTCTCACCAAACCTAAACCCAATCGAGCACGTGTAGGATTTTCTTCAGAGGCGACTAGATCGGCATATTCCACAGCCCACCACAATTCTGCAGCTAAAAGACGTGTTACCGGTTATCTGGCAGTTGTTAACGCCCATGGAGGAGTAACACGGTATTAGCCATTCATAATTTTCTTTTAAATTACATAGGGTGAAACAACTCAGTAACCACTTTTTTCCTCAATTTGTATTAAACTTAGATTTTAAGTAGGCTGTTACTTTTAATTCCATATTTAGCTACAATAAATAACTTTCTGTTTTCCATTTTGTGTCACTTTGCCTATAAATATCACCGATTTCAGCTACACGCCGCTATAAATACAATACCCCTATTCATTTTTGCATAGCTTATTAGACCCCCACCGTACTTGCAACGTTTTTAAAGACATCCTGTACCTGGACCCTGTATATTAAAACGCAATGTGGAACTCGTATGAGACGGAGACAGGTCCCCCCCTACTTAGCGTTTACTTTGTATAGGAAATGCAGATGTTCTAGATAATTCCAGAAGTAGAAATATCTAGACAAAGTTTTCTCTCTGATACAACAGTGTCTCATATATGTGGTTGCTTGTCGCTATTATTTACTAATTACTATTATTTACTAATAAAGATGATTCATTATTGTGAAATTCTAGTCTTTAGAATGTTCTAAAATTCCTTTTAATTATTATCTCAATCTCCTAACTCTTGGGATCGTTTCAGTATTCTATTCTCGCCTACATTCGAAAGTTTCGGTTTCCCAACGAATTTACGAATACAATCCATTTCAGAAGTACACAATAGTTAATTTTTATTTACCTTCACTGAACCGAAAAAATTAAGCCCCTGTCCTCAGAAGCACGCCAAATTTGAATAGAGCTTTTAATTGTTTTGTTCAATTAATAACATATTGGATTTGCTTTTATTACTAGGTTATCCCATAAGTCTTTCTGCATAATACATTAATTAAGAATACTGAAAATCAGAAAAAACAAAAAACATTTATTCAACGCAATAAAAATAAGTTTATTTTTCTTGGTACATTTAAGTAACGTTTTGATTTTTTTAAGGATTAATAAGAATAAGCGTAAAACAGAATGGAAGGTTGGGCGCTTGGGGTGGGAATTTATCCTACTTATCCCCTTTGGGTACGCCACTGTATTTGACAAATGAAAAAGAAAAGTCATTTTAGTAAGAGTTTAAATAGAATTTGGCAGGTTTTTGCTGTATCGTACGTTTGACGAAATAAAATGGTTAGTGCATATCCTTGCTAGGTTGGCCGTGTTTGTAATATTTTTGTCATCGTTACACCGATTAAGTAAATTTAAATAAAGAAACAAGTCTTACTGAAATATGATTACAATAAAAGTAACTACACACCGACTATTGCCCTATGTATTCTTTGCAAAAATTAAAAGGAAAGAAAGTCACGTACTGGTCACATCATTATGTTATGTGAATATATTGTATACGTATTTTAGATTCGATTAAACAAAATTAAAATAATGTATATGTTGATGTTAATGGTGATAAATATATTTTTGTGCCTTCGTTCTGTAATAGGGCATATGCAGACCGCAAATGCGTGCGGAAACTGTGCGTTCTCCGGCCTAGGCCGGTAAAATAATACTAAATCACTGTTGGTAGTCGTTGTAGTGACAGAACTGATACAATATTCGACATAATCGACATTTGATAGAGCACAAAGCCTAATCGCGCTACCGTGTACCTGTACGCATCCGTTATTATGTCCATATTAGTTTCTTATAAACTACAAATTACATCTATAAATTATTATGAAGTCAAAAAATTGGTAAGGTACCTACAAAATTCGAGTAATGAATAATTTCGCAATTGTATTTTTTAAGCTATATTGGGTACTATCAGTTGTAGGTATTGTCAACTTCAACTTCAACAACAGGTATAAAATTTTAAAAAGTACAACAATATTGTTTATTTATTTTAATAACAAGTGTTGACGTCGGCACAAAAATCTTGTGCATCATTCTCCTATAAATTGGTTTGCGAGTACTCATAAATTTGCAGGCTGAGACGAAGTTTACTCGTGCTGGCAAACACCCATTTTCTGGCCTTGTAATACCAAATAACTATTAAAGTATTTTGGACGAGTCTTAGCAACTTATTTTATTTAAAATGATTATGTAAACACTTCATTTAAAATGTAAAAACATTTAGTGTTATTTATGCAAAAATTGTCCCTTTTTTAAATTATATTTCACATGAATCAATTTACTTTATGTACTAGTACACTTTCTTTTAGGTCTCGTGCCGGATGCGACCGTGCCAGATGCGACCCGTGCCGCAAGCGACCCACCAATTTGCCTTCGTGTCACTTGCCACCCAAATACTGATGTATCAGTGGAATATGGTAAAATTAATTTAATTTTACCATTAAATTTTATTTTTAAATTTATTTAATTTTACTATGGAATGTTGACTAACGCATCTCTGCTAAAATTCCACAACAGTTTTGTAATTCTGGGGGTGGCGGGAATCCCCCGTACCGAATTCCACTTTCACTTTCACCCCGACAACACTGATGTTGTTGACCTGCTATGGAATGTTGACTAACGCGTTTGCATTGTTTGACAGACAACCCTCATTTATCTTGTGACTTGCAGACACTCAACATTGTGTTAAGTTTGCTTTACAAGTGTTTTGTGCGATGGAAGAATCCTATGTTATTACAACTAAAAAAGCAAAGCCTTCTTTAGTGTTTGGTGCGTATTCATACCGAGTTCATAAGACTACTCAGGAAAACATATCGTGGCTGTGTATAAAAGAGAAGAAAAGCAAGTGTCGCGGAAGAGTCAAGACAACACTGCAGCATGAAATAATACCGGGCACTACTACTGAGCATTCCTGTATACCAAATCAAGCGGAGTTGGACGTCAACAGAGCAATGCATAACTGCAGGAAAAGAGCGAGAGAGAAAGTGTCAGTGCCGGTAAACCTGATATATAAAGAAGAGTTTTCAGGACTCTATTCCCAAGGATTTGAACTCGTGACTGAAGTGCCGAAATATGACTCCGTGAAAAGTGTTTTATGTCGAGACAGAAGGGGAGCAATCGGGACTGATCAAAATCCTAAATCAAGTAATGAAATTGTACTTCCTGATGATCTGTTAACGTTGCCAGATGGAAGAAGTTTTTTATTGGCTAATAAAATCATAAGGGACAAGAGAATGATAATTTTCGTAGGTGAAGATACTTTGCAACTGTTAGAGAAGCAGGACGCGACTTATTTTTTCGACGGTGCATTTAAAAGTTGTCCCAAACAGTTTAGTCAACTTTATTCCATTCACGTCGACATTGGAAGTTCTGACACAGTAACAAACGTCTGCCCTGCTGTGTATGCTCTCCTGCCTGACAAAACTGAGGACACGTACCTCCACATGCTTATGGCTATAAAAGAATCTTTTCCTTCATGAAAGCCTTCCACAGTCAAACTTGATTTTGAAGTAGCTATGATTTCTGCAATTCAACGTGTCCTACCATACCCACAAATTTCAGGATGTCCATTTCATTTCAGCCAAAGTATATGGCGGAAAATCCAAACAATAGGCCTTACATCGGAATATAAAGAAAATCAAGAAGTTGCAAAGACAGCCAGAAGATGTGCTGCGTTGGCGCATACTCCACCTCAACATATTGATGATGCCTGGTTCACTATCCAGAAGACAACGTCAAACTAACAGAATTTTTGGACTACTTCGTGGAGCAGTGGCTAGAAAACTGTACCATTACACGGAGTATTTGGAACGTTCATCAGCAGCGACATCGCACAAACAATGCAATAGAGGGGTGGAACTCAAAGTTAAATGCTTTAGTCGGAAGAAAGACACCCAACATTTTTTTTCTGATAGAGAAACTGAAAATGATCACTATGGAGGTCTCATTCATTTTGAAATCAAAGGAACTAGGAGAAAGTGGAACAAAAAGGAGAAAGGTCTTCAAAAAGCTCGACCAGAGAATAACAAATATTCTTGATGAGTTCAAAAAGGGGGGAGACTTGAAGAAATTCTCAAATATGAATTTTCAAGACGATCTAAATATCGTTAAACAATTGTATTAATTAGAAAGTTACTTACAATGCATTTACGTCATTTCAAACCAAGCTTATACGGGAAGATATCGTAATGAGTTTTTAATGTAACTGAAAAGTAAACAAACAACCCTAAATATAATACGGATTTTCAGTCTTGTTTGTGACTTATTACCAGTAACATGGAATTTAAGAAATTCAAACGCGGACAAATGCTCCATGCGAGTGCGAAAATTATAATTTTCAATATCATTTGACATTTAGTGAATGATGAAAAATTGAATTTGACTGCAGCGGTGAGTCGTGCTTCCAAAATGAGTGGGGTCAGTGAAAAAACAATTTTTACCATCAAGAAAGAGGAAGAGCAAAACAATGGTGAATTAAAATCTCCTGCAGCAAGAAAAAAGCGGGTAAGTCAGTCAAATTCTCGCGAATATGCATACGATGAGGGTTTTAAGAGCTTATTAAGAAGAATTGTGCACAATGACTTTTTTTTTATTTATTGTTAATTATTGAAAATACAGTAAACGTCGGGTGTAAATAGTGTAAAAAGTGTATATATTTTATTTGTTTATAAATGTACAATTAATTCTCTGTTTATTTTTTCTTAAATTAACTTTGCCTGAAATAATTCTATTGTAATTTTGAAATTTATTGTTTATTATTATTAATTATTGAAAACATTTAAACAAAGGCGAAGGTATAAACATCATTCAAACTTCCAACAAGTTTTTAGCGAATCTGTGAGAGCGGCGAAATTTGCCTGAGACCGGACTTGAGGTTTAACCGATCCCAGCATAACGACAACTGGCAACGGTGTGCTCCATAAGACTCCACACTGCACTCTCAGTGTGACTTTCACCAAAGAATATATACGCGTATACACGAATAAGAAGCGACATAGGATGAAAATTTTCAGTGCGCATGTTCGCCAAGGATATGGCCGCTCTTTGTTTTGACAACTAAAACCTAACCTAGATCAGATTAAAACCCATGTGTTCGGTGAGTGGTTCGTCACGTGCACGTACATTTTCTTATTTTTTAAAA